>CM072513.1:42161027-42252152 GCA_036898135.1 Oncomelania hupensis
CGTCTCTTAAGGCTGATAATGAGAAGATTCGTCAGGATTTATTGGATGCAAATCAGTTCGATGTGCTCAATGAAGATCCAACAAACACTGTGATAAAAGAAGTAGTTAAATGGGCAGATAAATGGAAAAAGAAAGGCGAGCTGACAGATGATGTTGTGACGTTTATTTCTAACATAAAAGACACTCATCCAGCAAAATGTAAGCCATTAGTAAAGACACACAAGCCAGCGCCATATCCTTACAGGTTGTTACTGTCAGGATGTGGTACTCCAACTCAACCATTATCGAAGTTTATTCAGTTGACAATTAGTCATTTGACTAGCCAGTTACCTTATCAGATAGTTGACACCAAAGCATTTTTGCACAAACTTGAGATCATCAAAGAGAAAATGACGCCGCTTCCCAAATCAGCAGGTTTTGCAGTCTGTGATGTAATATCATTGTATCCCAGCGTCGACAACAACATGGGGATCCCTGCAGTTAAAAAGATGATCACAAAATACCCTTCTCCGTTAGAGGTATCTCCGCAATGTGTAACAGAAGGTCTGAAAATAGCATTAAACAATAATGTATGCATGCATGAAGATGGAGAGGGCGTGATCATTTATGCAACTCCAAATAAAGGCACAGCAATGGGTCCTTGCCATGCACCAGATTATGTTGACATATTTATGGGTGAATTGGACAGGAAGTTGGTAGATAAGTCACCAATTCCTTTGTTAACATCATTGTTATCTGATGGGAAGTTAAAACAGGAACTACAATACTTGAATTGGAGTAGGTACAGAGATGATGGGATTACCATATTACCTGACGTCCAGGATGTGGTCAAATTCCAGGAACATCTACAGTTGTTGCATCCTCAGAATATTCGCTGGACGGTATCATGTGGCAAAGAAGTAGACTATCTTGATGTAAAGGTTAAAATTACAGAAGAAGGAATGATAGAGACAGATGTATTTTCAAAAAACTCACACAGCTACCTGCCCCCTCATTCTTGCCATCCACCTTCAGTTTTTAAGGGATTGGCAATAGGTATGGGTAGAAGATTGAGAATGATTTGTTCAAATGATGAAATATTACAACTAAGGATAAAGGAATATGCCCGTTATTTGGTTATCTCGGGATGGGAGGAGCGTAGGGCTCTTGAAGACTTGAAACAAGGTGCGAGCAAACCTAGAGAGCAAATTTTGAAGCTTGAGAGTAGGAAAATGAAGAAGGGAGGTAAGAAGATTGCTTGGGTTACGAAGTATGACCCGAGAGTACCTAACAAAGGGAAAATCATTCAGAATAATCTCCGGTTATTATACAAGAACCCTCAAAACAGACTATTGTTCCCTAAAAAGTGTTTGATAGGTGCAGATAGAAGAAGAACAAACCTGGGTGAAATCTATAAACCAACAGTTCCCCGTAGTCAGGTCCTGCATGGGCCATGTGAACAAGGGGGATTTTTTCCATGTTCGAGGAAGTGTGATACTTGTGCGCATTCGAAGCAAGTCCGGCAGTTTGTTTCACCTTGGGATAATAGGCGTTGGACAATAAAACAACATCTGACGTGTAGTACTCCCAACACAGTGTATGTGGTACTGTGCAATGAACACAAGGATTTTATTTACAGTGGGTCAACTGTAAATTTGAAATCGAGGTGGGCTGGACACAAAAGTGATGCCAAGACTGGAAAATCCCAAAAGTGTAGGGTAGCACGGCATTGCAATTCCCTTCCTCATCCGGAAGATCCAACCTTGTCTTATTTGATAATATTTGGGATTGAGGGTGTTCAGCAAGAAGAAGAGCTGCTACAGAGAGAGATTTTTTGGCAGGCTAACTTGGGCACATTGCTTAGTGGGGGTAATGAGAGGCGGGATTTTGGAGTGTTGTTGAGAAGTAGGATACATTACCAGGATTAAAGACTGTGTTAAACTGGATATTTAGTGTGATAAAGAACTATGTACATCCTTAAGTTTAGTATACTTAAGTAGGATAGGTAGATTGTAGTTAGAATGTGCATGGTCTGTGTGTGTGTGTGGGGTGTGTGTGTGTGTGTGTGTGTGCGTGTGGGTGCGTGTGTGTGGGTGTGTGTGTGTGTGTGTGTGTGTGTGTGTGTATGGTTTGTAAAACTTTGGTAGTAGCTGTAGGTATTTATTATAGATCTTGTTCTGTATGTGTAAGTGTTGGTTATGTGATTATGGAGCAGTGGTAGTGTAGGTGTTTATTGAAAATGTTTATTATAAAGGTTGATTGGTTTTGATTATGGATTTAAAGTGATTGTTTTCCACTAGATACTTTACATATTCTCTCTACATATGTATATATATATATATATATATATATATATATATATATATATATATATATATATATATATATATATATATATATATATATATATATATATATATATATATATATATATATATATATATGTGGGTGTGTGCAGGTGGTGTGTGTATATTATGTGTGTGTGTGTGTGTGTGTTGAGTGTGTTATTGGTGTGTGGGTGTGTGTGTGTGTGTGTGTGTGTGTGTGTGTGGTTTTTTAAAACTTTGATAGTAGTTTTGTTGAGCTGTATTTATTATAGATCTTATTCTGTATGTGTAAGTGTTGGTTATGTGATTATGGAGCAGTGATAGTGTGGGTGTTTATTGTATATGTTTATTATAAATGTGATTGGTTTGATTATGGATTTAAAATGTTTTTTCCACTAGATACTTTACATATTCTCTCTCTCTCTCTCTCTCTCTCTCTCTCTCTCTCTCTCTCTTTCTCTCTCTCTCTCTCTCTTTCTTTCTCTCTCTTTCTATATATATAGATATATATATATATATTTTTATATTTATATATATTTATATATATATATATATTTATGTGTGTGTGTGAGTGTTGTGTGTATATTATTATGTGGTGTGTGTTGAGTGTGTTGTCTATTTTTGTGTGTTGTGTGTGTGGTATATATGTGTATGTGTAGTGTGTGTGTGGTATATTATGTGTGTGGGATATTATATGTGTGTTTGTTGTAGTATGTGTGTGTTGGTTGTGGTAGTATAGATATGACATGTGTGTGTGTTGTGTGTGTGTGTGTGTGCGTGTTGTGTGGTTTTTATAATAGAGTTATAATAGAGTTGTATTCATGTTCACTTAGTATATATGTGTGTTTTATGAATTATAGTCATGAATTATAGTAATAGGGAAAACGCTTGTACATTTTCACACTGACATTGTAATGCCCTGAAGAAGGTTATTAAAACCGAAAATTTGGCAATTCAAATTGAGTGGATAACATGTTGTCGTTTTAAAAGTGTTTTATGTTATGTATATATATATATATATATATATATATATATATATATATATATATATATATATATATATATATATATATATATATATATATATATATACTTATATCAGGTTGTTTATGGGGACTGTGTCACCAACCAGCTTTTCGGGAACTTGTATTTCTACTGCTTGTAGAAAGTTTATATTTGGAAATAAGATTAATTTGCCCACCTAGATGCCAAATATGCTAAAACATTCTTGAAAAATTTATTAACTTCTGATTTGAAAAATATATATAAAAACATGTTAAGGTCCCCATATCCACGTCCCCAAAAAGATTTTTGAGGACGTGGATACGGGGACCTTAATATGTTTATATATATAATATATATATTTTTTTTACATTATTTCTTTATTATTATTTTATTTCTTTTAAAATTATTTTTAACGTTTGTTTTATTTCTTCCTATCCTATCATATCCCGTAAATCGGAGGTCGTAGGGGCACCACAGATAATCGTTTAACCAGCATACTCCATCTGTCCTTTCCTCATCAACCCTGATTGTTTCACTCAGTGTCAAACCAGTCCATTCTCGAATGTTGTCCTCCCACCTCTTTTTCGGTCTTCCTCTTCTTCTACCTCCTTGCACTGTGCCTGGCAGGATGGTCTCTGCAAGACCTGATGATCTGTTGACGTGGCCATACCATCGGAGTTTCCGTTTCTTCACCACTGTGAGCAAATTTTCAGCTCCAATGAAACATTATCAATACAATACAATCTATCTATCTAACCTATCCCGTAACTCGGAGGTCGTAGGAGCACCGCAGATGATCGTTTAACCAACGTACTCCATCTTTCTCTGTCCTCAGCAACCCTGATGGTTTCGCTCAGAGTCAAACCAGTCCATTCTCGAATGTTGTCCTCCCACTTTTTTTTCGGTCTCCCTCTACTTCTACCTCATTGCACTGTGCCTTGCAGGATGGTCTTTGCAAGAGCTGAGGATCTGGTGACGTGGCCATACCATCGGAGTTTCCGTTTCTTCACCACTGTGAGCATGTCATCGTGTTGTCCAATGGCTTGTGTGATGGTCTGTCGGACTTCGTCGTTGGTTATGTGTTGGGTTTAGGAAATGCCCAGACGTCTTCTGTAGCAACTCATATCCACGCTTTGTATTCTTCGTTGTAGATCTGCTATGAGGGTCCATGTTTCGCAAGTGTATAGGAAGATGGAGATGACAAGGGAGCGCAACAGTCTTACCTTGGAATGTAGACTGATGGTCCTGTCTTTCCAAATTGGCTTCAACCTCGCCAGGGCAGCAGTTGTTTGTGCGATCTTGGAGAGGACTTCCTGTGGGGACCCATTGTCTGATACAATGGCTCCTAAATATTTAAAGCTATGAACTGTGTTGAGGGATTGGATTTGGACTTTGATGTCCGTGTTGATGCCATTGGTGTTGTTGGTCATCATTTTGGTCTTCTCTGCACTTATTTCCATTCCATAGACTCTGGAGGTGGTGTCAAGCCTCTGTACCAGCTGTTCAAGTTCTTGTTCCTCTCCAGCCAATCCATCAATGTCATCCGCAAAACGAAGGTTGAAGATTGCTCTTCCCCCTATGCTGACTGTGTTTTCGTGATCTGCAATGACATCTGACATCATGCGCTCTAGGAAGTTGTTGAAGAGTGTTGGAGAGAGTAGGCATCCCTGACGCACACCGATTGTTGTTCTGAACCAGTTTCCGATGGCGCTGTTGTGGAGGACTGCACTGGTAGCCTTGTCATACAGCCTTTTGATGACTTCAAGAATTTTAGGGCTGATGTTGTACACTGTCATAGTTGCCCACAGAGCTGCGTGCCAGACTCGGTCAAACGCCTATTTGAAGTCTACGAACACATGATATAGATGTCGTTGGCGCTTTAAGTATTTTCGCAGATTATTCTGAGGTTGAAAATCTGTTAAGTGGTACTTCGCCCTGCCCTGAATGCTGCTTGTTCTTCAGCTATGATGTGTTCGGCTTGGGGTTTCAGTCTGTTGAGTATTAATTTGTTTAATTAATTTTTTTAACTTGTAAAAATATTTTAAATTACTTTTTAATTATTATTTTTTTAATTTTAAATATTAATTTATTTATTTGTTTGCTACCAATATGCGCTGAACCTTCCTAGGGTAATTGTTGTTTGGTATACATGGGATTAGGAACCTGCAAGGACCAGACCCTCCTCCCTTTTTGTTTAGAGTAGTGAAGGTGGAGGGTGTAGCAGTGTAAGTACTAATCTCACACTGTAATTAATAATAATCGTCATTGTGTATGTCCATGTCTTTGAGTGTTATGTGGTGTAGCAGTGTGAGTACTAATCTCACACTGTAATTAATAATAATCGTCATTGTGTATGTCCATGTCTTTGAGTGTTATGTGGTGTAGCAGTGTGAGTACTAATCTCACACTGTAATTAATAATAATCGTCATTGTGTATGTCCATGTCTTTGAGTGTTATGTGATGTAGCAGTGTAAGTACTAATCTCACACTGTAATTAATAATAATCGTCATTGTGTATGTCCATGTCTTTGAGTGTTATGTGTTCACTATTACAATGCATTTACTTCTTACTTTAGTATTGGACAATAAAATCAGAACATAATCTGCACTTGACGTGTGTGGTCTTGGTGTAACTGAATGGTGTAACTGAAAACAACTGTTTGAAAGACTGACTTCTACAGAGGGGCCCACTTGACTATTGGCCCCCACGTTACCTTTGGCCACCCCAATCCCACTCTTCCTTCTGTCTCTTTCTTCTCCCTCTGGCTGTAAAAGGTATAATCAGGAGGGGTCAAACACAGTACAATCCTGTAGTATTACCATTTCACAAGGGCTTTTTTTTTCAACCTAACAACCTGAATGTAGGGATTTGAAATGACATTTTGGCATGATTTATCTCAAGGAGCAAATCTATCTGTGGAGACTTCATCTGAAGTTTGGGTTCAAGGGCTGCGTCCATCAGTGGTTCCAGTCGTATCTAGAGGATATGTTTCTGTACGTCAGTGTGAACACAGCTACAAGATTGCCATGTGGGGTCCCCCAGGGGTCCGTTTTGGAACCTGTACTCTTTTCGCTTTATACCTTTGAATTTGGCCGTATCATCGAGATACACGAGCAAGGGAGGCAGCTTTTTTGGTGATGACTCTGACCTCTACGACTCTTTCCCTCCTGATGATGCCGCTGCAGTGGAGTCTGCTAAGAAGTTTGAGCTGTGTTCCTCTGACCTCAAGGTGTGGATGACGCACAGAAACTGAACGAGGACAAGACTGAGGCCATCATGTGTGGACCTCAGAGCAAAAGAGACTCTGTATCCCTGAGCTCCAACAGTTTTGGACAGTCAGCTATCCCCTTCTTGTCCACTGTCAGAGATCTGGACATCATGATTGATGCAAACCTCACAATAGAGGATCAAGCGAGTGCCGTGGTTAGAGGGTGCTTCTTCCATCTTCACTGTCTTGGTAAACTGCGAGATGCCCTCGGAAAACAAGACCATTGCCGTCGCCTTGGTGATATTCAGGATAGATTATGCAAACCGTTGTCCAGCTTGACCGTCTCCAGTGTGTTCTGAACACGGCCGCCAGGATTGTCACCCGCAGCAAGAAGACCAGACCACATCACTCCTGTTCACTGGCTGCCAGTCAAGAAGAAAGTCGACCACAAAGTCCTCGAGCTCCATATGCTACGAGTGTGTGCATGAACCCACCTCCCTCTATAGTACATGAGAGACATTGTCCCTACCCACAAACCCTCAAGGCGCCTTCACTCCTCTTCCCAGTTTATGTTGTCCGTTCCAAGTGTGGATGGACACAGAAAGAAGGGTTTGGGTCACCGCTCCTTCTCCCACTTCTTCTAGCCTTGCAAAGACCATCCTGCAAGGCACGGTACAAGGAGGCAGAAGAAGAGGTAGACAAAAAAGAGGTGGGAAGACAACATTCGAGAATGGACTGGCTTGACACTGAGTGAAGCTATGACGGTTGCAGATTACAGATAAAGATGGAGTAACTCTGGTTTAAGCGATCATCTGTGCTGCCCCAACAACTTTCGAGTTTCGTGATAAGATAGGATAGGATAGGATAGGATAGGATAGGATAGGATATTGATATATAGATATATAAAATGTGTTTATTGAGTATTTAACATATATCATTTATTTATTGAAATCCTTACCTTGTTAATTACTATGGCTTTTACTGTAATAGGGTATGGCCACGTCACCAGAGCATCAGGCCTTGCAAAGACCATCCTGCAAGGCACTGTACAAGGAGGCAGAAGAAGAGGTAGACAGAAAAAGAGGTGGGAAGACAACATTCGAGAATGGACTGGCTTGACACTGAGTGAAACCATGAGGGCTGCTGAGGACAGAGAAAGAGGGAGTACACTGGTTAAACAATCGTCTGTGGTTCCCTAACGACTTCTAAGTTACGGGACAGGATAGGATAATGGTGGGCGTGGACGTTAAACTTCAATGTTCACCTCCCTTTTTTGAGAGTTTTTGGAGAGAGCTTGTATGCAGTTGTTGATGCTGCTTGCTGAATAAAGTTGGAAAAAACACATAGTAACGACTCCTGCCTTGTTGCTGGGAGAACGGGTTACGTACATAACAAATTCGAGTTACACAAGATTCAAGCATCGGGACTGAATCGGCTATTGCAGTGTAACACTGTCTGACAAAGTATTTAAGGAAAAGATAAAGAAAAGGTTGCAAGATCAGTATGCACAAAACTGGCACTCTGAAATTGACTCAAATAGCATATAATATAATAAAAAAATGTTTAAAGATAATTTTGCTTTTGAAAAGTATTTGACTGTTCTTCCCTCCAATCTAGCCGCCAGTATAACAAAAATTAGAACATCACCTCCTAAACTACCAGTACAAAAGGGACGCTTTTTAAAATTAAAAAATGTGACAGAACTTCTAATAATTAATCTGGCATCTTGTGATGCCTATGGAACAGCTTTTTTTGTGCCGTTCATTGTTTTTTAATGTAATTCACCATCCCCCCTTTTTTGGCTAAAATGCCCCCTGGGCTATGAGCCTTGTTTCATGCTTTAATTATATGTGATTTTGTTAATAAAAGGACAAAGGACAAAAGGGAAATAATTTTCACTTTATTTTTTTTTGGGTCCAATTTGCTGAGGTCAGGAAATAGTTGCACAAAAGGTTGTATTATGCTTGTCCAAATGCAAATAAATTGTGTACTTTGTTAATGCACTGTGAAATTTGACTTCGAGGAAAATATTTTCATCATTTTGTCATTCTACATGTTCTTAAAAAATAAAAAAAAAATAAAAAAAAGTATTTCGCTTGATTTTTTTGTTTTTTGTTATTTGAAGAAAGGATTTCTTTATTAAATTAAACACACTCCAGGCAATACCAAAGAAACAAAAGACAAAAAAAAATTCAAAGTTGAACCTTTGTTTTGCAAGCAGCTGCATCAGTCGAACAGACAAAAAAAACATAATCAGCAGCAAAAATACATTCTGTGTTTATTATTATTTAGAAGAACAAAATGGTTCTGCTGCTCCTAATCATAATAATGAGAAAGAAGAACAAGGAGATTTTTTTTAAATAAAAGAGTAAAAAGAAGATAAAAGCAACAAAGAAGAACAAAATGAAGCAGAAGAGGTAGAAAAAAAGCCTATGCATGCTTAATGTGTAGTCCACTTGCAGGTGGGATGCAGCTATCCAGGTATAAACTAGCACAACAAAATATTTACAGACACTTTTGAATGTTTGGTTTAAACAAAATTTTTATTCAGGTAAACACATATATATTTATACAGATTTAGTTAGTTAATCATTGCTTATAGGGTCCAGGGGACTGCAAAGAGCCGAATCAGGACCACAAAATCAAGACCACAACTTGGTTGAAAGAGGTTAGTTATTTATTCATTGCTTATAGGGTCCAGCAGACTGCTAAGAGCCGAATCAGGACTGCAAAATCAAGACCACAACTTGGCTGAAAGAGGACTCACCCCTCATCCGCATAAAAGATCTGCCAAAACAACCCCAGTGGCAGTGGTAACACTGAAGGCACTCCACCAGCCTGTCACTTTACAATAATGGTATCCCACACAGGGTTAGTAAGTTAGTTATTAATTGCTTACAGGGTCCAGCGGACTACAGAGATCCGAATCAGGACCACAAAATCAAGACCACAACTTCTCTGAAAGAAGACTCACACCTGATCCGCACAAAAGATCTGCCGAAACAACCCTAGTGGTAACACTAAAGGCACTACACCAGCCGGTCACTTTACAATAAAGACATCCCACGCAGGGGAAGAAGAGGCTATATTCTAATTTATCGAACCCCCGTTTATAAAATCAAAATAGAATACAAACATCATTATAAAATATCAACAAAACACATACATACAAAATGCCTATATTGCCAAATAATAACATCATAGGAAGCCCAAATGTCCATTTGGCAGAAAGCGTCCAATATTCTCAAGATGATTACATTACATTACATTACATGATTATTGCTTTAGGTCCAGCGGACTCTTCCGAGCCAAATCAGGACCGGACAACCCCTGATCCGCATCAAAGACCTGCTGAAACAACCCTAGTGGTAAAACTGAAAGCTCTCCATCAGCCAGTCACTTTACAATAAAGACATCCCACGCAGGGGACGCTGAGGCTGTACTCTAATTTATCGAACCCCCGTTTACAAAAATAAAATAGATTACAAACATCATTATAAATTATCAACGAAACACATACATATAAAATGCCTACATTGCTAAATAATAACATCATAGGAAGCCCTAGTGACCACCTGGCAGAAAGCGTCCAATATTCCCAAGCTGATCCAACAGACCTCATACACAAATAAGGAGTCTTGTCCCGGAAGAGTTTTCAAGAAAAAAGATTGGTGACTGGTCTAGCGAAGAAGAAGATAGTATAGCAGATTGATAGAACAGAGCAGGAATGAGAAAGAGCAAATGAGAATGACAGCGACAGTGGGAATTTAAAGCACTAAATTTCCAGAAAGTGGGGATATTATTTATACTGAAACCCCAGGCACCCCAATGGGGGAGGTGACTGGTCTAGTGAAGAAGAAGATAGTATAGTAGATTTAATAGAACAGATTAGGAATGAGAAAGAACAAAGGAGAAAGACAGTGACAGTGGGAATTTAACACACTAAATTTCCAGAAAGTGGGGATACTATTTATACTAAAAAAAACGGCACCCCACAGGGGGTCTGCTGAAACAACCTTAGTGGTAACACTGAAGGCACTCCACCAGCCGGACACTTTACAATACATGTAAAGGCATCCCATGCAGGGGACGCTGAGGCTATACTCTAATATATCGAATCCCCGTTTACAAAAACTGAATATAAACATCTTTATAAAATATCAATAAAACACATACATAGAAAATGTCTACATAGTACACTGCTAAATAACATCATAAGAAGCCCTAGTCACCATTTGGCAGAAAGCATCCAATATTTACAAGCTGACCCAAAAGACCCCATTCACAAATAAGGAGTTTTTGAAGAGTTTTCAAGAAAAAAGGTAGGTGACTGGCTTAGCGAAGAAAATAATATAGCAGATTGATAGAACAGAGTAGGAATGAGAAAGAACAAAGGAGAAAGACAGCGACAGTATAAATTTAAACTTAAAGCACTAAATTTCCAGAACTTGGGAATACTATTTATACAGTAACAAACGGCTCCCGCACTGTGGGGATAATACTAATAGACTGTACATAAATATATAGGTAATACACAGAGAAAATGTAGGTAAATAACATCTAACTCCGGCGTAACATAACACTGTGGTTATACAGTAGGCTTAGAGAGGGAGAAAATCCACCAACAGTGTCATAGGTAATAGGCATATTAGCACAAACATCAGTCATAGACACAGCCGAACATAATAAAAGCATACGAGTGCTGAATGTTTGGTGGGGGAAAAGAAATGTAAGCAACAACAGCAAAAAGGCACAAAGATGTATTATTGATTTTTATGAGCATACTAAAATTGAGTATCAAACATAAGTACAACCCAACATGATACAACAAGTGGCTGTAGACTGTAGTATGCTTCTAAGTCTACAAGGACAAACATCCGTCACATTGTCGTACACATAAGCTCAGAAGAAAAAATACTTCAAACTACATAATTAAGCAAAGTTCATGTTTTCTAAAACAAAGGCCAAGTGTCCAATTGGTTGATTCGATTCTATGGAGCGATGGGCTGGCGATGAGCAGATGAAATGAGACTGAAGCTATGAAATGCGATGATTAAAATTGACCGATTTTATTTCATGAATCCCGGCACAAGATCTTAAAAAGACTCAATTATTTCAGTCCGTGTCACACAATAAACATCCAGACAACTTTGTGTGATTAAAACTATCTATTTCACGGACGAACAGCTTCAATACATTTATTTCACTGAAGTTCATAGCACACAGAGTGTGTGATCCAAACGTCACTTATAACGTAGAGTTCCAACGAGCGTCAAAAGACTCCAAAATAAAATGGTAGATAGGACGAAGTCAGTGTCATAAATTCAATGTCGTGTCACTGTCACTATCACATGAAGCAGCTTCAAGAAGTTTATTTCACTGAAGTTCATATCACACAGAGTGTGTGATCCAAACATCACTTATAACGTAGAGTTCCAACGAGCGTGAAAAGACTCCAAAATAAAATGGCAGATAGGACGAAGTCAGTGTCATAAATTCAGTGTCGTGTCACTGTCACTATGATATGAAGCAGCAAAACTTTTTCCAGCCCGCCTTCTTAGGACTGGAGGAGCCTTTGGACGTGGAAGTAGCGAGGGCATAGGAGATGGCGGCGCTGTTTTTGCTCTTGGAGCTCTTGGACCTGCGCAGCAGGCTTTTGGACCTGCCCAGCGCGAGCTCTTCCTGTTCGCCCCAGTTAAGCGACGTCAGGATGCAGGTGTCGAACACCTCCTTCAAGTTCTTCTGCATCAGCGCCGAGCACTCCACGTACTGAGCACCCAACTGCGAGGCCAGCCGCGTGGCCTCTTCTTCAGACAGCACTTTCTCTTTGTATATGGCCAACTCGATCAGGATCTTCATGTCGTTCCGCAGGTCAGACTGGGTGCCCACCAGCACAAGGGGTGCCCGCGGGCAGTGTTTTAGAATTTCGGGCACCCACTTCTCCAGCACATTGTGGAAGGATGTGGGCGAGACCACACTGAAGCAGAGCAGAAAAACGTTGGTGTTGGGGTAGAACAGCGGTCGGAGGGTGTCGAAGTCATCCTGAAATACACACAAAAGGAAGGCATTAATGTGAATGGGCACGCTCATGTGTGTGTGTGTGTGTTTGTGTGTGCGTGCGTATACTGTTTGATTGTGTGTATAAATGTACTATTTTTTCCCATGTGTGTAATAATTTAACCGTTTTCAGTTTATATGTGCATGTTCCCTTATTCCTCCTACCACTCCCCAGCACTTAGAACAATTGCATAGAATAATGCACGCATATATATATGTACTTTTTATTATTAGTATTATAAATAAATGGCCTTGAACACGCCTAAACCTAACAATATCCTGTCTGTAAAACTACAGTGAAAAATGTATTGCATAGCAAGATTTTAAATCAATGGAAAGACTGCCTCTTCAACTTTGCTCTGTTGCGTCCCATGACAGTTTTAAAAACTAACTCAAAACTCATCTTTTCGAATCCACCTTCCAGTGACTTCCAGCTGTTTCTTTGTGTGTGTGGGTGTGGGTGTGTGTGTGTGTGTGTGTGTGTGTGGGTGTGTGTGGGTGTGTGTGTGTGCATTACATCCAAACATTTATAGAACTTTGTTTTATTTTGTGGGCATGCAAGCGTTAATGTTAGAGAGAGGAGTGGAGGAGGGGGAGGAGAGTGGAGAGAGAGAGAGAAAGAGAAAAGGGTCAAGGGAGCGAATTATTATCATTAATATTATTATTATTACTTATGCGCCTAATACGCCAGACTTAGCTCTAGGTACTTATATGAATACAAAACAACTAAATTATATAACAAAATTAATGATGAAAACTCGTGAACTAATAATAAAACTGGAGACTTTAGACGTTTTGGCATGTCTTCGCAACACAGTTAATTTATCTTATAAATAATTTTATATTTATTTATTTATTTATTTATAAAATTTCTATAATAAGTTATAAGTACAACTTATGTTAATCTGATGAATAAAATTTGATACAACAACAACAACAACAGTTAATTTGTTTTTGTGCTGTATTTATTACTAGGCTACTCATAGGTAGGTCTACATACTATGAGCGATGTGTGGACACACGCTGTGCACAGTGGAAATCACCCATTTTCAAAACGCAATTTCTTCAACCACAATGCACAGATTTGTTTAAAATATTAAATTTCTAAAAGTACAATAGTTTTATTTGCCTTCCGTGTATTTCTGATCACTGCAATAACTACAATCCCTACACTAAAACGCAATGAATGCAGTGCGTTGAAGCGGAAAAATTTCGCGTGGCCACTTAATTCAATAAGCCGTGTTTATTCTTACCTTTTGTCTTTCTCAAAGTCAAAGCAGCAATGACCATTTGTTGCCCTCTGCTTAAATGAATTTGGGGCTGAAAAGTGAAAAAAACAACAAATAAGTACTACTCATAAATCTCTCCCAAATCTCCCAACAAATATATATGATGTAGGCCTATAAATTATATAAAACCTGAAGCAAAAGTGATAAAATATATTTGTAGGCCTAAAATATTTTCTACACTTTGGTTTGCTTCTTCTAGGCTTTTTGTAGCTGTTTCTGTTACACCTTACTAGCAAGCTGGCCCAGTATGTTTAAACTTGACAAACGTTTGCCAAATCAACCATTGATAACAACATAACATTATTAATAACTTGAACAACTTAAAATAATATGGATCCATTTGATTAATTTCACTTCAGCTGTTATTGATAAAGAAACTGTTCAGTTGTTGATTTGTTTATTACAAATCTTTTTTTAAAGTTACACTTTGTATGCTACATACTGCTAAAACTAGTTCTAGCAAGTAGAATACTACTAGTACTACATGAAACTCGAAATCAAATCTATTCTTTTTACTTGTGTTAGTCGTGAATTCTGCTCACAGATGCAGCTTACTTACTAAATAAAAGCATTTGATGTTGAACGAAACGTTGTCGATAATAATCCTTACTGAAAATAACCCACATCAATGTTGAATGTATCAGAGTGACAAGA
The DNA here is from genome assembly GCA_036898135.1 of Oncomelania hupensis. NCBI lineage: Eukaryota > Metazoa > Mollusca > Gastropoda > Littorinimorpha > Pomatiopsidae > Oncomelania > Oncomelania hupensis. The sequence continues at coordinate 42,175,549 of CM072513.1, forward strand.
ACTAAGAAGCTATGGTATAGTAGTATTAGCCTTTTGCCCTCTAAACAGACATGCATAAAATTTATGAGCAACTAATAAACTTATAAATTCATATTTTCACGCCGGCAGGCTTTCAGGCATCAGTTGTTTGATTAATTTTGCCTACAAAAGGGAGGAAGGTGGGGTACAGTGAAGTAGATCTAGACCATTTTTAACTGCATTTGTCACATTTGTGGTACTAACTATGACATCCCTTGTCAGACTGTTCAAATGAATCAAGATTCTTCAATTTTAAGCTGTCTCCGGCTCTAGTCTTTCTTCTTCTTGGTACTGGACTGGGCTTTCTTCAGCATAATGAATCTAGATCTTACCGAAGGCAGCATGTGCTCTTTCAGTCTTTGGCTTTGCTGTGTTGTCGGTTGTTTTATTTATTTATGTTTTTATGAGCGGAAAACTGAAAATCTTCAACTTACAACTAAGATATACCACAAGCTGGGAAGTCTCGTCTTTCGTAGGCATCAATTACATACTATACTACGTACGTATGTAGGAGCAGGAGGCCCACGAGTTTACAAAGACGAAAGAAAAGACTTCAGAGCCTACGGATAGAGTCTTGTCTTGGAGCTCGATTATGCTACATTATTTCTTAAAAATATGATTACAAAGATTAACACTACAACAGAACACAAAAGAAAATTCTAAATAAAACAAATAAAACCACTTACAGAATACGAAGTCCAAAATTTCGGCATGTCGCAAACACTCAGCTGTCACGTCATAGAGCATGATAGCCTCCAAACGAAAACCATATTCAAATTGGTTTCTAAATGTTCATCAATTTTAGTTTATTTAAATATTGTTGACAGTTATAACGTTTACAAATATTAACATTTTGACGTACATTGTCTTAGATTATGACGTACATTGCCGGAGATCAATGAACATATGCCAAAATAAGGTTTGGTTGGAGGTTAGTGGAGGCCTACGGATAGGATACGGAAAAGTCCCAATGTTCGCAAAAAAAGTTACAGTGAGGGAAGGGGAATAACTCGTACCATCATCACATGGTTTTTGGGAACTCGAGTTAATTTGCCTTTCTGCGTTGAAATGAAAAGATATTCCTACAAATAAACCCCACATTGGATTTGAGGACATGGGCATGTACCCAGATCCGGACGAAGTGCCTAGATCCCCGGTGTAAAAACATATGGTTGTACCCAGAAGCAAGGGTTTATAAGAGTATATATATATATATATATATATATATATATATATATATATATATATATATATATATATATATATATATATATATATTTCCATATTATTGATTGAGTTGTTTGTACTTATGTGAACTCTGTTGATTATTGTTTATTTTCTAGTAATAGAAAGGGGGTGTGACGACAAAAGTATTCTTGAGAGTTAGGGAGTGTGAGACGGGAGAGCACGCAGAATATTCACGCACGCATACACGCAGTTTCTTGATATAAACCCCTTTCGTTACAGTGGTGACCCTGACCCAGGATAGATAGAGAAAAGGATAAGGAGAAGGAGGATAGTACATAGACAGAGACAGAGAATTAGAGGCAAAGAAAGACACAGCGAATCCTAGCCTCCATGAGACTATTGGGGGGGGGGGGGGGGGGGGAAGGGGGGGGGGGAAATCTCTCTCTGCCGACGGTGACCAGGTCGATAGTGGTGTTTATTGTGACTGGTGATACTTGGATTAACTGACCGGGATTTTTGTGGTGGTTTTGGTGATTGGTGACTTTATTCTTGAATTATCTGACTGAGACTTGTGTGTGTATTTTGTGAATGGTATAAGCCCTGGATTATTTCTACGATTGAGTTGTTTGTACTTATGTGAACTCTGTTGATTATTGTTTATTTTCTAGTAATAGAAAGGGGGTGTGACGACAAAAGTATTCTTGAGAGTTAGGGAGTGTGAGACGGGAGAGCACGCAGAATATTCACGCACGCATACACGCAGTTTCTTGATATAAACCCCTTTCGTTACAGTATGGTACTTATTTCACAAAAATTGACCTCTCAAAGGGGTATTGGCAGATTCTGGTGAACCCACTTGACCGTCCTAAGACTGCATTCGCAACCCATGTAGGCCTGTTTCAGTGGATTAGAATGCCCTTTGGCTTAGTCTCTGCTCCCGCTACATTTGCACGCATGATGCGACTGTTGAGGCTTGACGAGGTGTCTTCCATCAACTTTTTCGATGACATCCTGACATGTAGCACTACTTGGAACGGTCATCTCGCACATGTGACAGGTGTTCTTTCAAAGTTGCAAGCTGCAGGTCTTACAGCTAGGCCTTCCAAAATTTTCGCCGGTTTTCAAGAACTAGAATTTTAGGTCGTGGCACCTTGAAACCTGAAAGTTCAAAATTGCAGAAGATGTTGGAAATAACTGTTCCCAAAAGCAAACGTCAAGTTCGTGCGATTCTCGGACTCATCGGGTATTACAGACGCTATGTGCCAAACTTTGCCACAGTAGTCAAACCCCTCACAGACTTGGTCTGCTCGGGTTCGCACAGACAAATTAAATGGACTGGCGAGTGCGAAGTGGCTCTTCGAGCTGTCCAACAGATCTTGTCAAGTTCGCCTGTGCTTGTCTTGCCAGATGTATCGCGTTCATTCGTAGTTCGCACTGACGCGAGTGCTTTCGGCATAGGCGCGGTTTTGCTTCAAGATCATAATGGTGAATTGCACCCTGTCACATTCGTCAGTCGCAAACTGCTTGATAGGGAAACACGGTACAGCACCATAGAGAGAGAATCCTTGGCTATCATTTGGGCCCTCACAAAGCTTTCAAAGTATCTGTGGGGAAAGTCGTTCATTCTTCAGACTGACCATCGGCCATTGTCTTACTTGCGTTCGGGTCAGTTCAAAAATGCTCGAATCACACGCTGGGCATTGGCACTCAAAGAGTTTCAGTTTGAAATTGAAGCCTTGCCTGGTACTGCCAATGTTTTTGCAGATATGCTGTCAAGATCAAATGTTGATCAGTGTATTCCATAAAATCTGTGGAACATGAACTTGCTGTGTATATAATTCTGCTGTTGTATATTTAATACTGGAAATCTATTGGTATATGATCTGTAAAATGATCTGTTATGTACCTTATTGATTTTGATTTCACTGTATCACGGTGACATGCTTGGACCTGAACTACATATTTTGTATGTCTATTGCGCTTTGGGTGATTGCTTAATACAATATGTTTATGTTTCATATAAGTGCTAATTACCAGTTGTCTTTTTCGCTTGTTTGTACAGTTAAGGCGGACATAATTGTAGTAATTTTATTCTTTCTGATAAAATTCAGAAAACTCGGGCGTTTTCTTTTTGCAGGAAGGGGGTATTGTCACGGACCGGGTTTATAATATTTCGGTCCGATGACTGTTTGTAGTATCTTCCTGTGAGAAGATATAAACTGTAATTTTTTTTTTTATTGATAACTGAATGCTGATATGATTGGTTGAGCTGGTCATGTGACGATTCGCCAATCACATTCAAACTTGTAGAGAGTCTTCTTTTGTACCACGGAGTGGGTGGTTGTGTTTGTACTTCTGGCAGCTGTTGACTGCAGAAGTCTCCGGCTGAGGGGCCTCGAGGCAAAGAGAGGGAAAGAAGAAGAAGAAGAAGAAGAAGAAGAAGAAGAAGACGAGGAATAAGAAGAAGAAGAAGAAGAAGAAGAAGAAGAAGAAGAAGAAGAAGAAGACGAGGAAGAAGAAGAAGAAGAAGAAGAAGAAGAAGAAGAAGAAGAAGAAGAAGAAGAAGAAGAAGAAGAAGACGAGGAAAAAGAAGAAGAAGAAGACGAGAAGAAGAAGAAGAAGAAGAAGAAGAAGAAGAAGAAGAAGAAGAAGTAGACGAGAGGAAGAAGAAGAAGAAGAAGAAGAAGAAGAAGAAGACGAGGAGGAGGAGAGTAAGCAGAGGAAGAAGTAGCCGAGGAGGAAGAAGGGTGGAGGCATAAAGAAGGAGCCAGAGAAGAAGACGAAGAAGAAGACGAGCACCTAAACACAACCACGTCCGCAGCAGTAGCAACCGCTACCACGTCAGCAGCAGTAGCAACCGCTACCACGTCAGCAGCAGTAGCAACCGCTACCACGTCAGTAGCAGTAGCAACCGCTACCACATCAGCAGCAGTAGCAACCGCTACCACATCAGCAGCAGTAGCAACCACTGCCACATTAGCAGCAGTACCAACCACTGCCACAACAGCAGCAACAGCGGCAGCGGCCACAGCAGCAGTAACAGCATCGGCGGCCGTGGAGGATTATTGGGAAGGGTGAAGAGGACGATAGAGAGAGGAGAAAACCCAGGATAGATAGAGAAAATGATAAGGAGAAGGAGGATAGTACATAGACAGAGACAGAGAATTAGAGGCAAAGAAAGACACAGCGAATCCCAGCCTCCATGAGACTATTGGGGTGGGGGGGGGGGGGAAATCTCTCTCTGCCGACGGTGACCAGGTCGATAGTGGTGTTTATTGTGACTGGTGATACTTGGATTATCTGACCGGGATTTTTGTGGTGGTTTTGGTGATTGGTGACTTTATTCTTGGATTATCTGACTGAGACTTGTGTGTGTATTTTGTGAATGGTATAAGCCCTGGATTATTTCTACGAAGTACGTGAGTACAAAACTACATATATATTTTTTTTCCCATATTATTGATTGAGTTGTTTGTACTTATGTGAACTCTGTTGATTATTGTTTATTTTCTAGTAATAGAAAGGGGGTGTGACGACAAAAGTATTCTTGAGAGTTAGGTAGTGTGAGACGGTAGAGCACGCAGAATATTCACGCACGCATACACGCAGTTTCTTGATATAAACCCCTTTCGTTACAATGGGCATCACCCTTATTACGCTGGCCCAAGATAAGTGTGATCTCCAACATCACGCTCCCCTACGGCCACAAGGCTATGGGACTACCTTTACCTTTTACCTACCAAATACCTGTCCATCGCATGAACCAAAGCATGTATTATGCATATTTGTCGGTTTTTTTAATGATTTAAAAAAAATCGTCTACAGGCGCGTAGGAACCTAGGGGAATGGAGGGGTGAGGGCAGCCGCCCCCTTGTACCCTAGTTTTGAACATACATTATTTAGACACACTTAACATTATTTTGACATTTTTTGAAGCTATCGCTAACCCTAACCATACCCTAACCCAAACCCTAAACTTAACCCTAAGCCTAACACAGCCCTAACCCTAACGGAACACTGTTTTGACGTCAAAATAACGGGGCCATCAAAATAAAGCACGTAGAGTTTTAAGTGTATGTCAGAGTAACGTCGTTTCTACCTATAGCCACCCACACAGCCACACACACACCCACACTACCAAGTGACGAGAATTCACATCTGCATGCGTGAACTATTTTAACCAGTGTTCCCTCCACACACAAAAAATGAGAGTCCTTGGGACTCCCAGGTATAAAATTTTAAGAGTCCTTGTGCAAATTTTGAGAGTCCCCAAATCGGTGGATGAACGGGTTTTGGGCCCAGTCAACCAAGTCAGAAGTGACACGATCGTGTATGATAGAATCAAATCAAATCAAAGAACGAAGATTTCTTTTGTTCTGTGAATATATTGCTTGGAGGAAGTTTACAATGCGCGCGCATGCGATTTTTAAGGACGACAACTCCCGACACAATCTTTAATCGTCTGCAATGTTAATGGCAGTCTCAGTTGGGTTCTGATTCTGATTATGTCGTGAATTAGTTCGCCACTCGTTGGTCGTATTTATGACTTCAGCGATTCCAAACAGGACGCACACATGCAAATTTTCCTGAGTCATTTTTCATATTTTGTGCGTAATTGACGCACTACTGTGCGTAATCGGGAACACTGTTAACGGTCTTACACCAAGTAGGGTGACCACTTGCGGCCACGAAGGAACACTTTCTCATACTTCTTTTGTTTATGAACCAATAAGAATCCAAGTTTGATTTTTTTAATCGGGAGGTCGCAGTAACGGCCCTGACTTGGCCGGGGTTCTATAAATGAAACATTGTGGACCTACTTAGCGATTTCTGCACAATTTCAGTGTACCATGATGCGGCCAGGTGCCCAAGGTGCGTCCAACAATAAGCCACAGCTGCGGCCACCATGCCTGTATTTCTTTTTCAGCCTTAGATTTTATGACTATTCTACATATTTACGTCTATAATATTGGCATGCAATGTGAAATCCAATAAAAACAAAAAGACATGCAGCTGATAATATTCAAGATGTGATAAAGATTGATGAAAACACCCACATGAAATCTCAAAAAAGAAACTTTTCTTGGGTCAATACTTACAGACAGTAAAATTCATATGCAGAGCGCGGCCATAAACCGGAAATCACGACAAAAAGGCTAAGGTAGACTCAAGGGAAGCAATAGGCATTATCCCTAAATAAATCGAAAGTAGGTTGCTTCCCCTGAAATGCGGTTACACAATACATGTTGACAGCATAAACCGAAAGTAGGTAAAGTAGGTCAATGAGAGTTGCTTCCCCTGAAAAGCGGTCAAAATACATGTTGACAGCTATTTAGGAAGTACTCCTATTGTGATTTCTCAAAGCTTTAAAGCTAGTAGAATAGGAGTTATTAGAATTGGCCGCACCTCGGTCTGGCCGCGTGATGGTCACCGTACTCTATATTGAAGATTTGCAATAATTATAGATACAAAATGTATTAATTTATAGAAAGATTCGGGTATTCTCCTATTTTTACAATGATTAGTAGTAAGTCTTTGTACCTTTAGAATTATTCATCGTCATCATCCCCAGTATCATTGGGAATCGGAAAGAAAAGAAAACGAAAGTCGTTAGTGGGCCAAGCACCGGAAGTCAATTGTCTCGTGATGCCACGTAGAGACATGACGTCATTGTTAATGGGCCTACCCCTCTACCAACCAATAGCAAATCGGAAGAAGGAAGCCATCTTGACTGCAGGCGTATGTCTGCCAACGTTGTTATTGAAAATTACTGAATTTTTTTCCGGATTGGTATCTAATTAGAGTTTTTTTTAGAGGTATAATTCTACAAAGATATGTCAACCATGAATCCCGAATAGTAAGTATTGCGTTCTGTGTGTGAAATTATGTTTGTTTTGCACATTTTCCCAGCCTTGCTTGTTGGATGGACGTGTAAATGTAATGATGTCAGCTGCTCACATTTTAGAGATTAACGCCCTCCCTCGCTAGACAGTTGATTTTCTTGATTTAATGTAGGCGAATGTTCTTCCCCTATCCCTACACTTAAACATTTATTTTGTGAATATAGGAAAATCCGATGAGACAACATTCATTTACGCCATAGACTATAGTAATCGCAGTTTGGTTCATGGTTCAGTGTACAGAACTCCGAACGACCGAAGTACATTTGATTTGACGCCAACAACGCAATTGTTTCTTTCATAAATGGCCAGGAGAAAATAACCCGTGCTTTCTGGCGTTCTTTAATGACCGTACGTTTGAAATGAATTATTATTTTTATAGTTTATTTTTCCCATTCTCTTTTTTTAAAAATACTTTTTGTCCATCACTTACTGTGACTTGCACAAGTTGCAGTTAGAAGGAAGTATACAGTATACATGTATAGCAGGTTTTCTTTGTATGTCATTTGTCATGGGTCAGTGGGTGTACAGAATCTGAATCTTAAACTTTACAATAGATTCCTTTAGTTTTATCAGTATAACTATATTACATTCTTCATGATTTGAACTGGTACAAACAGAACCTCCATTAGTTGATATCAATTATAATGGTCATTTTTACATGTTCAGTTTTTCAGGACGAAAGAGTTGCTTATTATGCAACAATTAGCCTACCCTATTTAGGGATTGGAATTTCTAAAGTGGCAGCTTCTCTCTTTATATTACAAACAAGATATTTATCTATTGACTGGTATTTTTCATGGACAAATTATATTTAGTAGATTGTATGACAGAATTAGGTAGTCAAAAGCCATTTTTTAAAAATGATTTCCTCATCACAAAACTGACATAGATTTAAAGAGCTTTTCATTCTGAACACAGTGACATTTTTTTCCCCATGTAATAGGTAAAAAGTTATTAATGTTTGAAAATGCCGAATGTTGGTGTTTTTTTGGCAACGTTTTGGAATTGAAGAAATTGACAACTTTGGAGTCTCAAAGTGAAGCCAATATTGATACCAGAAAGCTGATTTTTGACAGGTAACCCCTTCGTATGTTATACTCCAAGCCCAATTTTCTTCAGGCCTATCCCATGTAATGTTCAGCCGTTTTAATGCTTCAAAGTTGGGAAATCATCAAATTCGCAGTGCGTGCCGGCAAATTATAGGCCTACTAGTGTGCTACTACGCTCAGCACTCGTGTCGCTGAATAGGCCTACGAGTTCGTCATGGCCGCAAGAAAACCCGAACACCGTTTAGGTACACTTTTCTACGGCAAAGCGCTCCGCGATAGAGTAATGCACAAATTAATAAATACCCTAGTTTTATAAAGGAAAGTCTGCTCTTTATTTCTTGCTAATTTTTAAACTTCTAGTTAAAATCAAACTTACATCAAAACCGCTTTATCCAATTTGTTCGGCTCGTAACAACACTTTTATACATCAGAACCCACCATATTTGATATGTAAATGAAGCTAAGTATCCGAACTTCTCATTGGTTCTTATTTTTAGGCAATCCAATGAAATATCTCAAAGCACTTTGAGTTTGAAACGTGCAACCTCGCAGCAGATGCGCTGACATTTTGTTTCGCAGCGGCATTCAGCGCTCGGATAGAAGCGTATTCAAAAGCTGTTTTTCTCGGAATCTTTCGCATAAACATGCATTAAAAACTACACAGATGTAAAGATAAAGCTTTCAATTTTTATTTGAATACAGCCACTGTTCGTTTTGATGCAGTTTTACATTAATAATAAGTGTTGAAAGTGAAGTCAAAACTGAGTCAAAACTGCCGAGCGGACAAGAGCCAATGAAGGGCTTGGACTACCTAATAGAATAGAGCAGGAATGAGAAAGAGCAGATGAGAAAGACGGCGACAGTGGGAATTTAAAGCTCTAAATTTCCAGAAAGTGGGGATACTATTTATACTGAAACCCCGGCACCCCAACGGGGGTAACCTCTTAGATGGGTGCAGTGTTCCCGATTACGCACAGTAGTGCGTCAATTACGCACAAAATATGAAAAATGACGCAGAAAAATTTGCATGTGTGCGTCCTGTGGACGCACACATTTTCTTCAAATCGCTGAAGTCAAAAATACTACCAACGAGTGGCGAACTAATTCACGGCATAATCAGAATCAGAACCCAACTGAGACTGCCATTGCAGACGATTAAAGATTGTGTCATGAGTTGTCGTCCTTAAAAATCGCATGCGAGCGCATTGTAAACTTCCTCCAAGCAATCCATTCACTGAACAGAAGAAATCTTCGTGAATCCATTCTTTGATTCCATCTAGGCTTAAATAAACATTTAATACATGTTTTAAATGTGTGGTTTTATATGTTTAGGATAACTAATGTGACGCTTTAACAGACTTTACAGAGTAAAAAAAAAAAGAAGAAAAAAGTGAGGCTTGGGCTTGTTTTTACATTTCTTTTTCCGATTTGGGGACTCACAAAATTTGCACAAGGACTCTTAAAATTTTATACCTGGGAGTCCCAAGGACTCTCATTTTGTTGTTGTTGAGGGAACACTGTGGGTGAGTGTCCGACTACACAAAATTACTCAGCAAGCATCAAGTCCCTTCTCCCCCATACTCTGTCGCCAAGGATTGTGCTCATTGTCTGGGCATCAGACAATACGCACAAAGGCTCATGTGGGCGCTTTGGCAGCAGCTTGTTACATCCTGTATCAGTCACAGTCTTGATCTGCAAAAGCACTATATAATTATAACTTGGAAAAATGATTTATAAATACCACTACCAATTTAAGCATTTTAGTTTTTACAGGATTTGTTTTCTATGATAGCTCAATCATTATACATATTCGGTAATAATTTGAAATTTAATGTTAAAATGCTTTTTTTTTTCTTTCTTCAGTGACTACCTTTTCAAGCTACTGTTGATTGGAGACTCCGGTGTAGGAAAGTCTTGTCTCTTGTTGAGATTTGCGGTAAGGATGAAAACACCAATGCCAGCTAAAAAAGGAAATAGTCATATAGAAACTACTGTTTCTACTTGTAAAGTTTTCTGGTTATCTCTCTTCCATCCTTCTTTGTGATTTCTATTTCTTTTGTTTATTAACCCTCTTACCCCGACAGGGGCCTAAGCCTTTTCAGCTTCTATTTCCTAGGTCAAGGCAAGTAACTCCGTCAAAATGCTACATTATGCACATGACTGGGTGCCAAAAGGTGCGCATGGAATGGGTTGGTTGTAAGTTTTGTCAAAGTTTTGTGAATAAAATTGCTGATGGTGGATTTCGTGAATTGTGTGAATGGAAGAATGGTTTGAGAGATAACTGAGATAAATTCAGACTCAAACTAGGTAGCGGCAGTGAAATTTTGTTTGTCAGAATTTAAGTACCATGTTGGAATTTCCATAAAGAACTTTATAAATGATGAAAAATAAAAAATAAAGTAAGTGGATATCTCTTTTCTTTTAAAAGTTATGAGTATTTAAAGATTACACTAGTTGCGCACACGTAAAAACGCTTAAAAAAAGCCAAGTTCAGAGAGCAAAAAGGAACATGAAGAATAGAGAGACACTTCTTATTTTATAATATTTCATTTATTACAACCAGCTGATTGTAATTAATATGCAACCAAAGCACAAAAACATATCATGTCGTGGCATAAAGAGGAACAAAATACAAAAAATCACTCCAGCTATTTGTTGCAATTTGAACGAGAGGCCAACTTTGGCCCATTGCAACACAAACAGATTTCATGAATGACTAAACATACTAGGCTAGTTAAAAGGTATTGAACAATGCAATAATGGAAAAAAAAAATTCTCTGCAGTAAATACATAAAATTCCTCATAGGATGGGCCCAAACTTGGCAAAATGTTCAAAATCTCCATTCCGGAGAGCCGTGAACGCCAGAAAATGTAAAAAAAATTGTAACTTCTTCATTTCTTGACCGATTGTGATAAAATTTGGAGAAAAGCTGTGAAATATCAACATCTTTCATAAGAAACCATCTGAAGTCATGAGCATGTTCCAGAATCCAAAAAAAGAAGTGCATAGAGAACAAGAAACGATAGAAATATTTGGGCAGCATGTGTCTCTAGATGAGCTGTTAAGCGTTTGTTGACCATTTTCTCAGGTCTTGTGTGGAACGGTTTTTCTAGTTTTTCCATTTCATGTGTGAAAGGAAGTATTTTTCGATCCAAAAAGCTAATAACTGAAAAACACAGAACTGCAAAGTCTACTAACTAGTTGCCTTTAAATATAAATTATTATTATCATAATAATTATGTTTGTTTATTTTGCCTTATTTGTATTACAGTATGTGCTGTAGTATTCAACAGGTGTAGCACATTTATGCAGTAGGTCAGGAGTGCCATTATAATTACATAAACATTTCTTCAGCGACTCCACCTCTGACCAGACCCATTTTCTCTTCATTTTATTTTTATTTTTTTGTTTTTTTCATATTCTGACCCCTGTTATATTTATGATCATTCTAAACATTCCAATAATGTCCATCATAAAACTTTGAAAATTATATTGCTTCCTAGAATTTAGCAAAGATTTTTGTAATTCATTCTAGTTAGCACAGAATGCTGGATTTCATCCTATTGGAATTCCAATTTAGACAAGCTTTTTTTCCAGTTTTGACTGATTCAATTCATTATAGGATGAATGAGAATTTTTTAAGGTAGATTCCGAATCACACTGAATTTCCATTGTTCCTAAGACATACAGTAGTATAAATTGTAATGAAAAAAAAAAAATTGTTTCGCTTTTCACTGAATTTTAATGCGTGTTTGATTTCATGTTGAAGAACATTGTTTTTACATTGCTATTTTTGATTGCAGGATGACACCTATACAGAGAGTTACATCAGTACCATTGGTGTTGATTTTGTAAGTATCATCCAAATGGAATCCTTGTTTGATTATGTGGCACAATGTTAATGTGTGTAGTTGAAGAATTGGTTATAAAGGGAGGAAGGATGACGCTGTACTAAGGGGTAAAAATTTCATCCTTTTGGTGGGAAATCCGCCAATTCTCTTTACCAATTCCTTAGTTTTAACAATTTCCACCGTTTTTTTTTTTTTTATAAAAAAATTGATCTAAATGAGAGATGAAAAAGAAAAAGAACACCTCACAGGGAGCTGATGCCTACCGAAAAATCAACAATGACACCCGAAAAGGCATGCGCAAAGCAAAGAAGAACTGGATAGAAGATCAATGCCAGGAAATAGAGAACAGTCTGAACAAGAACAACAGCAAGAAGGCCTACCAGACTGTGACAAGTGTTAAACAGCCCAAGGTCTCCATGATCCAAAGCAAGTCTGGCATATGCTTTAAAGAAGAACAAGAAGTCTTGGTCAGATGGACAGAATACTACTCTGACCTTTACAACCACACACCAAACGGAGACCCATCAGTTCTAGCATGTCCTGAGAACAGAGAAAAAGAAGAAATCCTCCCAATTCTCTGTGTAGCAGTGCAATCGCTGAAGAAGGGGAAGTCAGCTGGAGTGGACAACATACCCGCGAGTCTACTTCAAGCAGGAGAAGCGATGATTGACGCACTCACCATTATCTGTAACAAAATCTGGCAGAGAGGGGAGTGGCCTACACCATGGACACAGTCGCTTGTCATCACTCTTACCAAAAAAGGTAACTTTCAGGAATGTGAAAATTACCGCAGCATCAGCCATCCCAGCCAGGTCCTCCTAAAAATAATACTCAACAGGTTGAAACCCAAGCTGAACAAATTGTAGCTGAAGAAAAGCAGGATTCAGGGCAGGGCGCAGTACCACTGAGCAGATTTTCAACCTCAGAATAATCTGCGAGAAATACTTACAGCACCAACAACATCTGTATTATGTGTTCGTAGACTTCAAAAAGGCGTTTGACAGAGTCTGGCGTGCAGCTCTGTGGGCAACCATGAGAGTGTACAGCATCAGCCCTAAAATTATTGAAGTCATCAAAAGCCTGTATCAGACATGGGACTGTTCCGTATTTATACTGATTTCAGTATTTTTTAAAAGTGAATGGGTCATTTCTGAGATCGACCCAAATCCGAAGAGAAAATTGAGGGGGGGAGAGGGGGTTAGGGTGAGCTTTGGAGCCTTCGCGAGTTCGGTTGTCAGGTCGTTCCGTCATGTTTCACGAAGTATGGCGACGTCATTTATCCAAACTTTGCGCGCGTTTTGATTGGTCACGATCATTGCCGATCTTTGCCGAAGCTGAAAATACTCGTTTTCGGATTCTCCGAGCGCTTATGCAGTCGTAAAGTCGAAGCAGTCAAAATGGCGACTTACTCTTATCGAGTGTTGACGGAAAATGAAAGTGTTGAGTCAGCGAACATCGACAAGGTTGACAGTGTGAAAAACAGCAGAGTAAACAAGGAAGCAGAACAAGACAGGATTGAAAAGGAGAGAGTCGCTTTGTCTCTGAAGAAGCAGAAGCTGGTCAGCAAGCAGGAAGCCAAGGCAAAACTTCCAGAAGCAGAAAGGACTGCCAGGATTGCCCACTGGAGAGCTGTCCGTTCACGCTACAATGCAAGACTCCAAGCTCTCTCTGAAGCTCTCAGCCTGAAAGAGAAACCCAAAGATTCGGCAGCCACTGGAACTCCCTGGAGATCAACCCGTGTTGTACCTCATCATGCTGCGTTTCCAGTTGATGGCCGAAGTCGTAGACCATCCCACATTGCTTTAGCTCGGAATCATGGAGCCGCAAGGTAGCCTCTTCTTCTAAAAAGAAGCTGCAGACTCCCACACCCTCCACATCAGCTGTGGTCACTGCTTCGAGACGGGAAACTGTACCTCCAGTCACTGCTAATGGTGTGTCTCCGGGGTTTTGTATTCCCAAGGTGGCCTCTTCTTCTGCCATGAAGGTGGTGCAGACTCCCACCAACAAAAGATCGTCATCTGTGCCCGTGAGTGAAGCTAATGTGGTGCCGACCCCAGCAAAGAAAAGGCAGGTTTCCAGTGGTGACCTGAGGGATTTCTTCAGCAAACTTCCCAGAGTGTCAATGAAATGAAGAATAAACAGTAACAAAATGAACAGACTTTTCTATGTACAATTTATTTGTATTTGCACACCCAGCACACAACTATTGATGGCAGAGATCAATCTAAAACAGACATGTGATTTTGGGTGAGTACTTCAAAAAATTTAACATTTGTTTTGTACTGTAGCTGTTTCAGTGAACAGCCTAGAAAGTTAATTGTCCTGCTCAGATTGCATCAGATTGCACCATTTGGCTTCCCCTTTTTAAAAAATTTTCCGGGGGGCATGCCCTCGGACCACCCTAGCTTGCTTGGCGCTTCGAAGCGTCAGCTCGGCGCTTCGCGCCTTCAGTTTCAGTATATTTCACAATTCCCTTGTCCCATGTCTGCTGTATGACAAGGCTACCAGTTCAGTCCTCCACAACAGCGCCATTGGAAACTGGTTCAGAACAACAATCGGTGTGCGTCAGGGATGCCTACTCTCTCCAACACTCTTCAACATCTTCCTAGAGCGCATCGTGTCAGATGCCCTTGCAGATCACAAAGGCACAGTCAGCATAGGGGGAAGAGCACTCTCCAACCTTCGTTTTGCAGATGACATTGATGGATTGGCTGGAGAGGAACAAGAACTGGAACAGCTGATACAGAACTTGACACCACCTCCAGAGCCTATGGAATGGAAATAAGTTCAGAGAACACCAAAACGATGACCAACAACACCAATGGCATCAACACGGACATCAAAGTCCAAGGCCAATCCCTCAACACAGTTCATATCTTCAAATATTTAGGAGCCATTGTATCAGACAATGGGTCCCGACACGAAGTCCTATCCAGGATTGCACTAACAACTGCTGCCCTGGCGAGGTTGAAGCTAATTTGGAAAGACAGGACCATCAGTCTACATTCCAAGGTAAGACTGCTGCTCCTATATGCTTGCAAAACATGGACCCTCACTGCAGATCTACAGCGAAGAATACAAAGTATGGAGATGAGGTACTACAGAAGACTTCTGGGCATTTATTATACCCAACACATCACCAACGACGAAGTCCGAAAGACATCGCACAAGCCATTGGACAACACGATGACCTGCTCACAGTGGTGAAAAAACTGAAACTCCGATGGTATGGCCACGTCACCAGATCATCAGGTCTTGCAAAGGCCATCCTGTAAGCCACAGTGCAAGAAGGTAGAAGAAGAGGGAGACCAAAAAAGAGGTGGGAGGACAACATTCGCGAATGGACTGGTTTGACACTGAGCGAAACAATCAGGGTTGCTGAGGACAGGGAAGGATTGAGTATGCTGGTTAAACAATCGTCTGTGGTTCCCCTACGACCTCCAAGTTATGGGATAGGATAGGATAGATCTAAATGTACCAGTGGAAACCATTGATTTGTAGTTTCATCCAACATAAGGGAAGTAATCCCTGCATACAATGCATCACAAACCTACATCACATCAAATTAGTACATCACTTACTAAGCGCGTGTACTCCTTTTGAATCACCCCACTGAATTTCATACTATGGAATCATGGCTCCTATACGAACCTATCATTTGTTTACTACTGATTAGTTCTCCGTCGGTCAAGTTTTTTTTATTTTCGGCAGATCTAATACTTTTGCTAATCAGCTAAAAGCATTACCAATCAAACCGCGTTTAACAAGTACCCACCCCTATAATAGCGACATGTTTCATCGCCATTATTCAAGGATGAAAATTCTGTCGTTTTAATTTCCGATGATTGGTCATATATCGTCACTGGCAAGCAAAAACCCCATATCTCATATTTGCTGTTTTGAGTATTTTGAGAAAAACTGTTTTAATCACTTGTGTAACTCCAAACTAGTGACATTTTTTACTCACCTGCATAGCACCCCCTCAAATTAAAAAAATAAAATAAATTTTAAAAAAAGATTTTCGCAAATTTGTGCAAGTACAGTGGAACCTTTGGTATCTGGCTCTCTGGTATACGACTCCCTCCGTTATGTGATCTGAAAACGTCTGACGGATTCACTTCCAGTAATAAATTACCTCTGGTATGCGACAACCTCGTTTATTCGACCAGCGACCGTGTCTTAAGCCCTTTATACGACCATCTTAGGGCAATTTAAAAGAGATATCAGCAGGGGTCCTAATCTTCCGCGGATCCGCGGAAATCCGCGTAAAGTAAAAACTTTCCGCTGAAAAAATGTGCGATTTCCGCGAAAATAAAAATCTTTGAGAATAAAAAAAATACATTCGCAAAAAAAAAAAAATTCTCACACCGTCGCGATTCCCAAACAGTGTAGGTCCACAAGCTGTCAGATTCTCTATCTTCACTTCCTTTTCCAACATGGCGTCTCATTGTGAACCACGTATTGTAGCTCGCAGCGATGCTTATGACGATTCAGGAGTAAAAAATAAGTGGCGATGGGAGTGGTGCGAAAATCTGTTAAAGTTATGTCAACCCTGATGTGTATGAACGGCAGGGAATTTTATCCCAACCTGTTCATGCTAAAGAACCTTTCATTGACCCTGCCTGTCACTACTGCCGAGTGTGAGCGTTTAAACAGTCAGTTGCGCAACCCAAAAAACTACCTGCGCTCTACAATGGGGCAAAAGAGACTCAATGGAAATAACAGGGATGTTAATATTGACTTCAAAGAGGCAGTGAACTGTTTTGCCAGAAGATACAATTCACAAATGGTACTAATGATGAGGAACCTAGTGCAGCAAGACTGAAAGTGAAAGCAGGGCGGTGATGTTCATAAACTACAAGGTAAAGCTTTATACCGTTAACGATCAACAAAAAGTGGTGAATAATAATAGACTATACAAAACATGTCTGCTGATAAATAAATGTTTGTGTGTGTGGTTTTTTTGTTAATGGAGGGGCAGAGGATAATTTTTGTACCCCAGAGTTTGTCAGTTCAATTGTTCAAAAATCTCAAAGTCCCAGACCATCACAAATGGCTTTTTCAAGGTTCAGATTGCACCATTTTGCATCCTTGGAAAAAAAAAATTTCCGGGGGGGCATGCCCCCGGACCCTCCTAGAGGGCTCAGCGCTTTGCGCCTTCGCTGAATCTGTAACCCCCCTCCCCTTCCTCCCTCCGCTCTTATACAAATTTTCCTCATTTTTTAAAGTCAGGTGTTTGGACCCCTGATCAGTTAATTTGCTGTCTGTACCTTTCGTTTTTTCTCTCATGTTAGTGTACGCCTGCTGTTTGCTATTTCCGGTTCGCAAATAAGGGACATTACTCGCCTACACTGGCTGTCAAAATGGCGTCGCTCAAGAGGAACGTTTTGAGTTTGGCAGAGAAAATGAAAGTGATTGAAAGAAGTGAAAATGGGGAGAGTTGTTTGTCTATTGCAAGAAGTTTAGACGTTGGGAAGACCCAAATTCAGCTCATCATAAAGGATAAGGAATCTGTGAAACTTCGATGGGAGAGTGGAGAAAGTGGCGAAAAGGGAAACATCGAAACTGAGAGCTTCTGCACTGACAGACTTGGATGAACGCGTGGTTCGACTGTTTTCTATTTTTGAAGTTGTGAATAAAAGACAAAGCTAAAAATGAAACATGTTTTACAGTTTCCTTTGTCAGAGAATACATGCTGGTGAGTGTGAAAATTATGACTACATACCCCTCAGAGCCTGACCCCCCTCCCCCTACCCCACCTCTTGTTTCCGGTATAAGACCACCTCTATTATAAGACCATTTTTTCTCAGATTTTGGACGGTCGTATACCGGAGGTTCCACTGTACTCCAAAAATAATATCGAACAAAAAAATTTTCACTCAGCCTGTCTGGCTGCAGTCCGCTGTCTGCAAAACCTGTAAAGTGGCTAAGTACTCAGAACCTATAATTTCAACTATCACAACCAAACTTGGTAAAAAGTGGTGTATACCATTGATAAGCTCTGAAAATAAACAGAATCACCAACGTTTGCGAGCCCAATGTCGACAGCTCTTCAAACATAAGAGAAGAGAATCGTGGAGAGGTTTCTGCTACACGTTAAATTCAAAAGCGAAATTGTCGAAGGTTTGGAAAGTGGTCCGCAAACTCAAAAATAAAAGTAACTAACAGGTCAGCTCATGCCTTTATGTGCATGGGGACATAATCACAGATTAAAAAAAACTAGTAGCTGATCTTTTGGCCTCTTCTTTTGCTGCAAATTCTTCCTCTGAAAACTATTGTTTCTTTTCAAACTATTAAAATGCGTACAGAAAAACAACGGTTAAATTTAACCTCTGATAATTCTGAAGACTACAACATTTTGTTCTCATTAGTTGAGCTTGATGATGCAATTAACAAAAGTGCAGATTCAGCAGTTGGACCGGATGATGTACATTATCAATTTCAACGACATTTAACGTACGGTCTCAACTGCTGGACATTTTCAATCAGATCTGGATCACTGGCACCTTTCCTCCCTCTTGGAGAAAGGCCATTGTTGTACCCATTCTTAAACCTGGCAAAGACCATACTAATCCAATAAACTACAGACCAATAGCCTTATGCCATTAATGTCCTGCTTATGCAAGACGCTGGAAAGAACGGTTTATTCTCGTTTACTGTGGTATGCTCTGTGGGTTCGGGCATTAAATAGAATAGACCCAACGTTTCCCGGCGTGTCGTAAGAGGCGACTAACAGGGGTGATGTTAGCACGGCATCACTGGGCGAAAGTCTTCTACACAGAAGTCACCGGCCAGGGCGGAGGAACCTCACGTTACTACAGGTTCAACGACCATGTGCTCAGGGCCAAGGCGAGCCACACTGTATTCGTGGATTTCGGCTGTGGCCAACAGCCTGGAGAGGATTGGGCACCGCCAGGTCTTTTTTGCCCAAGACACACCACATGATGACACAATCCACTAATTCCATACCGGATCGGTCGTCGCCCGGGCCGTCACCCGGCACAAGGACCGCGCCTTCCGTTGGCCACCAGGACGGAGGTGTTAAGTATGCTACTGATGGACAATATAGCAAGATCCGCACGAGAAACAACATCGTCATAGGAACCTGGAACGTCAGGACCCTAACTGCGGAAGGAAAATTAGAAGAACTGGCCCACGAGTTGGACCACTATCGATGGAACGTTCTAGGTATCAGCGAACTGCGATGGAAAGGCCTAGGTGAAACAACGACCGACAAACGCCACAAGTTCTATTTCAGCGGTAGGGATGACAGGCACGAACACGGCGTTGGATTCTTGGTCCACAAGAACATTCTAGCGACTGTCATGGGTTCTCCGCCCAGTCTCCAGTAGACTCATTACCATCCGCCTGAGAGCAGCCCCTTTCAACATCACCATCATCCAGGCCTACGCCCCAACATCAGACTATGACGACAGCGAAGTGGAGGATTTTTATGAAAATCTACAGGCGGTCCTTGACCAAGTGCCGAAGAAGGACATAGTCATAGTGCAAGGCGACTGGAATGCCAAGGTTGGCCAAGATGCGCACCGCAACTGGGGAGACACATGTGGACCCCACTGCAACAACGAGACAAATGACAGGGGTCTGAGACTCTTGGAGTTTGCCAGATACAACAATCTGGTACTGGCAAACACGCTTGGTCTCCACAAAAACTCCAGACGATGGACATGGCACAGTCCTGGCGGGGAGCATCACAACCAAATAGACTACATCATGGTCAAGAAACGCTTCAGATCAAGCATCAACGTTGGCAGGACACGTACTTTTCCAGGAGCAGACATCGGAAGTGACCACGATCTCGTGATGATGTCTTTCCGGCTCCACTTGAAGAGAGTAAATACAGCAAAGTGCACTAGACTGAAGTTCGACCTGGACAAACTGCAAGACCCGGAGGTGGCAGAACTATTTCAGGCCACAATTGGAGGGAAATTTGCACCACTGCTCATTTTGGGGGCTGGTGAAGTAGATGTCAACACCATGACCACCACCTTCAACTCAGCTGTGACAGATGCCGCCACTGAGATCCTTGGCAAGCACCGACCAAAGAAGAAGCTGTGGATCACACCTGAACTTTTGGATCTGTGTGATAAACGAAGAGAGATGAAAAAGAAA
This sequence comes from Oncomelania hupensis, assembly GCA_036898135.1. NCBI lineage: Eukaryota > Metazoa > Mollusca > Gastropoda > Littorinimorpha > Pomatiopsidae > Oncomelania > Oncomelania hupensis. Next base: position 42,195,692 of record CM072513.1, read on the forward strand.
AAGAACACCTCACAGGGAGCTGATGTCTACCGAAAAATCAACAATGACATCCGAAAAGGCATGCTCACAGCAAAGGAGAACTGGATAGAAGATCAATGCCAGGAAATAGAGAACAGTCTGAACAAGAACAACAGCAAGAAGGCCTACCAGACTGTGAAGCGACTGACAAGTGTCAAACAGCCCAAAGTCTCCACTATCCAAAGCAAGTCTGGCATATGCCTTACAGAAGAACAAGAAGTCTTGGACAGATGGACAGAGTACTGCTCTGACCTTTACAACCATACACCAAATGGAGACCCATCAGTTCTAGCATGTCCAGAGAACAGAGAAGAAGAAGAAATCCTCCCAATTCTCCGGGAAGAAGTTGAGGCAGCAGTGCAAGCGCTAAAGAAAGGGAAGTCAGCAGGAGTGGACAACATACCCGCGGAACTGCTACAAGCAGGAGGAGAAGCGATGATTGATGCCCTCACCATTATCTGTAACAAGATCTTGCAGAGTGGGGAGTGGCCTATACCATGGACCCAGTCGCTTGTCATCACTCTTCCCAAAAAAGGTAACCTTCAGGAGTGTGAAAATTACCGCACCATCAGCCTCATCAGCCATCCCAGCAAGGTCCTCCTGAAAATAATACTCAACAGGTTGAAACCCCAAGCTGAACAAATCATAGCTGAAGAACAAGCAGGATTCAGGGCAGGGCGAAGTACCACTGAGCAGATTTTCAACCTCAGAATAATCTGTGAGAAATACCTACAGCACCAACAACATCTATATCATGTGTTCATAGACTTCAAGAAGGCGTTTGACCGAGTCTGGCATGCAGCTCTATGGGCAACAATGAAAGTGTACAACATCAGCCCAAAAATTATTGAAGTCATCAAAAGCCTGTATGACAAGGCTACCAGTGCAGTCCTCCACAACAGAGCCATCGGGAATTGGTTCAGAACAACAATCGGTGTGCGTCAAGGATGCCTACTCTCTCCAACACTCTTCAACATCTTCCTAGAGCGTATCATTTCGGATGCTCTTGCAGACCATGAAGGCACAGTCAGCATAGGGGGTAGAGCAATCTCCAATCTTCGTTTTGCAGATGACATTGATGGATTGGCTGGAGAGGAACAAGAACTTGAACAGCTGGTACAGAGGCTTGACACCACCTCCAAAGCCTATGGAATGGAAATAAGTGCAGAGAAGACCAAAATGATGACCAACAACACCAATGGCATCAATACGGACATCAAAGTCCAAGGCCAATCCCTCGACACAGTGCATAGCTTCAAATATTTAGGAGCCATTGTATCAGACAATGGGTCCCGACAGGAAGTCCTCTCCAGGATCGCACAAACAACTGCTGCCCTGACAAGGTTGAAGCCCATTTGGAAAGACAGGACCATCAGTCTACATTCCAAAGTAAGACTGCTGCGCTCCCTTGTCATCTCCATCTTCCTATATGCTTGCGAAGCATGGACCCTCACAGCAGATCTCCAACGAAGAATACAAAGCATGGAGATGAGGTGCTACAGAAGACTTCTGGGCATTTCCTATACCCAACACATCACCAACGACGAAGTCCGACAGACCATCACACAAGCTATTGGACAACATGATGACCTGCTAACAGTGGTGAAGAAACGGAAACTTCGGTGGTATGGCCACGTCACCAGATCATCAGGCCTTGCAAAGACTATTCTGCAAGGCACAGTGCAAGGAGGTAGAAGAAAAGGGAGACCGAAAAAGAGGTGGGAGGACAACATTCGAGAATGGACTGGTTTGACACTGAGCGAAGCCATCAGGGCTGCTGAGGACAGAGAAAGATGGAGTATGCTGGTTAAACGATCATCTGTGGTGCCCCTACGACCTTCGGGTTACGGGACAGGATAGGATAGGACTGTGGTATCTGTAAACAAATAATATATTATCCAACACTCAGTGTGGCTTTCAAAGTGGTTGAAGTACTTTTGATCACCTGGTGCGACTGGAAACATCCGTAACGCGTTGGTCCAGGGTGAACATGCCGTTGCCATCATGTTTGATTTGGAAAAAGCGTACGATACCACATGGAAATATGGCATTCTTTTAGATTTTCAAGAAATGGGATTGAAGGGACATTTACATCTGTTTATATCCAATTTCCTAACGGATAGAATTTTTCAGGTTAAGATTGGAGGATCTTTATCAGATATATGAGGGAACAGGAGATGCCTCAAGGTAGCAGACTTGCCTACCTTTCCGATTTTCCGTACTTTGTTCCGGAAAATTGACAAAAAAGGCTGTGTTAAGGAAAATACGGATATTTTATAAGCGTTCCGGAAAAAAAAAAGTTAAGGATTTTTTTTGGGGGTGGGGGTGAGGGAGTGTCTGTGGTTTCAGCCATTTAGCCTTAACCCATTTCCGAGCAACTTTTGACAATTTCTGAGCGCATTGCGAGCATGCGCAGTCAAACTGATTCGAAGTTTTCGGCATGCGCCCTGTCGCTACTAGTTTGAAATCTCATTTCCACTTGTGTTAATTTAACTCTTGTGCTCGGAGATAAGAAATGGCTAGTAAACGAAAAAATCCCACAGAAGTGTTGAGTGACAGTGATGCTGCTAAGACACCACAAAAGACAACACATAAAAAGCAGCGCAGTATCCAAGCATTTCGTGACGATTACACTCGTGATTATTCTTGCCTCTTGGCTGGAAAGAAAGCAAACTATGCTTACTGCAAATTCTGTGACAAAGAGTTTTCTGTGGGGCACGGAGGGGCAGATGATTGTTGCAGGCATTGCAAGTCGGTTGAACTCACCGACAATGAAAAGAAAGAGAAGGAGAAAAACAAGTGTAAGAAGATTTCAGTTTTTTTTTTTTTTGCAAGCACCATCATCGACTGCAGCAAAGAAACATGGCGACTCTATTCGTGCTGAAGTCATGCTCGTCGATTTAGTAACAGAATTAAACTTGCCCCTGTCATCCCTGGACACCTTCAACAAAGCCCTTCCCAAGATGTTTCCAGACTCGAAAATAGCAAACAATTTTCAGTGCGGCCGAGGTAAAGGCACAGCTATTCTGAAGGAAATTTCTGCCAAGACTTCAACTGAAAAGGCAACCATTTACTATTTCAACTGACTGCAGCAATGATGCAGGCAACTCAAAGCTGTTCCCCCTGGTTGTTAGAACATACAATGCAGACACTCTGATTGTGAGATCTGAAATACTTTGAGTTCAATTTGTGATGTTCCTCAAAAATTAACAGTGTTCCGGATTTTGGGGAAAGCTGTTCCTGATTTTTGTGCTGGGGGGTAGGCAAGTCTGGGGCTTTCAATTTGCAAATGGTGATGTGTTCAACGTTAAAATAACAAGGACAGTCTGGTAAGATTGTGTACTTGTTATTTGATGGAATAATTATGGTTTGTGCAATCCATATGAATTAGTATTTATATTTGATAGTAGTTTTGTGTGATTGACACTTTCTGCAGCAGCTGGACCCTATAAAAAATGACTATTTCTCTATTTATCCTTTATGAACAAAACCAAATGCATAGTTTGTTGTGCTGTCAAAATGTGCTATGCCATTTTGAAAATGTTCGCTTGTGGCAAAAGGTTGCCCAGAAACAAAAAATAGTAAGCAAACATTTTGTGGCGCTTTTATTCTAGGCAACTCGTGGCTGGTCAGTTCAAGTTCGATTGTGTTTGAGTGAGAGAGAGAGCATGTGTGGGGATAGAGGAGTTGGTGTAAGTATTTGAACGATGGCAAGTTTATGTGTATGCATAAAAATGGCTCATTTTACGGTGCATTACATCTGTAGAAGGGTGAGAGAGAGAGAGAGAGAGAGTGATGTGTGTGAGTATGAGATGCGTGTTTTACATCTTTTCAGGTGATTCATTGTTTTTGTCAATATTTCTAATATTGCATGTGTATGACTCTAGTGTGTCTGTGAGTGTTCTTTTGTGTATCTGTGCCTGCCAGTCTAACAAAATAGATAAAACATGTAGATGCTACCTTTTCAAAAACAAAGAATCCTTAAATACGATAAAAGCTGCCCTATCCAGAGAAAAAACGCTTTTGGGACACAGTGTTTCCCAAAACGCACATGTGTGCGTCAGAGACGCACAAAAACTGAAAATGGACGCATGAAAAAAAAAAAGGTGCGTTTTTTACTGCCGTTATGTATCCCGGCACCTCTGAGCTATCGTGCGCCCGAGCCGAGTAAGCGCGGTGATCTCCCCTACCCACCGACCGCGCTGACACGCATGTGCAGCCTTTTTGTTTGCTTCCGAAAAGCTGAAACATGTCGCTCGACACATGGCTACGGAAAACGATAACCCGCAGAAATGCGGAAGACGATGCAATCGTTAAATGTTGAATCATCATTTTCAGTTCTCCCTAGACTTGGCAATGACGATCTTGTCTGTAATACGCAGTTGAACAGATTTTTTTGTCTCTTTTTTTTTTTCTTCTGGTCATCGACTTAGTCACCTCTAACACTAACTGCTTTTACAGAGACAATTTGTCAGTACATGCAGATTGATGTGTGTAAATTGTCGTATGACTATTTCATGTTTGTTCTATGGTCATTTTATGTGATTTTAAGGTTCAATGATGGATTCCTTTGTAACATTTATCAGAACAGTATTCCTTTTGTTGTGTTGCTTGTTTTATGGCTATTCATAATTTTCAATAAAGTTGCATTGAAAACTAAGCTTTGTTTGACTTTGAGGCGTATTTGTGTGTCCGTGATGTTGGTAATCAAAATCAAGGTAAATGTAGGAATTGTAAGGGGACTCTCAAATTTTGTAAGGGGACTCTTGAAATTTTGCACCAGAGAGTCCCAAGGACTCTCTGAAAAAAAGCTGTGGGAAACACTGGGGACAGAAAAATAATTTACTATATAAGCGGTGGCCTCTACAAGTGGTGACCAGTATAACCTATGATTTTTTAAATCATATCAAATACAGTTTTTGGCATGGAAATGGTTTGATTTGCCAGCATAAGAGATGCCATTATAACTGGTGGCTGGTACAGACGATGTGTACTGTACTATATCTAACACACAGCAACCAGCACCATTGACCTTCACACTCACCCACCCCACACTAGATCTATCCTCTTTGCCTCAAGCGCTGTCCCTAAGTTATACACAGTTGAGGGTAGGTATAAGTAGTAATTATAGAGTACTTAGGACACAAGGTCACGCGATACTCCAGCGCGCGCGAGAAACTGTGAGAAATGCGCTGCCTCCATTGTTCCACGTGAGACAACATAAGTCGTATTATTTTTAAAGTATCAATATGACGGACCGTCGTCTTCATTGTTTTCATTTTGTGAGAGGACCAACCCTCTAATAAATGTAATACATAAAATAAGTGTTTATTTTCTTCCACATTGAGTAGCTGAGATAGTTGTCGAGACTTGCGTCGTCTCTCTTTGCTGCTCAACAAAACGAACGTAGCTTACCCTACAGTCTCATACTACATGGCTGAGACGGCCGAGGATTACGTCGCCTTTCATGGTAGAGAGGCGACGTAAGCCTAGCTCGGCCTTTTCTGCTACCAGAGAACTACAGTCTATCCTACTTTTTCAGTTCTGTGAAAAGCGATTATGTATTACTTCAAAAGAAACCCAACATCTGTTTACATCTGTTTAACAGCGGCAGTGATTGGAAAGAGGCGAATGTAAGTCTCGACCAGTCTCGGCTACGCAGTGTGATTTTCTTCGTGTCGGCCATATTTACAGCACTGGCTAAACGTGTGAGAATTCAAATGTAAAGTGTAGGCCTACTGTGTAGGACACATCATGAGTGTTTAGCTAAACACTCGACGCTTGTGCGGTATCAGGGCTTAAAATCCTCCTCGGATCCGAGGTTTTCCTCGTGAAAGTGATCTTCTTCCTCGGAAAAAAAAAGAAATTTCCTTGGAAAAAATACCCTTCTCAATAAAAATTGAGAAGTATAAGGTGCGCTTTATTCGCAAATGGTTATGATTCTCAAATGGCTCAAGTCATCAGTTGGTTATTTTGTTATTTTTTTTAATGACAGTTCCATTAAATTTTTTTTTTTTTACTCATAACAGAACTTTTTACTTTCACTTTTGCTGTGCTGTTTTCATTGTTCTTGCCTTTGGATAATTTGCAATCATGCTTGTTTTGAGCACAGATAATATCGGTGGTCTTGAGTTAAACACAGCAGATAACTTTTATTTCTACCGCACTGATTGGTTTGATAATAGTATTCGAGACAGATGGAACCGAATGGCTTTTGAAAAAAGTTAAAATTATGTGAAGACTTGAACTAAAATGCTTTGGACCTCATTGATTTAAGATCAAGATATAGATGGCTAAACAGTAACTTCACAAACTGTCTTGTTAAGAGTACCGAGTAGGCATATTTCCTTAGTTACATTGGTCCACTGTCCAATGATTGGAAGGAGAACAACTCTCGGACAATCAATCCTCCAATCAGTGACAAAAATGACTTGTATGTTTCAAGGATGAAGATGAAGAAACTGGCGTTGTTTTGCCAAGACTCATGATTGTGTGATGCTATCAAAGTTTGATGCACTCATTGACTCAGAACGTTAGTAATGCTAAAGAAAGTGATATTTTGGCTGAAGGGTGTGTGACTGATGGTGGTGACATAACTTGCAAAAGTGACATGGACTGGCTAGTTCGTCTGAGCTTACTGGGAGTAACTTAGCTTACTGGGAGTAATTTCAACTTCCAGTTCTATATAGGATACACATTTCATAATAACTGTCAAATGCATTTATAATTGACACAATCTCCTAATTTCTGTTCAATGTTTGTGTATGTACCTGAACTAACGCAAAAACAACTGTTTTGTGTTTAATTTAATTTAAATTTATTGTTTACTAGTGGTTTTTGTACCCTGGCAAGCCAGGGTACACAGGTTGCTGTTTAAAATGTAGACAGAGAGGCAACTGTTGTCTGCGAGTTTCATTTGGACGATGATACCTCCCCATATTCCCTTGATACCTCACCATACCCACCCCCCTGATATCTCCCCGTCCCCCCCTCCCCATGATGCCTCACCATACCCCCTTGATACCTCCCCGAACCCACTTGATACCTCCCTATACCCCCTTGATACCTTCCGTACCCCCCCCCCCTCCCTTGTAACCTACCTGTACTCTCCTTGATACTTCCCCGTTGATCGTTTCGCAGGTATGGATGAAAGGAATCGACCATCACCATACCCCCTTATATATACCCGTATCCCCGTTATGCCTACCCATGCCCCTTTAAACCTACGCGTAGCCCCCTTTTACCTACACGTACCACCCCATCCCAATCCTTGGTAATAATAATAATAATAATAATTTTGAATATAGAATAATACAAATAGAAATCATAAAAAACACCAAGGTTTTAAATTAAATTTGATATAAGATATAATAATAATAATACTAATAATACTAATAATAATAATAATAATAATAATAATAATAAATAAGTTAAAAGTAAAAAGCCTAAAGTAAAAAGAAAAATATCCATATTGTAGTGTTAAAAAAACATAAAAAAATATGGCCCGCGAGAGATTTGAACTTGGGTCACCTGCACGGTAGGCGAATGTCTTAATAATAATAATAATAATAATAATAATAACGAATATAGAATAATACAAATAGAAATCATAGAAAACACCAAGGTTTTAAAATAAAATTTGAGATAAGATATTATAATTATTATTATAATAGTAATAATAATAATTATTATTATTATTATAGTAATAATTATTATTATTAGTGTATAAATAATAATAATAATAATAATAATAAAACATAAAAGTAAAAAGCCTAAATTAAAAAGAAAAATATCCCTATTGAAATGTAAAAAAAAAAAAAAAAAAAAAGGCCCGCGGGTGGTTTGAACGTGGGTCGCCTGGAACGGTAAGCGAATGTCTTTTTAAGTCAGCTACCAAGGCTTCGTATGAAGATCCTCAATTTTTTTGTCCATGTGGGAAAACATGCTGAAACCTCGATTCGATGTTTAATTAATCAAATTTAATTAGTTAAACACAAAATTTTGTAAGATTGGTGACCAGAGTGCAAAAGTGTTTTGAATGGAAATAAAACAAAATTTGCGGTATTACGAAACGGCACGTTCTTGACACGGGTTGAATGGAAACCGCGCGCGGAATGAGGCTATTGCAGTTTGTGGACATTTTGTTTATTTATTTATCTCAGAAACAGTTAAACGTTCGGTAAGGAAATGTCGGCTATAACGATTTCGCTGGTTTTGAGCACACAGCAGGCCGATCCACAGCGTCCAGCTCCTGCCCAGATCAGCGTCCATACCGGACAAACTTTATAGTAGAGGCGAAGAAGGACTTCCGGCTAAGCAATTTATATATATAGATAATAATTTTGTAAACCAAATAATTTATGTTGATAAATCTCTTTGGACTTCTTGGAAGCAGTCAACAACACACACTGATTAATTGTGCTAAATTTTAGTGTTTGTTTACTCCTAGTAGTTTCTTAAATCTAGAAAAAAAGAACAAGTAAATTACATTAATTTGTTCCCTGGCGTATAACTTACAAGGTGCATTTATACTCAGCAGTAAAGGGGTAAACATTACTGCCTATCACAAAAAAGTGCACAGATTTTGAGCTAGATTCTGAATAAAAATTATTGAGGAGCATGTCCCCAGACTACTTTAGACAGGGCCAGACCCAAGGAAACCCCCCTTTCTCCCTGACTGACTATGTACCTCTTCCAAGGGTAGCCAAAATAAATATCAAAGAAATAAAAAGTTTGTCAGGTAATTTAATTATTACAACAATTTTTATTTTTCAGAATACTTCCAGAATGCACCAGATTGCACATATTTTAATCTAGATTTCAAAAATTTTCCGGGGGAGCATGCCCCCAGACCTACCTAGGATGTTCGGGTGCTTCACACCCTCATCCGATGTACCCCTACATAGTTGGGAAAACATGCTGATTTTCCTCTTTTTTCTCGGAGGACCATTTTAAGCCCTGGTTATACATTCACATTGAACAGCCACTGTGTATAAGCAGTATGCAAAGTTAGGGAGTATTTAGGAAGGAAATAGCTATGTGGTTCATAATTTTGACACTCTACAATGCACGTTGAACTGGGTCCTGGTACTGTCAGTTTCATATTGTTTTTTGCTCGACCTCTGCAGAAGCTTTGAGATGACTAAATAAATGCCAGAGTAATTAAGTAGTGTGAAGGTGAGTTCCTACATAGACAGACAAGACATGGACAGTTCTGCTTTTGAAGAATGAATTGCAGTGCTACTGTAATAGAATGAAATGGAATTTAATTTTGGACTGCCTTCTATTTTCAGAAAATCAGAACAATAGAATTGGATGGCAAGACTATCAAGCTTCAGATTGTAAGTAGTGGCTTTTTTTCTTGTGCTTTGCAGTCTTTATGAGGTCACATTTATTTTGCACTGCTCAAGCATTAGTAAATTTGCATCATGCCAACAAGTCGTATTAAGACTAGAACTGGGTTAGTGAAAAGTGTATGAATATTAAGTAAATAAATAATAATTCCTGAATCGCTGTTACATTTAGTGTATGTACACTGACATTGTAAGATGTTTCCTAATCAGGCAGGCAGCTTAAATTAAGGGAGACTCTCTGTTACCGCTTCATTATGGGACATAAGGGTTGAACAAGCAATTTTTGTCTTTGTCCAAGCAATTTTTGTCTTTGTCCAACTAAGGGAGTAGTTTATTAGTGTGCGTGATTTATCTTGTATTAATTATACAACATGCAGTATGAATTTTACTTCGTGTGCTCGTTCCAATTACTTTCGAAGTTACATCTGTTACAAACCTCATGATTGTTGTTTACAGTGGGACACTGCTGGTCAGGAAAGGTTTCGTACTATCACATCCAGCTACTACAGAGGTGCTCATGGAATCATTGTCGTCTATGATGTCACAGATCAGGTGAGGACAGTCCGACACTCTCAAGATTGTTCACAACTGAGAACTTTATATGTCCTGATGCATGGGGGTATAGATGCCTTTATGCCAAATTGTCCTTGGCATGTAGTCTCAATAGATTTGCATTTCTAGGCAACTCCAAAAATTTCTAGGATGGAAACTAATATTATACGTAATAGGAAAACCCATCTGCCTTTCTTTTGATAAATAGTTTTTGTTACCTTCTTTCCTAATCGGGTGTGCTAGCAGCAAAGCGTTGGGATAGTGGAATAGAAAATAGATCAGTGTATCATCACTAGTGCAGCATTGTTGAAGCAAATATTGATGGATAACTGGGGAATAATAAACTGCTGAAGGTAAAGGATAAAGGTTTTGTGAGTGAAATCATGCAACACACTTTCTGTAATGTAGAGAATTCAGATATACAAGCGTGTTTGAAAATATCGGAAGTGACTGGCCAAACATTTTATGAGCCTTTATTTAGGTCCAAGAAAAAATTCAAACACAAAAATAGTGAAAAACAATTTTATTACTTCAAAGAATACATTAAAAAAAGAAGAAATCCAAAATTTGAGACAGCTATCTTTATTGGTTCCTGTAATATTTGCATTTGAAAATCGTTCGAAATGTCGTTTTTTGCATAAAATTGATAAATCGCCAAGTTTGAAGCATCACAAAATAAAAATTTCTCAAGTTAATGTTATATAATGTTCAGAATAATTTCATATCTAATCATAGTTTAAGCCTATTTTTTTTCAGAGTGTACAACAAAACCATTTATGAGTCATTACCACTCAAAAATGACAAAATAATCATTTTTTCGAAGGCGTCGGGGAAAAGCAAATTTGATTTTTTTCGCGCATATTAGTTAAACAAGTATAATTCTTGAACTATTTAAGATACAAAAAAGATTTACATCTCAAAATCTTCAGGAAGGAATGAAGCACCTGAAAAACACTCAATTAACAAATAGTGAATAAAACTTTAATAGATTATAATAGATTGAAGATAACAAATAATTCATAAAAACGCTCAAAAGCATGCAGGCATGCATTCATTGAAGGAAGTGAAATGACAATATTCAATGATTTAGTTTGTAAAATATGTTAGCATAAATTATTAAATAATAATGCTAATTTAAAAAAAAAATTATTTTAAAGTAACACTTTTAATCTATGACACTAGTATTAGAATCTAATTTTGACTTGTTTACTAAAGCAAAACAAATTAACGAAAACGTTCATTAGATCAGAATAATTTCTCAAGGCAGCAATAAGCTGACACTGCTGGCACTTCTCAGCAAAAGGTCTGAACAAAAGATCTCCACTTTTTCAAAAGCAACAGTTTATTATTTGGTGTAAGGCTGCTTGGTAAATAAGGTCGCCTCCCTCTGCCTTCAGAAATGAAGGAAACAACAAATATGAAGCCCACCAAAACTTATCAGGTGTACATGCAAATGCACTGCTTTTTCAAATAGAATAAAAAAGCAATGTAAAAAACACATCTACCAAACCTATCATATAAATAAGACGTAATGTTATTTGACCAATAAGATATTTAATCATGTCCTTTCATCAGGAAAGGAGGAGGAAAAAAGTAGGCCTAAATAACAGGAGCAGAAATAATGCATTTTTAAGTAGTGAAACAAAGGGGAAATCGTGGATGAAAATTTAAAACCATTGAATAATATACAGTTATACTCATTTGAAAAGTAATTTGTTCTACATATTTTGGATATTGTCTTAAAAAAACAACAACCACTAAACTGAAGGAAAACTAACAGTGCGCTTTGGTTATTTACACCGGAAGTCGATGTTTCAGTACAAAATTAAGTGCCGGTCGCACATGAAAGTATGATCTATTGATTTCGACATTATCTAAACTCTGAAAAAAATAGATACGCAGTACAACACTTAAGGAAAACAATGATACATCTTTTCGGTGGTAAACTTCATTATTTTACCCCGTATTTTACACCTAGTAGTATGCGATGTGGCCACTGCATTAGTTTAGCCTAAAGCCAAATTTTCGATTGCCACTACGATCTCACGATCGCACTTATATCAACTTTCTTGTAAAAAAAAACACAGCAAAGTTCAACTAAACCTGATCAATGCATATTTGAACTAACAGGAGACTGCATTTATTTTACTCAGAATGGTGTATACTCACATAATTGTAAGCTGATATCCGACCCAGAACTTTAACATCACATTGTCCGCCATTACCGGTGCAAATCGAAATCTCCTGACCTTTTAAATCTCACGTTGTCGCGTCGACAGGTCAGGAATACATTAACCTTATAGGTCATTGGAACGAGAATGAATTTATCTTTCGGCTTTTGCTAGGAATAACATATTTTCCAATGCTAGATTTCGTAAAAAAATTGAAAAACTGCGTTGTTTTTCAGAAAAAATACCCAAAACCCCTAAAATAGTGATGAAAAAGACGAGGTATATTCAAGAACTATTTCTTCACACTGTGCGCTTTAATTTGATACTAAAAATAGCCTAGAACAGCGTGTGTCGACTGCTTGAAAACTTTTGAAAACGGTCAAGAAATATCGCTCTGTTCGGCTGTAGTTAAAAATGGCCGGCGCTTGCTTTTTAGACTGCGTTAGCTACCCTTCTATTCGTTGTTGGTACACATTATTTCAGACGTTAAAACCCAATTAAATAGAACACATAAAAAGTAAAAGAATTACTTTTTACTAAAATACAAACGGCATGAATGAAAGCTTGCCAGGTTGCAAGATAGAGCAAGCTAAAAATGATAAAAATTGGCGATTTTTATGCATGGTTGCGCTGCACATAGTAAGGCTGATACTACCTACTTCATTGATGCAATTTTGGGAGTCAGTTTCTAAGCCGTTATTGCAAAATGTATTTCTGGCAGTAAGAAATTTGCTTTGACAAGTTCTGTGGATAACACTTATACAGAGGTCTATTCGTTTTCAAATGCATGCAGCAGGGCTCGAAATTAGCGGGGGCCCGGGGCCAAAAACCCGCAAAGTTGATTTCGGGCTCGGAAAGTTGAAAAACGAAGGGCCCGCTTGGCCCGCAAAATAATTCGTCTGCTACAGCTAGCTCTACTCGGCAGTTTCGTATTTGGGCCAAGGGAAGCAACCCACACCGGTGCCCTAAATTTGGACAGAAAAAAAAAACAGAAAAAAGAAGTGAAAACCCTTTAATTTTGCACTCAAAAGTTTAATATACACTTGAATATCTTTTTAATATAATAAACAAAAGGCTATGGCACAACATAAGCGCAAAATGTCCATCTTTGCAAGTACGAAAGTATGGCTATATATCGTCGCCATATAGTTGCTAAAACAATCGGGGATGGCATGTTTTCCAATATTTGGGAAGCGAAATACGCCAGAAGAAAACGTCGACGAAAGGAAAGAACAAGAAAAAGAGATAAAAAAGAAGTATGAAGAGGAAAAAAGATCAAGGAACTACAATGAAGGGTGGAAAAAAAGATTTCCTTTACTTTTGTTAACTCAAGTGTACATAAGTGTAATATGAATAGATGATTGAAAAAAAAGAAAAGGCAAAATCTGTTTGTTTTAGTTTATCAGGAAGAGTATTGTTAAGTTTAGTTCCCTTTCATGGTTTTGTTTCGAACTTTTGTGCATTGAGGTCAGATTTTTTTGTTAGGTTACTCATATTAAAAATGTAATGATGTACGTGTATTGTGCAATACTCAGTCACAAAACTGAAAAGTATTATACTAGAGACTCACTTGATTTTTTTATATTTTGTTTATTGGCCATTTCAGGCTCACTAGTCACTGGAATATGTTTGTCACTGAATGTGTGTGTGTGGTTTTTTTCCCCTATTTTGTTGGTAATGTTTGAAAGTGAAAGAAAAGGCAAATAAAAATGACATCACTCAGCAAAATTGGAAATTCAATTGTTTTTATTTTAGATTATCAGACAAATTGTACTTTGTACTTATTATATTGTCAATAATTCTGTTGTTTTTTGTTTGCATTATTTTTCAAGTTGGGCCCCGAAAATTGCTTGTGGGCCCTCAAATTTTTCAATCAAGGGGCCCGGTGGCCCCCAAAGAAAAAAGTTAATTTCTAGCCCTGCATGCAGACTGGGAAATATTCAAGCATCAGAACAAATATCATATGCCGATGATATGGTGATACCACTCCTTGTTGGCATAATATTGTAATGTGCTGAATTTTTTAATTTTTAAATTTGTGCGTGTGTGTGTGCAATACAAAGAACGGTGTTTCATTATAATTGACATGCATATACTCTGCACTTAATTTTTGTTTTATTTTCTTTGTGAAAAGTGTTAATGAAATTGAGTTGCATGTATGAATATCTAAATGTTTATGTTCTGCTATAGAATTTCTCTAGTACAAAATATTTTTATTTGTTTCTTACTTAAACATGTGAATAGCCCTTTCTCTTTCAAACACACTCATATAATTTGATAAAGTGAAGAAAAAATAAACATTTTAGCAACTAAAAGCCACTTCAAAATCAGCTGCTTTTGCCTTTGGTTCTATCCTATCCCGTAACTCAGGGCACCACAGATGATCGTTTAACCATCTTTCTCTGTCCTCAGCAACCCTGATGGCTTCGCGCAGTGTGAAACCAGTCCATTCTCGAATGTTGTCCTCCCACCTCTTTTCCGGTCTCCCTCTTCTTCTACCACCTTGCACTGTGCCTTGCAGGATGGTCTTTGCAAGACCTGAAAATCTGGTGACGTGGACATACCATCGGAATTTCCTTTTCTTCACAACACTGTGAGCAGGTCATCGTGTTGTCCAATGGCTTGTGTGATGGTCTGTCGGGCTTCGTCGTTGGTGATGTGCTGGGTATAGGAAATGCCCAGAAGCCTTCTGTAGCACCTCATCTCCATGCTTTGTATTCTTCGTTGTAGATCTACTTTGAGGGTCCATGTTTTGCAAGCGTATCCTGGAAGATGGAGACGACAAGGGAGCGCAGCAGTCTTACCTTGGAATGTAGACTGATGGCCTTGTCTTTCCAAATGGGCTTCAACCTTGCCAGGGCAGCAGTTGTTTGTGCGATCCTGGAGAGAGGACTTCCTGTCGGGACCCATTGTCTGATACAATGGCTCCTAAATATTTGAAGCTTTGCACTGTCCTGAGGGACTGACCTTGGAGTTTGATGTTGATGCCATTGGTGTTGTTGGTCATCATTTTGATGTTGATGCCATTGGTGTTGTTGGTCATCATTTTGGTCTTCTTATTTCCATTCCATAGGCTCTGGAGGTGGTGTCAATGTCATCAGCAAACGAAGGTTGGAGATTGTTCTACCCCCTATGCTGACTGTGCCTTTGTGATCTGCAAGTGCATCTGACATGATGCGCTCTAGGAAGATGTTGAAGAGTGTTGGAGAGAGTAGGCATCCTTGACGCACACCGATTGTTGTTCTGAACCAGTTTCAGATGGCGCTGTTATGGAGGACTACACTGGTAGCATTGTCATACAGGCTTTTGATGACTTTAATAATTTTAGGGCTGATGTTGTACACTCTCATGGTTGCCCACAGAGCTGCGTGCCAGACTCGGTCAAACGCCTTCTTGAAGTCTACAAACACATGATATAGATGTTGTTGGTGCTGTAGGTATTTCTCGGAGATTAACAGCCTTTGGTTCACATTTATGAATAGTAGTTTTGACTCACTGCCTGGTAAGGTAAGGGTTATAGCTCTCCAAGCTTTGCATTTTGCATATAGATGCTATAATCTTCTAAATGATTTAGTTGTTTTTGCAGTCACTTGGATTATAGTAATAATCGTCAAGGTCATCATTATCATAATCGATTGGAAGAATGCAGTGCTTGGTGCTTAAAATGTACAGAAAATTACTATGTACCAATGTTTCAACTAAGGAATCTTCGTAATAAAGAAATTCAGTGCATGTACATGTTCAGGGGCTTGTTTCTTACTTGTATGACTACATAAAAATGATTACTGGAACTGGTGTTGTGCAACTCAAGGGAGATGAAAAATAATGCTTCTCTTCTATTTGATGGGTCTTAAATTCACATCAGTGTACGTTTGGTCATAAGTTCTAAAATTGCCTTGAAATCTTGCAGGAGTCTTTTAACAATGTTAAGCAGTGGCTACAGGAGATTGACCGATATGCTAGCGAAAACGTCAACAAGCTGTTGGTGGGCAACAAGTGTGACTTGACAACCAAGAAAGTTGTGGACTACACAACTGCTAAGGTTTGTTCACATCTTTTTTCTTTGATAAGATTTTCTAACTCGCAAGCATAGCAGTATGTACTCGCCCGAAGTGCCTAATTTACACCCTAGCTCGTATCTTTACGCAATTTTAGTTCAGAATACAACTACAAGAATACGATTTTTCTGCTCAAAATGCGAATTTTTGCTGTTATCATAATATTTTAAAAACATTACAGTCCAATTCACTGTTTCCATTGCTAACCATTCTCAGTGCGCATGCACGAACAAGAAATCTCGTTGTGCGAGATGTGGTGCGCGCTAGTTTGTCTTTATGGAAAATGGCGCAAAGAAAATGTACGCATGTAACGAAACCAAAACGAAAACAGGGTAAAAGATACTGCAAAGAAGCAGGTTAACACCAAGCAGACATTCACAAAGTACTATACCCAGTGTTTTCCGGGAATTGTTGACTCGTGAAAGAGCCTTCATCGCACATACTGCACTGTGTGCAGAAAGGATTTTGGAATTGGCCACAGTGATGGATATGACATCACATCCAATCCTATCCTATCCTATCCTGTCCCGTAACCCGGAGGTCGTAAGGGCACCACAGATGATCGTTTAACCAGCATACTCCATCTTTCTCTGTCCTCAGCAGCCCTGATGGCTTCACTCAGTGTCAAACCAGTCCATTCTCGAATGTTGTCATCCCACCTCTTTTTCGGTCTCCCTCTTCTTCTACCTCCTTGCACTGTGCCTTGCAGAATGGTCTTTTCAAAGTATGATGATCTGGTGACGTGACCATACGATCGAAGTTTCCGTTTCTTCACCACTGTGAGCAGGTCATCGTGTTGTCCAATGGCTTGTGTGATGGTCTGTCGGACTTTGTTGTTGGTGATGTGTTGGGTATAGGAAATGCCCAGAAGTCTTCTGTAGCACCTCATCTTCATGCTTTGTATTCTTCGTTGTTGATCTGCTTTGAGGGTACATGCTTCGCAAGCATATAGGAAGATGGAGATGACAAGGAAACGCAGCAGTCTTTGGAATGTAGACTCTGATGGTCCTGTCTTTCCAAATGGGCTACAACCTTGTCAGGCCAGCAGTTGTTTGTGCGATCCTGGAGAGGACTTCCTGTCGGGACCCATTGTCTGATACAATGACTCCTAAATATGGATATGACATATTGCAGCATATTGAATCCAAAGACCACAAGGAGTGCTGGTGTTTGTCTTTTTTTTTTTCTTTTTTTTTTGTTGAAGTAAAATGTTAAAAACTTGAGGTGGTAAAAAGGTCCAGAGTAAAAAGAGGCAGCTCATCAAGTCAGACTCTTCAAAGGCCAAAGTTTGTGAGATTTGTGTGGACTGGGTAGATTTGAATAATTGCATCTACCTTCTCCACACAAACTTCAACATATATCAGTTGGTTTTTCAAGAGTCTTAACTCGGTGCGCTGCCTCTTTTTACTCTGTTGGACCTTTTTACCACCTCAAGATTTTAACATGCAAGTTTGGTCAATCTCACTCCAATGTGAAGGTCACTGGAGCTGAACAAAGTCGGTTCATATGAGTACTTTGAAGTGGGCTTGATCGTACACCCTACACTATGATAGATATAAACTTGTTGAATGTAGAAATCATAGATCGCGTGTGTTCCGTTTTTGTGTTGAACTTGGTTCTATATTTTATCCACATTATGCATCCGTATTGGGTTATTTGATCATATATATGATCCTTTGAATTGATGGGAAGGTCAAGGTCATCCAAGTGTCCAGGTCACTGGAAGGTCATAGTTTTGTGTTGACATATTGTAACTTTGTTATAGTATATTTAATCATATATGAATGTTTTAACTCATTCTATGGCGCTGGTTGCTTCCCCTTAATCATTTAATACTGGCTGATGTGTACGAGTTACTCAAAAAAATATTTAAAAAACAAATGTAATAAAGTTTAGGTACATAATTAAAAAAATTAGAATGGGCTAACCAAAATGGCGAAGTGATAACTATTTTTACTATTGGCCAATTTAAAAAAAAAAAAAAAAAAAAAAAAAAAAAACACCAACCACCCACACTCCAAATTTGCACATTCGATTACCACAGAATAAGTTACAAGCAGTGTACAATTCATTAATAGACCTTTCCTTGATTGTAGTGGAAAACAGTGTTAACTCCCTCTATTTGTAGCGCGTATGTACAGCGCTGGAATTACGCATCTCTTTCATCACTTTCTTCACCATCACTTTGTCAACGTATCACTTTTAGCAACACCTTCCATATTAGAAGCCCACTCTCTTTGAAACAACAGTAATCAATGCCAGACAAACTTTGCAAGCGTACTCTAAAATGAAAATAGAGGTTTTTCCACAGTTTTGTGTGGTCAATGCAGTCCTAGGCCTAGGCCAATACTAAAAAATTTTTTTTTCATATTAAAGATATGTTTGATGGATTAGTTCAGGTCTAATTTCTGACATGATCAATTGACTGTTGAGATAATGAAAAGCAATGTCAGCATGCTGAAAAGCCTTGTCTGCTGTAACATTCTGGGTTCTCTAGTTGTACTGTCATTATCCCATGGACTGTTACCTGTTTTATTTCTTTGTAACATGACTTTGTACATAACATATAACGGATAATAGACCAATGACTGGTAGGTTAGATGTAGAGCTAGCAGGGCTGTGTGTTGCATGTAAATGAATGCAGATCAGCTTGTAGTAGTTGTATCAATTTTCTTAACCTTTAGGCTACAATGTTTCTTTACTACTATTGTCCTCTTTATCCCTGAGTTTTTCCAGATCAAAATATGTAAAATAAAATAATGGTGCATATTTTTAAAAAAAAAACAACTCATAACTGTTTGTGCTTTAATTCCAATGAAAATTTTATACATGTTGCAAAATGAAAACAATTTTTGACAACCTCATTGATTTTGATGTTTCTTTAATATGGGATACAATCCTTTTTGTTTACCTGTAAAACATGATTTTTTTGTACATTTAAAAGTAATCAGGAACAGTCCAGAAACACCACAAAACATGAGTTCATTATTTTTTATCCAGTGAAGCACACGGAGTATGCCTTCTGTCTGTAAGATAATAGGTCTGATTCATAATCGATAAACAGACGATTTATAGCAGTATATATTACCAAAATAGTTCAGGCAGACCGTTGAGACCCCAACATGCACCCATGTTTGCCTATTTAAAAAAACAATTGCTGTTTGTGTTGCAGGAGTACGCTGATCAGTTGGGAATTCCTTTCCTGGAGACTAGTGCCAAGAATGCCACAAATGTTGAACAGGCTTTCATGACGATGGCGGCGGAGATCAAGAACAGAATGGGTCCTGTGACAGCTGCATCAGAAAACAAGCCCAGCGTGAAAATAAACTCCAGCACACCTGTTAAGCAAGGTGGTGGTGGCTGCTGTTAAGCTGACGTTGCTTTAGTTGTGTCAATACGTACAGTGTTTTCTGAAGTCCATAGAGGGTGCAAGGGGGCTGGACACCTTATTACATGTTGTTCGTTTAACACAGATGCCTGCTACCATCCAGTTGACTTTTTAACACCTGTCAGCTAATTCCAATCAGCAGCCAGGGATTAAGGGGATCTGCTCTGGCACGCTGGGTTGCATTTCTCATTTTTGATTTACTGTCATCATCCCATGGACAGTTTCTGTTTTTGATTTCTTTTTACAGGCTATCATTACAGATGATTGTAATGAAATAGTGTAATACAGTAAGTGCAGTGAAACAAAGATTTCTGTAGCTATTTTTGCATTTTGTTTTGTTTTGTCTTTTTGTTTCTGAGTTCAATTATTTTTCTTCTGTGAAGTGTATGTTGTGTAGTACTGAAACGGTTCATGTGATAGTTTTTGTGTTGAAAATAGTTTTCCCTGGTGGACAATTCAAACATGGGGCTGTTTGTACAAAGGAGTGATAAAAAGGTACAGATCATTGTACTGGTTCATTTTTTTTCCTTGTGTAAATTGCAACCTAGGCTGACTGGGATCTCCTGCTTCAAACCATCACTAGGGAAAACGAGCTGTTTGTACAGTACACTATGAGTTGTGAATTGGATGTCGCTGAGTGAGGTCCATAGTGAGATTTTGATGTACGCGTATGGACGGCAGTTAGTAATGAAGCAAATGAAGATATGAATGTTTTATTTGTCCATGTATAAAAGCCCCAATTGACATCTTGTCACTGTCAGTCACTTTTCATGTAACTTTGCTACATTTATTTTTCCCCAATACAATTATTGTGCAAGAAATGCTAATATTTGCGTGGGTTGGTGTCGTGTTAAGGAACTTTTTTGGGGGGGGTCTTGATTGTTTACATTTGAATCTAATACAGTACAAAAGAAAAACAAGTGCTCTCATGCTGTCAGTTGTTTTTTTAAATGATTATTATAAAGCACTGATGGTCACTCATTTTGTAAGAGGCATTCCATTGTACATTTCACATTTTTACAATCATGGGCGAATGTGGAGGGTTGGACGGCAGATGGACTAGACTGGAAAAAGTAGCATGAAACTGTTTGCTGTCATGGGTCAGCTGTATCATAAGGCTTGGACATGGTGTGATTGACTTCAAGCATCAGTTTCCCCACAGGAAAGGAACTGATATTGGCTTGTCCATTCGTATAAGCCTTTGATGGAAGGGTGGGTAGATAAACCTGTATCATGCTCAAAATGGATTTTTCTTTATTATGTTTAAAAGTAGATTAGCCAATGCACTTGAAATTATAATTTTTGTGATTAGTGTCTGTCATCTGTGGTCCAATTTTCTTTATGTGCTTCCTGTCATGTTTGGGGGTGCAAGGGATGAAACTAGACTGAGTGGAACCAAGATTGTGTGTGTCTGCCTTCCTGCCCACCCAACCTGCTATTCATTACTCTGGCCTGTATGCAGAGCAGCACTGATGTATCATTTAATAAATATTATGTAAATAACCCCACTGTCTTTTGTCTTTTATTTATTTAATCGCTTTTAATAGTGCTTATCCAGCTTAAGGTGCTGGTTGATAATTGAGCCACCTGTGGCGTCTGCTTGCAACGTTTGGGCGCATAGTCTGATGCTCAGACTACCGAGTACAATCCTGGGTGATCGAGGATGTGAAGAAGGGACCTAGTGCATGTTGGGTATATTTGTGAAGCTGGAGCTCAAGAATAGGACATAAGCGTAAATCTTTAGTCAATGCGATAGGATGCTTGAGTGCGCAGTTAATATTCTCATCCGAAGGAGGGTCTTTTAAAATAGTATTTAATCTCAAAAGAGCAAGAACGCCCCATGTCATAAAAATAATAAAACAAGTGAACTTGTATTTAAGGCAGAAGATACACTCGCATGGCACAAACCTGCACCCAAGGTAATATTTTACATTTATTCATAGAATTGACAGCAGTTCATAAATTATATTGCTACAGTAGTGATTTTGATTTCACACCAGCAGTATCTAACAGTTACAATGTCTTTTTAGTAAACCTGAACAACTATACCATTTTACATTCAATGTATCACATGAATCCAGCCATCATTTGTTGTAAGGACATCATGGTATTTTGGTTAACTGCTAAAAAGTCCTATAGCGCTGTTGCAAAACTAGTGCAGATAGAGTTATCCGTCCCTGCCTTCACCTATGCCAAGGACACCGGCTAGTTCCGGTTGAGTATTAAGCATGGCCGCACGTAGACGGAAGACTTGTGGCGGAGAAAAACAGTATTGCGTTTGCTGCCCTAATTTCGCAGGAAAAGTAATTGAAGGGCGCATTGTCAAGTTACACACATTACCACCTAACAAAACAATGAAACGACTGTGGGAACAACGTTTGCGACTGATTCGGAAAGATTACAACAATGTAAAATAAGATTCAAGATTCAAGATTCTTTATTGTCCAAACACAAGGCATGGATATTTGTTTAGCAGTGCAATAAGGAAGGAGATAACAACATCAAAATTATTACAAACATGGACATACAATATTGATACATTTGATATACTATCAAAAACAACTTCCATACCAAAATACAAATCTATAAACACTAACACACATGCATAAACAGATAACCAGCCACATACCCATGCGTACACATTTAACACACAGATAATTATTCCACAGTATATAGTTATAGAGTCTCCTCTCTGAAAATCCTTATCGGGAAGAGAGGGGACTATAAACTGATACATACATACACAGTATATAGAAGAAGAGTCTCCTCTCTGAAAATCCTTCTCGGGAAGAGAGGGGACTATAAACTGATTTAAAAAAAACAAACAGTATATAGGGCCGGGTAGCTCAGTTGGTAAGAGCGTCTTGCTAGTAACCGAAAGGTCGCTGGTTCGAATCCCGGATTGGTCAACGTGTGATCATATTATTTTCCCCTTTACCAACAACTGGCCCGCTGGTGTCAGTATAAATCGGTCCAGTAGTCACCTATATGCGAAAGTGTCGTGTGACTATAATCTACATACACACACAGTATATGTATACACAACTACAACTCACCCATTCTTCCATGCCTTAGATCCATCCTAGATCATAATAATAATAATAATAATAATCATTATAATAATAAGAGTAATAATACAAAATAATCATCATAATATTAGTAATAATCGTAATCATTAGAGTAATTAATAATTATAAAAATAATAATAATAACAATGCAACTACAACTAATAATAATAATAATAATACAACAGCAGCACCAACAGACAACTAATAATTAATATATGGTAATAATGATAATAATAATAACAATACTACTACAACTAATAATAATAACAACTGAAAGACTGAAAATAATAAGACATAATTGCAGCTGCTTCACTGAATTAAAAACAAAAATTATTCTACTGTATAATAATGTTATCTTCTAGATAAACTGCAAAATTAAAATTTCTCAATTAAAAAATTAAAGCAAAGAAAAAGAAAGAGACTTCGAATTTCTCGTGAATGTAGGTCACTGACAAACGAATTAGGCCTACTGAACAAACAAATCAGCAATCAATGTTTAGGCAAGCAGCCATCCTGAGTAAAATTTGAACGATTGTACAAGAGAAATATAATTTATATAACCCTCCATCTTTCTTGCTTCAACCGGAACTAGCCGAACCCAAGGGCCGCAACCGATCCGCCACTTTCGCTTTCATTATGAAACAGCGCTATATAAATAGTAATACATTTTCAACAATGTGCCTAAACTGATGGACGAAAACAAATTCAGCAGATAAATTGTTTTTCTAATCACATATAAAAATCAATAATAATTCAACTGAGCGAGCTAAAAATACGAATTAATTGCTCCTTTTCATATCAGAGTAAAAGTTGTCAAGTTGTGCAAAAGAAAAAAATGTAAATTGACGGAAAAGATATTGGCTCATATACATGATTGTATATAAATAACCCTGTAATTTGTATTAAAAAGCATTAAAAATGTTTACCAATTTCACATCACAGGCAGAAAAGGAGGAGATACAAAACAAGTTTTTGGGTATTTTAAAACTGTTTATCAAGGTTAAACAAAGCTAAATGGTAAAACTCTGGAAAGCAATTCTATTGAAACAAATAATGTCTTCTGCCTCCGTCAACAGCCAAATAACTGATTCCATAAAACGCAAACACGCAGACGCATCAATTCAAAAATTTTAAACAAAACAAAAAAAAAAAGAATAAATAAAGGAATAATTAACTACATGTAAGATGTTTGGAGAGAAGGGTGGGGTAAAAAGTACATACCTTCAATTACTCGGAACCAATTTTGTCTGTCACAACCAAACTTGTTAGCATGGTCGAAAATTGAATGATCTGGAAAAATCAAAAATGACATCCAAAAAGTCATACGCACAGCAAAGGAGAACTGCATAGAAGCGCAATGCAGGAAATAGAGAACAGTGAACACAGAAAAAAAAACAGCAAGAAGGCCTTACCAGACTTTGAAGCGGCTGTAAGTTTTAAACCGCCCAAAGTCTCCACGATTCAAAGTAAGTCTGGCACATGCCTTACAGAAAAACAAGAAGTTTTGGATAGATGGACAGACCTTTACAAACACACACCAAACGGAGACCCATCAGTTCTAGTATGTTCCCAGAACAGAGAAGAGGAAGAAATCCTCCCAATTCTTCGAGAAAAAGTTTATGTAGCAGTGCAATCACTGAATTCGCGGAATTGCTTCAAGCAGGAGAAGCGATGATTGACGCACTGACCATTATCTGTATCAAGATCTGGCATGTGGCGTATGCCGTCGACCCAGTTGCTTGTCATCACTCTTCCCCCTCCTCCCACCCCCCCACCCCCACCCCCCCAAAAAAAAAAAACCCTTTAGAGGTGTGAAAATTACCGCACCAGCAGCCTCATCAGCCATCTCAGCTAGGTCCTCTTGAAAATAATACAGCAGGTTGAAACCCCAATCTGAACAAATCATAGCTGAACAACAGGCAGGGCGAAGTACCACTGAACAGATTTTGAACCTCAGAATAATCTGCGATAAATACCTAATCACCAACATCTATATCATGTGTTTGTAGACGTTTGATCGAGTCTGGCATGAAGCTATGTGGGCAACCATGAGAGTGTACAACATCAGCCCTAACATTATTGAAGTCATCAAAAGCCTGGTTCAGAACAACAATCGGTGTGCGTCAAGGATGCCTACTCTCTCCAACACTTTTCAACATCTTCTTAGAGCACATCATGTCAGATGCCCTTGCAGATCATGAAGGCACAGTCAGCATAAGGGTTAGAGCAATCTCAAGCCTCCGTTTTGTGGATTACAATTGATAGATTGGCTGGAGAGGAACAAGAGCAGATGGAATGGAAATAAATGCAGAGAAGACCAAAATGATGACCAACACGAATGGCATCAACATGGACATCAAAGTCCAAGGCCAATCCACACACAGTGCATAGCTTCAAATATTTAGGAGCCATTGTATCAGACAATGGGTCCCGACAGGCAGTCCTCTCCAAGATCGCACAAACAACTGCTGCCCTGACATGGTTGAAGTCCATTTGGAAAGAGGACCATCAGTCTACAATCCAAGGTAAGGCTGCTGCGCTCCCTTGTCATCTCCATCTTCCTGTATATGCTTGCGAAACATGGACCCTCAAAGCAGATCTACAACGAATAATACAAAGCTTGGAGATGAGGTGCTACAGCTCTGGGCATTTTCTATACCCAGCATATCACCAACGACGAAGTCCGACAGACCATCACACAAGCCACTGGACCACCGATCACATGCTCACAGTGGTGATCGAAGAAACGGATGGCCACGTCACCAGAGCATCAGGCCTTGCAAAGTGTTACGTTGGAGACGCGTGCGATGGTACATGTAGGTTTACTTGTGAAATGCGCACAATAATAGGCTTGCGTGTGTGACGCGCGCGATAGGTCAGATCGATCGTTTTGTTTTGCTAAGCATGCAGTAATAGAGTGTATTCATCTTTGATTTGATTTTGCGTTTAGAAGAAGCTTTGTATAACGTTGATAATTTTAGTTGCTGGATATTATTTGAGAATTTTCTCGAGTCAGTTGTCTACTATCGATCGAAGCGTATGGATCGTTCTAGTGGTAACCATGGAAGCTTCCATTCCAAATAGGGTTGTATGACGTGAGACAGTGATGATGACATTAATTCTGATTGGTTGTGGTGTTTTATGCAGGGGTATTCTCGTTTGTTCTGGAGTATGTAGAGACTATATAAGTGCCGCACTGTTTCAAAATAAGATCGTCCCCTATACGCCTAGGTGTGCGGGGACGTTAATATCTACTCTCCAAAATAAGAGAGAGAGTTGACAGTAGAGAGAGTTGTTGTATTAGAGTTGAGAAAGTTGTAAAAAGTGGAAAGTTTAAAGTTGAGAATTGTAGAGTGGAAAAAGCGATTGAGCAATTGTATGCAGTTGTTGATGTGTGCTGAATAAAAGTGAAAAACTACATACGAAGACTTTGCCTTGTTGCTGAGTGAGCAGGCTGCGTGGATAAACGAACCTGAGTTACACTTTATCAGGTTTCAAGCATCGGGGCTGAATGAACTGATAAAAAAACAATTAACATCGAGTGTAACACAAAGATCATCCTGCAAGACACTGTGCTAGGAGGCAAAAGAAGAGGGAGACAGAAAAAGAGGTGGGACGAATGATAGTCTTTGGGAGAACAATGTTCGAGAATGGACTGGCTTGGCACTGAGTGAAGCCATAAGGGTTGCCGAGTATATAAAAAGATGGAGTACGCTGGTTAAACGATCATGGTGCTCCAACGACTTTCGAGTTACGGGAT
Source organism: Oncomelania hupensis (assembly GCA_036898135.1). Taxonomy (NCBI): domain Eukaryota; kingdom Metazoa; phylum Mollusca; class Gastropoda; order Littorinimorpha; family Pomatiopsidae; genus Oncomelania; species Oncomelania hupensis. Next base: position 42,222,060 of record CM072513.1, read on the forward strand.
AGGGCCTATACGCTTAATGTGTCCGGGGACGTGAATTTATTCAAAAAAAAAGAAAAAAAAAGAAATAGGATAGGAGTGACCTCACTATATAATAATAATAATTTTGACTCGCATGAGTGTAGCAATGTGAGCCTATGTACACCCCACTCCCACACACCCTCCCTCCTATCCTCCTCCCTCCCTTGCAAAAAATAAATAAATTTTGAGATTTTTACTATGTGTGCTAAATAGTCCAAAAATGATATTAAAAAAAATAAAAGAAAGAGGTCTGTAGAGATAAAAGAACGATCTTTCATAAATGTTAAGATTTTGCGTTGATCGTGAAGGTCAAGGTCATCTTAGGCCTGATAAAAAATATAAAACAGATATTGTACAATCTGACCCATAGTATGCATTAACAGTGGGTTATTTGATCATTGGCCTCAAAGGTCATGTGATGGTCAAGGTCATCCCAAGGTCAAGGTCTTTGAATGTCAGTAGCTTTTTGTTTTTGGTCATAATACAACTTTTGTTGCAGTTTATTTGACTGTACATTAGTGTCCATTTGGAGCCAGAAATCGAGGTCAAGATCATCGCAATATCGGTCAGTATGACTTTACATTTTAATGCTACCATTTCAGTTTTCTAAGCACTCATTTTAATGTAGAATATTGTAAATTCTATAAGAAGCCTAAAAGGCTTTACCTTCTCTGATTTCTTCTCCTTTACATTACATTACATTATTATTGCTTTAGGTCCAGCGGACCCTTCCGAGCCAAATCAGGACCGGACAACCCCCGATCCGCATAAAAGATCTGCTGAAACAACCCTAGTGGTAAAACCGAAAGCTCTCCACCAGCCAGTCACTTTACAATAAAGACATCCCACGCAGGGGACGGCTGAGGCTTCACCCCAACTTATCGAACCCCCGTTTACAAAAACAAAATAGAATACAAACATCATTATAAATTATCAACAAAAAAGAAAACCTTCAGGAGTGTGAAAATTACCGCACCATCAGCCTCATCAGCCATCCCAGCAAGGTCCTCCTGAAAATAATACTCAACAGGTTGAAACCCCAAGCTGAACAAATCATAGCTGAAGAACAAGCAGGTTTCAGGGCAGGGCGAAGTACCACTGAACAGATTTTCAACCTCAGAATAATCTGTGAGAAATACCTACAGCATCAACAACATCTATATCATGTGTTCATAGACTTCAAGAAGGCGTTTGACCGAGTCTGGCATGCAGCTCTATGGGCAACAATGAAAGTGTACAACATCAGCCCAAAAAATTATTGAAGTCATCAAAAGCCTGTATGACAAGGCTACCAGTGCAGTCCTCCACAACAGCGCCATCGGGAACTTGTTCAGAACAACAATCGGTGTGCGTCAAGGATGCCTACTCTCTCCAATACTCTTCAACATCTTCCTAGAGCGCATCATGTCAGATGCTCTTGCAGATCATGAAGGCACAGTCAGCATAAGGGGTAGAGCAATCTCCAATCTTCGTTTTGCGGATGACATTGATGGATTGGTTGGAGAGGAACAAGAACTTGAACAGCTGGTACAGAGGCTTGACACCACCTCCAGAGCTTATGGAATGGAAATAAGTGCAGAGAAGACCAAAATGATGACCAACAACACCAATGGCATCAACACGGCCATCAAAGTCCAAGGCCAATCCCTCAACACAGTGCATAGCTTCAAATATTTAGGAGCCATTGTATCAGACAATGGGTCCCGACAGGAAGTCCTCTCCAGGATCGCACAAACAACTGCTGCACTGACAAGGTTGAAGTCTATTTGGAAAGACAGGACCATCAGTCTACATTCCAAAGTATGACTGCTGCGCTCCCTTGTAATCTCCATCTTCCTATATGCTTGCGAAGCATGGACTTTCACAGCAGATCTCCAACGAAGAATACAAAGCATGGAGATGAGGTGCTACAGAAGACTTCTTTACATTTCCTATACACAACACATCACCAACGACGAAGTCCGACAGACCATCACACAAGCCATTGGACAACACGATGACCTGCTCACAGTGGTGAAGAAACGGAAACTTCGATGGCATGGTCATGTCACCAGATCATCAGGTATTGCAAAGACTATTCTGCAAGACACAGTGCAAGGAGGTAGAAGAAGAGGGAGACCGAAAAAGAGGTGGAGGACAACATTCGAGAATGGACTGGTTTGACACCGAGCGAAGCCATCAGGGCTGCTGAGGACAGAGAAAGATGGAGTATGCTGGTTAAACGATCATCTGTGGTGCTCCTACGACCTCCGGGTTACGGGACAGGATAGGATAGGATAGGATAAAATGCCTACATTGCTAAATAATAACATTATAGGAAGCCCTAGTGACCACCTGGCAGAAAGCGTCCAATATTCCCAAGCTGATCCAACAGACCTCATACACAAACAAGGAGTCTTGTCCCGGAAGAGTTTTCAAGAAAAAAGGTAGGAGACTCGTCTAGCGAAGAAGACGATAGTACAGCAGATTGATAGAAAAGAGCAGGAATGAGAAAGAGCAAATGAGAAAGACAGCGACAGTGGGAATTTAAAGCACTAAATTTCCAGAAAGTGGGGATACTATTTATACTGAAACCCCCGGCACCCCAACGGGGGTTTCTTCTCCTTAAAGATAGAAAACATCCGCAGCAAGCTCGATCAAACCCCTTTCTCGCCCTTTCCTCCAGAACTGTCTTTCTCTGGCAATCCTCTCCTCCTTTTCCAGTCTCTGAAACGGAAGTCGAAGAAATCATGCGTTAGACCCCTGCCTTTGTGTTTAAATTTATCCGGATATTTTAAATTAAAATCCTGACTTAGTTCCTTCTATAACCACAATGCACACTTCTCTTCAATCTGGCTCTGTCCAACCCTATTCTTAAAAAAGCCAACCTTGATCCAGAAAACCTTAAGAACTACGTACCGTCCTATCCCCAACCTCCATTTCCTGTGCAAACTTAATTTTTTTTTTTTTACTGATGCAGCTCAATCACAATCTATCCTCAAACAACTTGTTCTGCCCTTTCCTACCATCCCGACCACTCTACTGAAACTGCTCGATCTTCTGCATATCACCAACACCCTTTCAGCCACCGATTGTAGATAACTATTTCCTGACCCTTCTTGATCTTTCTGCCGCTTTCGATACAATAGACCATTCCATTCTCCTTCGTCGGTTTGAAAGTTTCTCATCAAAAGATGCTGCTCTCAGCTGGTTCCGCTCCTACGTTACTGATCGCTTTCAAACTGTGTCTGTCAACAACAACCTTTCTGCTTCATCAAAGCTTACCCGTAGCGTACCGCAAGACCCATTCTTTTTACTCTGTATACATCATTGTCTCAGATCATCCAGGATCATAGTGTTGACCATCACTTCTATGCCGAAGCAAAAGTGATATTCTTGAAAATCTCCCTTCCATTGTGAAAACCTCGTCCGACTGCTTCTCAGACATCCAGAATTGGATGGCAGCAAACAAATTACAACTAAATGCAGACAAAAAAAGAGTCATGTTATTGGCACTAAGCATAAACAGTTACTGTCCTCCATCCTCACGGACACAATAGCTTAAAGGTCATCCCTCGTTCATTTACTGCAAAGAACCTGGCCGGGTGTTATCCTGGACAATAATACCCTTGATATGTCAGATTTTATCCGCAAAACATACCAAGACTGCCACTACCAACTCCGCCGCATCGGACATCCGTAAATACCTGACAATCGACGTAACTTCTAAACTTGTGACGTCTTACATTCGCTCTCGACTTGACTATTGCAACTCTATTCTTTCTGGTCTGCCTGCTTCTTCCATCTATTATCTGCAACGTGTTCAAAACCACCCGATACACATTGGTCGAACGCTACCAGAAGCATGCGTTTTTAGTCGCCTCAACAGGCGATAAAGCATGCTCCCATGCTTCAGAGCACTGTTTTCTATACGCTTCAAGCTCTATAGTCACGGAAAAAGCGCAATTTCACTGCAGTGAACTCATGAAAATATTAAAATGTCTAGGGGACGAATTAGGTCCAACTGTATTGGTTTCTAGTTCAACTGTCTTTTACGAACCGTTTGACAATGTTTTTGAACCGTTTGTTGACGCCGGATAGTGTCCTCACTTGGTTTGAAGCAATTTAAGAATCCAACAAGGCAATTGGGTTTTGAGACGGAAATAGCGGAATGTTGTAGAGCAACATTCTGTATATATTTACAGTGAAATTGCTCTTTTTCTGTCACCATAGCACTTGAAGCGTGTAGAAAGCAGTGCTATGAAGCATGAGAGCATGTTTTATCGCCTATTGAGGCGACTAGTAAAACATGCTTCTGGCAGCCTTCGACCAATGTGTACCAGGTGTTAAAACGCTGCGCTCGACTCATTCTTAAAAAGAACAATCTGACCACATCACTCCACTTCTTCGCTCACTCCACTGCCTTCTCATACCGCAAAGAATTCTTTACGGCGGCAGGGATAGCTCAGTGGGCAGAGCGCACGACTTGTGTGAGTGATTCTTGGGCGACGTGGGTTCGAATCCTGACTGCAGCAAACTATTCAGTGATTGCTGAATATTACGGGCCAGCGCCTTGAGAAGCTCTCTGAACTTGTAAGTGCGCTATATAAGAGAAATCTCTTTCTTTCTTTACAAAATCTGTCTTTTTTGTGTCGCCATGGCTCCGTTCCTCTATACCTCTCCGATGATATTCAACACTACACTCCCTCTCGCAACTTGCGATCTTCTTCCGACACACTCCTTCTCAGGATACCCGCCACAAACTGTCCTGTGTTGGTTCTAGATCTTTTTCTGTCTTTCTGCCTGGAATTCATTATTATTGCCTCTCGCTTTGATTTCGCTTGCTCCCAGCCATGTATGTATAATTATGTATTGTACTAATGTTTAATGAGTGTGTGAATGCGTGAGGGTGCGCTTTGAACTGTTCTTTTCTAGGAAAAGCGCCTTATATCTATCCCTATTATTATTTATTATTATTTAGTTATGTATAGAGGATATGATTGTTTGAAGCATAATACAAATGAGACACCAACCATGCAACTTTGGTCAACTTCACTCCAATGTCAAGGTCATTGGAGCTGTCCAAAGTTGGGTCATGTGGGTACTTGGATGTAACCTTGACCCAAAACTATGAGAAATACGAAGTCCAAACTTATTGTAGTAATAGAAAGCGAGAGCAATTTGAACATTGGATGATCATGTAGAAAAGGAACTAATAACTCGATAAAATGGGGTCATGAAGTAAAATGTTAACATTTTGAGGTGTTTTACTCCATTGACCTTGTTGTTAATATTTTAAAAATAGCAATGTTCACAATGAAGATTTCTGGTGGAAGTTGACATTATCACATTGCCGTATACTTTGAAGGTAAGGTGAACGTCTTTTTTTGAATACTTTCCTTTACTCTAAGTTTACATAGAAACGCCACTGTTGTTTGAGGGCAAAGTATTTGACAGATTTTTTTTCACTTTGAAAGTTCATCACCCAGCCCCTGGTTGGAATCCAACGTCAAATAAATATTGTGCAAAAGTAGTAGGAAATCTGCATACAGAGAAAAAGCTCTAAATCTTGATTCCTGTTTAAGGAAAAGAATATGTTTCCTCAGAACAAAACCAAAAAAGAAGGTGGGGGTAGGGAGGGGGAGGGAGAAGTTGCTACACCGTGTTGCGTATGGTATTTCTCTGTACGCAGGTTTCCTACTCTTGCACAGTATTTATTTGATGTTGGACTCGAGCCGTGTATCACTTAGGCAGTGACCCAGCGTGTCTGATGAAGATCTTCAAAGGTCGAAACAGCTGTCACACTATTTGCTCTCAGTGGCCCTCCTATATAGTGTGGACGAATTATTAGTGTTCCGCGCTTTTTTGGAATCTGGGCAATTCTAGAATTGGCCTGCGCAATTCTAGAATTGGCCTGCGCAATTCTAGAATTGGCCTGCCCATTTTTGGAATTCCAACATTGGTTAGGGTTCGGGTTAAGGTTAAGGTTAGGGTTTGGGTTTGGGTTAGGGTTACGAAAATGTTAGGGGTTAGGTCCCTAACCCTTTCCCTAACCTTAACCCTAACCCTGGCGGCCAATGTTTTCATTAAAACAATGGGCAGCCCCTTCTATAATACTACTAATTCCAAAAATGCCCAGATTCCAAAAAAAGCGCAGAACATTAGTATTTTAGACAAGACTTTCACCCTGCCTTCAAAATATACTGCTGTTTGACTGTCAATTGTGACGGGAAATCTTCATTGTAAACACTATTATTATTTCGTTTTTGGTCATGATTGGGCACTTAGCAGTACGCTGGACCCTATAAACATTGATTATCTAGACTACTATTGACACAGCGCTGCCCTCACTTTGATCCTCCAGATTAATAGCTCTTGGGGTCAAGAAGTCCAATTCTACATCTATGGCAGTGACATCGGAATCGTTGACTTCAGTTTCAAGGTCATCTCCATAAAAATACATAAGTGATCCTTTTTTTGTCGTTTTCGTCATGCAAACCAATATAACAGCGACTTCGGTTACATAACCTTGATTTCAGAATCATTGCCGTTGCCAGAAATAAACTTGGGTTCCTCTGAGGTAACCATGGCAGAAGTTTTGAAGATCATCGCTGCGTGAGTGTAGTGACCACCGAGGCGAAAGTGGCAGGCCAGGTGGAAGTCGGTGATGTTTGATCCCTACTGCTGGTTCTCCTGGTGGCTGCAGCGTCGGTGTCGGTATTAGACTATTCGCGGTCGTCTTCCGGTATTTGTTGCTGAATACTGCTCGTCTCCGCCAGCTCACCAGTCTTCCTGGTAACAATTTCGAGTTTTGTGTGTAGGTTGTTAGTACTACACGAAATAGGTTATCCACCTGCATGTTCATTCTTCGGCGTAGATTCAACTTGTTAGTAGACCCATCAGTCATTGGCTGGTTGTTGTTTTTACGTTTACAACATTTACAAGCAAGTTGCTTAGTTTAAACTTGAACCCATCCTTTGGAAAACAATAAAATGTGCGTGTGCGAGTATGTGTGTGCCAGTATGTAAAATGTGTGTGTGTGTGTGTGTGTGTGTGTGTGTGTGTTCACGCGTGAAAGCGTGCTGTACTCTTGTTTTCCAGTCTGTATTTTGACTCGCATGCATAGCATGGTGAGTCTATGTACTCATCCCACCCCACCTCCCACCCCACCCAAAACACCACCAACAACAAAAACAACCAATTATAATATTCTCGCCGAGATTTGCAAAAAATTGTTTTAATGTCTTGTTTTTGTTTGTTTGTTTGTTGTTTTTTTTGTGGGGGGGATAGGGGTGGGGGGTGGGGTGGGCGAGTACATACCATGCTATGCATGCGAGTCAAAAATCAGACTGGAAACAAGAATTCAGCTACACGCACAGCACGCTTTTACGCGTGAACACACACACACACGTGCGAAAATTGCAAGTGGATTAATATCTCAGAACCTGTTTGAACTATCACAACCAAACTTGGTAAGATGGTGATAAATGATCAGCGAATGAATGACTATTTCAAGGTCAAGGTCACAGGATCAACAAATGTTAGTCAAAAAATGACAGTTTCACAGAATGTAACTTTGTTTTTCTAGGTTTTAATAATATTGAACTCATGATTCTTTGATGTATGATAACTATCAATGAGACACACATCCTATCTCACTCCATTCAAGGTCACAGGAGCTGTCCAAAGTCATTATATGTACTTTGAAATGATCATAAACTATGAGATCCTATCCTATCCTATCCTATCCCGTAACTCTGATGTCGTTGGGGCACCACAGATGATAGTTTAACCAGCATACTCCATCTTTCTCTGTCCTCAGCAACCCTGACGGCTTCGCTCAGTGTCAAGCCAGTCCATTCTCGAATGTTGTCCTCCCACCTCTTTTTCGGTCTCCCTCTTCTTCTACCTCCTTGCACTGTGCCTTGCAGGATGGCCTTTGCAAGACCTGATGATCAGGTGACGTGGCCATACCATCGGAGTTTACGTTTCTTCACCACTGTGAGTAGGTCATCGTGTCCAATGGCTTGTGTGACGGTCTGTCGGACTTCGTCGTTGGTGATGTGCTGGGTATAGGAAATGCCCAGAAGTCTTCTGTAGCACCTCATCTCCATGCTTTGTATTCTTCGTTGTAGATCTGCTGTGAGGGTCCATGTTTCGCAAGCGTATAGGAAGTTGGGGATGACAAGGGAGCGCAGCGGCCTTAACTTGGAATGTAGACTGATGGTCTTGTCTTTCCAATGGCTTCAACCGTGCCAGGGCAGCAGTTGTTTGTGCAATCCTGGAGAGGACTTCCTGTTATCTGATACAATCGCTCCTAAATATTTGAAGCTATGCACTGTGTTGATGGATTGGCCTTGGACTTTGATGTCCGTGTTGATGCCATTGGTGTTGTTGGTCATCATTTGGTCTTCTCTGCACTTATTTCCATTCCATAGGCTCTGGAGGTGGTGTCAAGTCTCTGTACCAGCTGTTTAAGTTAAACTATGAGATATATACAATTAAAACTGTATTTATAGATGATATTGATCTTTCATATATATTCCGTTTCTGCGTTGATCTTGAAGGTCAAGGTCATTTTAGGCCTTGCAAAAACATACAACAAATAAATCATCGTACAGTGGAATGGCTCTATTTAATTCATAGTATGCAACTACATTGGGTTATTATTTGATCATACATGAACATGAGAGTTCACGTGAAAGTCAAGGTCTTCCCAAGATCAAGGTCACTGAAAGTCAAGGTCATCCCAAGACCACTGTTGCTTTTTTTGGGGGGTGGGGGGTGGGGTGGTGGTGGAGGGGGGGCAGGGGCATAATACACCTAATATTTGATATTATGTGAGTGTTTTTGGAGCCGGAGGTAACAAAGCCAGTGTAACGTGCCGAAAGCGTCCCTGGCCCAATTTAACTCCCGGGAGTAAAACCAGGCCGTCCCAGACTTACTCCCGGGAGTTATTCTGGTCCTGGACCAGATTGACCCCCAGCCTGTCCCAAAATCACTCTCGGGGAATGAAGATTACACAGGAACAATTAATGTTATGCACTCTACTGTGTTCCAGATCAGCCTCCCGGGAGTTAGTTTGGCGCACATTTTTCATTACCAGAATGACTCCCGGGAGTTAAAGTGGTCTGTCCTAAAATAGCCCCCCTTGCAACAGAGAGTAAATCTGGGGCTGGCCCAGATGCACTCCCGGGAGTCATTCTGGGACAATTTTAGATGTGCCAAAACGGCCCCTGGGGGGCTAATCTAGAACCGATGAGAGTCAGATTGGGTCAGGCCCAGACTGGCCCCCTCTAGCCTATTAAAAAGACTGCGTCAGTAATCTCATCAGACAAAATCATGGGAGTAAAACGGGGACAAGACCAAAACAGGTCCCCTAACAAAATGCATGTAAAATACAATGAAAGGGGAGTCAAATGGGTACAGGACCAAAACCGCCCCCTCCCCCCCACCGCCTATCCATCAGATGCAAAACACACTGCACAGGAGAGTCAAACGGGGACAGGACCAAAAGCGCCCCCCCTCCTAACCAGCAGATGCAGAAAACACTCCACAGGGGAGTTAAACGGGGACAGGACCAAAACCGCCCCTCCTACACAATTAGTTGTAACTACAAAACGCTGCACATGGGAGTCAAACGGGGACAGGACCAAAACCGCCCCTCCCACACAATTAGTTGTAACTACAACAAACTGCACAGGGGAGTCAAACGGGGACAGGACCAAAACCGCCCCCCTACCCACCACATGCAGCAAACAATGAACAGGGGAGTCAAACGGGGACGGGACCAAAACCGCCCTCCTTCCAATCCATCAGATGCAGCAAATACCCGCCCACAGAAGCGTAAAACGGGGGCAGGACCCAAACCGCCCCCCTCCCTATCACAAGAAGCAAACACTACACAGGGGAGTCAAAGGTGGACAGGACCAAAACCACCCCCCCTCCCCCTATCCATCACATGCAGCAAACACTGCACAGGGGAGTCAAACGGGGACAGGACCAAAACCGCCCCCCGCTACCCACCACATGCAGCAAACACTAATCAGGGGAGTCAAACGGGGACAAGACCAAAACCGCCCCCCCACCCATCAGATGCAGCAAATACTGCATAGGGAAGTCAAACGGGGACAGTCCAAAACCACCCCCCCCCCTTACCCATCAGATGCAGAAAACACTGCACAGGGGAGTTAAACGGGGACAGGACCAAATCCGTCCCTCCTACACAATTAGTTGTAATAAAAAACACTGCACAGGAAAGTCAAACGGGGACAGCACCAAAACCGTCCCCCCTCCTACACAATTAAGTGTAACTACAAAACACTGCACAGGGGAGTCAAACGGGGACAGGACCAAAACCGACCCCCTACCCACCTCATGCAGCAAACACTGAACAGGGGAGTCAAATGGGGACAGGACCAAAACCGCCCCCCCCCCCCCTTACCCGTCAGATGCAGAAAACACTGCACAGGTGAGTCAAACGGGGAAAGGACCAAAACCGCCCCTCTCCCCCTGCCAATCACATGCAGCAAACACTACATAGGGGAGTCAAACGGGGACAGGACCAAAACCGCCACCCTAACCACCTCATGCAGCAAACACTGAACAGAGGAGTCAAACGGGGACAGGACCAAAACCGCCCCCTCCCTTACCCATCAGATGCAGAAAACACTGCACAGGGGAGTCAAACGGGGACAGGACCAAAACCGCGCACCCCCCCCCCCCTACCCATCACATGCAGCAAACACTGCACAGGTAGTAAAACGGGGACAGAACCAACCCCCCCCCCCCCTACCCATCACAAGAAGCAAACACTACACAGGGGAGTCAATCGTGGACACGACCAAAACCGCCCCCCGTCCCCTAGTGTTTGCACAGGTAGTAAAACGGGGACAGAACCAACCCCCCCCCCTACCCATCACATGCACCAAACACTGCACAGGGGAGTCAAACGGGGACAGGACCAAAACCGCCCCCCTACCCACCACATGCAGCAAACACTAAACAGGGGAGTCAAACGGGGACGGGACCAAAACCGCCCCCCTCCCTATCACAAGAAGCAAACACTACACAGGGGAGTCAAACGTGGACAGGACCAAAACCGCCCTCGCCCCCCTACCCAACACATGCAGCAAACACTGCACAGGGGAGTCAAACGGGGACAGGACCAAAACCGCCCCCCTACCCAACACATGCAACAAACACTAAACAGGGGAGTCAAACGGGGACAGGACCAAAACCGCCCCCCCTACCCACCACATGCAGCAAACACTGAACAGGGGAGTCAAACGGGGACGGGACCAAAACCGCCGCCCCCCCTCCCCAACCAATCAGATGAAGCAAATACTGCATAGGGGAGACAACCCGCCCACAGGGGCGTAAAACGGGGACAGGACCAAAATCGATCCCCTCCCTATCACAAGAAGCAAACACTACACAGGGAATTCAAACGTGGACAGGACCAAAACCTCCCCCCCCCTACCCACCACATGAAGCAAACACTAGACAGGGGAGTCAAACAGGGACGGGACCAAAACCGCCCCCCAACCCATCAGATGCAGCAAATACTGCATAGGCGAGTCAAACGGGGACAGTCCAAAACCGCCCCCCCCCCCTTACCCATCAGATGCAGAACACACTGCACAGGGGAGTAAAACGGGGACAGGACCAAAACCGCCCCTCTTACAGGACCAAAACCGCCCCTCCTACACAATTAGTTGTAACTACAAAACAATACACAGGGGAGTCAAACGGGGACAGGACTAAAACCGCCCCCCTACCCACCACATGCTGCAAACACTAAACACGGGAGTCAAACGGGGACAGGACCAAAACCGCCCCCCCTTACCCATCAGATGCAGAAAACACTGCACAGGGGAGTCAAACGGGGACAGGACCAAAACCGCCCCCCTACCCACCACATGCAGCAAACATTGAACAGGGGAGTCAAACGGGGACAGGACCAAAACCGCCCCCCCCCCTTACCCATCAGATGCAGAAAACACTCCACAGGGGAGTCAAACGGGGACAGGACCAAAACCGCCCCCCCATACCCATCACATGCAGCAAACACTGCACAGGGAGTAAAACGGGGACAGGACCAACCCCCCCCCCTACCCATCACATGCAGCAAACACTGCACAGGGGAGTAAAACGGGGACAGTACCAAAACCGCCCCCCTCCTTATCACAAGAAGCAAACACTACACAGGGTAGTCAAATATGGACAGGACTTAAACCGCCCCCCTCCCCCTACCCATTGCATGCAGGAAACACTGCACAGGGGAGTCAAAAGGGGACAGGACCAAAATCACACCCCCTACCCACCACATGCAGCAAACACTAAACAGGGTAGTCAAACGTGGACGGGACCAAAACCGCCCCCCCCCACCAACCCATCAGATGCAGCAAATACTGCATAGGAAAGTAAAAACGGGGACCGGTCCAAAACCGCCCCCCCCCCCTTATCCATCAGATGCAGAAAACACTGCACAGGGGAGTTAAACGGGGACAGGACCAAAACCGCCCCTTTTACACAATTAGTTGTAACTACAAAACACTGCACAGGGGAGTCAAACGGGGACAGGACCAAAACCGCCCCTCATACACAATAAGTTATAACTACAATTCACTGCACAGGGGAGTCAAACGGGGACAGGACCAAAACCGCCCCCCTACCCACCATATGCAGCAAACACTGAACAGGGGAGTCAAACGGGGACAGGACCAAAACCGCCCCCTACCCACCACATGCAGCAAACACTAAACAGGGGAGTCAAACAGGGACAGGACCAAAACCGCCACCCTACCCAACACATGCAGCAAACACTAAACAGGGGAGTCAAACGGGGATAGGACCAAAACCGCCCCCCCCCCCCTACCCACCACATGCAGCAAACACTGAACAGGGGAGTCAAACGGGGACGGGACCAAAACCGCCCGCCCCCCCCCCCTCCCCGGACCCATCAGATGCAGCAAATACTGCATAGGGGAGACAACCCGCCCACACGGGCGTAAAACGGGGACAGGACCAAAATCGATCCCCTCCCTATGACAAGAAGCAAACACTACACAGGGAATTCAAACGTGGACAGGACCAAAACCGCCCCCCTCCCTCTATCCATCACATGCAGCAAACACTGTACAGGGGAGTCAAACGGGGACAGGACCAAAACCGCCCCCCTACCCACCACATGCAGCAAACACTAAACAGGGGAGTCAAACGGGGACTGGACCAAAACCGCCCCCCCCCAACCCATCAGTCGCAGCAAATACTGCATAGGAGAGTCAAACGGGGACAGCCCAAAACCGCCCCCCCCCTTACCCATCAGATGCAGAACACACTGCACAGGGGAGTTAAACGGGGACAGGACCAAAACCGCCCCTCTTACAGGACCAAAACCGCCCCTCCTACACAATTAGATGTAACTACAAAACACTACACAGGGGAGTCAAACGGGGACAGGACTAAAACCGCCCCCCTACCCACCACATGCTGCAAACACTGAACAGGGGAGTCAAACGGGGACAGGACCAAATCCCCCCCCCCTTACCCGTCAGATGCAGAAAACACTGCACAGGGAAGTCAAACGGGGACAGGACCAAAACCGGTCCCCTACCCACCACATGCAGCAAACACTGAACAGGGGAGTCAAACGGGGACAGGACCAAAACCGCCCCCCCCCCTTACCCATCAGATGCAGAAAACACTGCACAGGGGAGTCAAACGGGGAAAGGACAAAAACCGCCCCTCTCCCCCTACCCATCACATGCAGCAAACACTACACCGCCCCCCCCCTTATCCATCAGATGCAGAAAACACTGCACAGGGGAGTGAAACGGGGACAGGACCAACCCCCCCCCTACCCATTACATGCAGCAAACACTGCACAGGGGAGTAATACGGGTACAGTACCAAAACCGCCCCCCTCCTTATCACAAGAAGCAAACACTACACAGGGAAGTCAAATATGGACAGGACCAAAACCGCCCCCCCTCTCCCTACCCATTACATACAGCAAACACTGCACAGGGGAGTCAAACGGGGACAGGACCAAAATCGCACCCCCTTCCAACCACATGCAGCAAACACTAAACAGGGAAGTCAAACGTGGACGGGACCAAAACCGCCCCCCCCCAACCCATCAGATGCAGCAAATACTGCATAGGAAAGTAAAAACGGGGACAAGTCCAAAACCGTCCCCCCATTATCCATCAGATGCAGAAAACACTGCACAGGGGAGTTAAACGGGGACAGGACCAAAATCGCCCCCCTCTCCCTACCCATTACATGCAGCAAACACTGCACAGGGGAGTCAAACGGGGACAGGACCAAAATCGCACCCCCTTCCCACCACATGCAGCAAACACTAAACAGGGGAGTCAAACGTGGACGGGACCAAAACCGCCCCCCCCCAACCCATCAGATGCAGCAAATACTGCACAGGAAAGTAAAAACGGGAACAGGTCCAAAACCGCCCCCCCCCCTTACCCATCAGATGCAGAAAACACTGCACAGGGGAGTTAAACGGGGACAGGACCAAAACCGCCCCTTTTACACAATTAGTTGTAACTACAAAACACTGCACAGGGGAGTTAAACGGGGATAGGACCAAAACCGCCCCTCATACACAATAAGTTGTAACTACAAAACACTGCACAGGGGAGTCAAACTGGGACAGGACCAAAACCGCCCCTCTACCCACCATATGCAGCAAACACTGAACAGGGGAGTCAAACGGGGACAGGACCAAAACCGCCCCCCTACCCACCACATGCAGCAAACACTAAACAGGGGAGTCAAACGGTGACGGGACCAAAACCGCCCCCCTCCTTATCACAAGAAGCAAACACTCCACAGGGGCGTCAAACGTGGACAGGACCAAAACCGCCCCCCGTAACCCTACCCATCACATGCAGCAAACACTGCACAGAGGAGTCAAACGGGGACAGGACCAAAACCGCCCCCCTACCCAACACATGCAGCAAACACTAAACAGGGGAGTCAAACGGGGACAGGACCAAAACCGCCCCCCTACCCACCACATGCAGCAAACACTGAACAGGGGAGTCAAAGGGGACGGGACCAAACCCCCCCCCCCCCCCCCCCGAACCCATCAGATGCAGCAAATACTGCATAGGGGAGACAACCCGCCCACAGGGGCGTAAAACGGGGCCAGGACCAAAATCGATCCCCTCCCTATCACAAGAAGGAAACACTACACAGGGAATTCAAACGTGGACAGGACCAAACCGTTCCCCTTCCTCTATCCATCACATGCAGCAAACACTGCACAGGGGAGTCAAACGGGGACAGGACCAAAACCGCCCCCCTACCCACCACATGCAGCAAACACTAAACAGGGGAGTCAAACGGGGACTGGACCAAAACCGCCCCCCCCCAACCCATCAGATGCAGCAAATACTGCATAGTAGAGTCAAACGGGGACAGTCCAAAACCGCCCCCCTCTTACCCATCAGATGCAGAACACACTGCACAGGGGAGTTAAACGGGGACAGGACCAAAACCGCCCCTCTTACAGGACCAAAACCGCCCCTCCTACACAATTAGTTGTAACTACAAAACACTACACAGGGTAGTCAAACGGGGACAGGACTAAAACCTCCCCCCTACCCACCACATGCTGCAAACACTGAACAGGGGAGTCAAACGGGGACAGGACCATCCCCCTCCCCCTTACCCGTCAGATGCAGAAAAACACTGCACAGGGAAGTCAAACGGGGACAGGACAAAAACCGCCCCCCCCCTCCCCATACCCATTCACATGCAGCAAACACTACACCGCCCCCCCCCCCCCTTACCCATCAGATGCAGAAAACACTGCACAGGGGAGTTAAAACGGGGACAGGACCAAAACCGCCCCTCTTACAGGACCAAAACCGCCCCTCCTACACAATTAGTTGTAACTACAAAACAATACACAGGGGAGTCAAACGGGGACAGGACCAAAACCGCCCCCCTACCCACCACATGCTGCAAACACTGAACAGGGGGAGTCAAACGGGGACAGGACCAACCCCTCCCCCCTTACCCGTCAGATGCAGAAAACACTACACAGGGGAGTCAAACGGGGACAGGACAAAAACCGCCCCCCTACCCACCACATGCTGCAAACACTGAACAGGGGAGTGAAACGGGGACAGGACCAAAACCGCCCCCCTACCCACCACATGCAGCAAACACTGAACAGGGGAGTGAAACGAGGACAGGACCAAAACCCCCCCCCCCCCCTACCCATCACATGCAGCAAACACTGCACAGGGGAGTAAAACGGGGACAGTACCAAAACCGCCCCCTCCTTATCACAAGAAGCAAACACTACACAGGGGAGTCAAATATGGACAGGACCAAAACCGCCCCCCTCTCCCTACGCATTACATGCAGCAAACACTGCACAGGGGAGTTAAACGGGGACAGGACCAAAATCGCACCCCCTTTCCACCACATGCAGCAAACACCAAACAGGGGAGTCAAACGTGGACGGGACCAAAACCGCCCCCCCCCAACCCATCAGATGCAGCAAATACTGCATAGGAAAGTAAAAACGGGGACAGGTCCAAAACCGTCCCCCCCCCCTTACTCATCAGATGCAGAAAACACTGCACAGGGGAGTTAAACGGGGACAGGACCAAAATCGCCCCCCTCTCCCTACCCATTACGTGCAGCAAACACTGCACAGGGGAGTCAAACGGAGCAGGACCAAAATCGCACCCCCTTCCCACCACATGCAGCAAACACTAAACAGGGGAGTCAAACGTGGACGGGACCAAAACCGCCCCCCCCCCCAACCCATCAGATGCAGAAAACACTGCACAGGGAGTTAAACGGGGACAGGACCAAAATCGCCCCCCTCTCCCTACCCATTACGTGCAGCAAACACTGCACAGGGGGGTTAAACGGGGACAGGACCAAAATCGCACCCCCTTCCCACCACATGCAGCAAACACTAAACAGGGGAGTTAAACGGGGACAGGACCAAAACCGCCCCTTTTACACAATTAGTTGTAACTACAAACACTGCACAGGGAGTTAAACGGGACAGGACCAAAACCGCCCCTCATACACAATAAGTTGTAACTACAAAACACTGCACAGGGGAGTCAAACGGGGACAGGACCAAAACCGCCCCTCTACCCACCATATGCAGCAAACACTGAACAGGGGAGTCAAACGGGGACAGGACCAAAACCGCCCCCCTACCCACCACATGCAGCAAACACTAAACAGGGGAGTCAAACGGTGACGGGACCAAAACCGCCCCCTCCTTATCACAAGAAGCAAACACTCCACAGGGGCGTCAAACGTGGACAGGACCAAAACCGCCCCCCCGTAACCCTAACCCATCACATGCAGCAAACACTGCACAGGGGAGTCAAACGGGGACAGGACCAAAACCGCCCTTCTACCCAACACATGCAGCAAACACTAAACAGGGGAGTCAAACGGGGACAGGACCAAAACCCCCCCCCCTACCCACCACATGCAGCAAACACTGAACAGGGGAGTCAAACGGGGACGGGACCAAACCCCCCCCCCCCCCCGAACCCATCAGATGCAGCAAATACTGCATAGGGGAGACAACCCGCCCACAGGGGCGTAAAACGGTGACAGGACCAAAATCGATCCCCTCCCTATCACATGAAGCAAACACTACACAGGGAATTCAAACGTGGACAGGACCAAAACCGCCCCCCTCCCTCTATCCATCGCATGCAGCAAACACTGCACAGGGGAGTCAAACGGGGACAGGACCAAAACCGCCCCCCCTACCCACCACATGCAGCAAACACTACAGGGGAGTCAAACGGGGACTGGACCAAAACCGCCCCCCCCCCCTACCCATCAGATGCAGCAAATACTGCATAGGAGAGTCACACGGGGACAGTCCAAAACCGCCCCTCTTACAGGACCAAAACCGCCCCTCCTACACAATTAGTTGTAACTACAAAACACTACATAGGGTAGTCAAACGGGGACAGGACTAAAACCGCCCCCCTACCCACCACATGCTGCAAACACTGAACAGGGGAGTCAAACGGGGACAGGACCAAAACCGCCCCCCCCCCTTTCCCATCAGATGCAGAAAACACTGCACAGGGGAGTCAAACGGGGACAGGACAAAAACCGCCCCCCTCCCCCTACCCATCACATGCAGCAAACACTACACCGCCCCCCTTACCCATCAGATGCAGAAAACACTGCACAGGGGAGTTAAAAGGGGACAGGACCAAAACCGCCCCTCTTACAGGACCAAAACCGCCCCTCCTACACAATTAGTTGTAACTACAAAACACTACACAGGGGAGTCAAACGGGGACAGGACTGAAACCGCCCCCCTACCCACCACATGCTGCAAAAACTGAACAGGGGAGTCAAACGGGGACAGGACCAACCCCCCTCCCCCCCATACCCGTCAGATGCAGAAAACACTACACAGGGAGTCAAACGGGGACAGGACTAAAACCGCCCCTACCCACCACATGCTGCAAACTCTGAACAGGGGAGTGAAACGGGGACAGGACCAACCCTCCCCCCCCCCTACCCATCACATGCAGCAAACACTGCACAGGGGAGTAAAACGGGGACAGTACCAAAACCGCCCCCCTCCTTATCCTATCCTATCCTATCCTGTCCCATAACCCGAAGGTCGGAGGGGCACCACAGATGATCGCTTAACCAGCATACTCCATCTTTCTCTGTCCTCAGCAGCCCTCATGGCTTCGCTCAGTGTCAAACCAGTCCATTCTCGAATGTTGTCCTCCCACCTCTTTTTCGGTCTCCCCCTTCTTCTACCTCCTTGCACTGTGCCTTGCAGAATGGTCTTTGCAAGGCCTGATGATCTGGTGACGTGGCCATACCATCGGAGTTTCCGTTTCTTCACCACTGTGAGCAGGTCATCGTGTTGTCCAATGGCTTGTGTGATGGTCTGTCGGACTTCAATGTTGGTGATGTGTTGGGTATAGGAAATGCACAGAAGTCTTCTGTAGCACCTCATCTCCATGCTTTGTATTCTTCGTTGGAGATCTGCTGTGAGGGTCCATGCTTCGCAAGCATATAGGAAGATGGAGATGACCAGAGAGCGCAGCAGTCTTACTTTGGAATGTAGACTGATGGTTCTGTCTTTCCAAATGGGCTTCAACCTTGTCAGGGCAGCAGTTGTTTGTGCGATCCTGGAGAGGACTTCCTGTCGAGACCCATTGTCTGACACAATGGCTCCTAAATATTTGAAGCTGTGCACTGTGTTGAGGGATTGGCCTTGTACTTTGATGTCCGTGTTGATGCCATTGGTGTTGTTGGTCATCATTTTGGTCTTCTCTGCACTTATTTCCATTCCATAAGCTCTGGAGGTGGTGTCAAGCCTCTGTACAAGCTGTTCAAGTTCTTGTTCCTCTCCAGCCAATCCATCAATATCATCCGCAAAACGAAGATTGGAGATTGCTCTGCCCCCTATGCTGACTGTGCCTTCGTGATCTGCAAGAGCATCTGACATGATGCGCTCTAGGAAGATGTTGAAGAGTGTTGGAGAGAGTAGGCATCCTTGACGCACACCGATTGTTGTTCTGAACCAGTTCCCGATGACGCTGTTATGGAGGACTGCACTGGTAGCCTTGTCATACAGGCTTTTGATGACTTCTATAATTTTAGGGCTGATGTTGTAAACTTTCATGGTTGCCCATAGAGCTGCATGCCAGACTCGGTCAAATGCCTTCTTGAAGTCTATGAACACATGATATAGATGTTGTTGGTGCTGTAGGTATTTCTCCCAGATTATTCTGAGGTTGAAAATCTGTTCAGTGGTACTTCGCCCTGCCATGAATCCTGCTTGTTCTTCAGCTATGATTTGTTCAGCTTGTGGTTTCAACCTGTTGAGTATTATTTTCAGGAGGACCTTGCTGGGATGGCTGATGAGGCTGATGGTGCGGTAATTTTCACACTCCTGAAGGTTACCTTTTTTGGGAAGAGTGATAACAAGCGACTGGGTCCATGGTGTAGGCCATTCCCCACTCTGCCAGATCTTGTTACAGATAATGGTGAGAGCATCAGTCATCGCTTCTCCTCCTGCTTGTAGCAGTTCCGCTGGTATGTTGTCCACTCCCGCTGACTTCCCTTTCTTCAGCGATTGCACTGCTGCCTCAACTTCTTCCCGGAGAATTGGGAGGATTTCTTCTTCTTCTCTGCTCTCAGGACATGCTAGAACTGATGGGTCTCCATTTGGTGTATGGTTGTAAAGGTCAGAGCAGTACTCTGTCCATCTGTCCAAGACTTCTTGTTCTTCTGTAAGGCAAATGCCAGACTTGCTTTGGATAGTGGAGACTTTGGGCTGTTTAACACTTGTCAACCGCTTCACAGTCTGGTAGGCCTTCTTGCTGTTGTTCTTGTTCAGACTGTTCTCTATTTCCTGGCATTGATCTTCTATCCAGTTCTCCTTTGCTGTGCGCATGCCTTTTCGGATGTCATTGTTGATTTTTCGGTAGACATCAGCTCCCTGTGAGGTGTTCTTTTTCTTTTTTAACTCTCTTCGTTTATCACACAGATCCAAAAGTTCAGGTGTGATCCACGGCTTCTTCTTTGGTCGGTGCTTGCCAAAGATCTCAGTGGCGGCATCTGTTACAGCTGAGTTGAAGGTATTGGTCATGGTGTTGACATCTACTTCGCCTGCCCCCAAAATAAGCAGTGGTGCAAATTTCCGTCCAATTGTGGCCTGAAATATTTTTGCCACCTCCGGGTCTTGCAGTTTGTCCAGGTCGAACTTCAGCCTAGTGCACTTTGCTGTATTTACTCTCTTCAAATGGAGCCGGAAAGACATCATCACGAGATCGTGGTCACTTCCAATGTCTGCTCCTGGAAAAGTGCGTGTCCTGCCAATGTTGATGCTTGATCTGAAGCGTTTCTTGACCATGATGTAGTCGATCTGGTTGTGATGTTCCCCGCCGGGACTGTGCCATGTCCATCGTCTGGATTTTTTGTGGAGACCAAGCGTGTTTCCCAGTACCAGATTGTTGTATCTGGCAAACTCCAATAGCCTCAGACCCCTGTCATTTGTCTCGTTGTTGCAGTGGGGTCCGCATGTGTCTCCCCAGTTGTGGTGCGCATCTTGGCCAACCTTGGCATTCCAGTCGCCTTGCACTATGACTATGTCCTTCTTCGGCACTTGGTCAAGGACCGCCTGTATATTTTCATAAAAATCCTCCACTTCGCTGTCTTCATAGTCTGATGTTGGGGCATAGGCCTGGATGATGGTAATGTTAAAAGGGGTTGCTCTCAGACGGATGGTAATGAGTCTACTGGAGACTGGGCGGCAACCCATGACAGTGGCTAGAATGTTCTTGTGGACCAAGAATCCAACGCCGTGTTCGTGCCTGTCATCTCTACCGCTGAAATAGAGCTTGTGGCCTTTGTCAGTCGTTGTTTCACCTAGGCCTTTCCAGCGCAGTTCGCTGATACCTAGAACGTTCCATCGATAGTGGTCCAGCTCGGGGCCAGTTCTTCTAATTTTCCTTCCGCAGTTAGGGTCCTGACATTCCAGGTTCCTATGACGATGTTGTTTCTCGTGCGGATCTTGCTAATTTGTCCATCAGTAGCATACTTTTCACCTCCGTCTTGGTGGCCAACGGAAGGCGCGGTCCTTGTGTAGCCGGGCGACGACCGATCCGGCATGGAATTAGTGGATAGCCTCATCATGTGTTGTGTCTTGGGCAAAAAAAGACCTGGCAGGGCCCAATCCTCTCCAGGCTGTTGGCCACAGCCGAAATCCACGAATACAGTGTGGCTCGCCTTGGCCCTGAGCACGTGGTCGTTGAACCTGTAGTAACGTGAGGTTCCTCCGCCCTGGCCGATGACTTCTGTGTAGAAGACTTTCGCCCAGTGATGCCGTGCTAACATCACCCCTGTTAGTCGCCTCTTACGACACGCCGGGAAACGTTGGGTCTATTCTCCTCCTTATCACAAGAAGCAAACACTACACAGGGGAGTCAAATATGGACAGGACCAAAACCGCCCCCCTCTCCCTACCCATTACATGCAGCAAACACTGCACAAGGGAGTCAAACGGGGACAGGACCAAAATCGCACCCCCTTCCCACCACATGCAGCAAACACTAAACAGGGGAGTCAAACGTGGACGGGACCAAAACCGCGCCCCCCCCCCCCCAACCCATCAGATGCAGCAAATACTGCATAGGAAAGTAAAAACGGGGACAGGTCCAAAACCGTCCCACCCCCTTACCCATCAGATGCAGAAAACACTGCAGAGGGGAGTTAAACGGGGACAGGACCAAAACCGCCCCTTTTACACAATTAGTTGTAACTACAAAACACTGCACAGGGGAGTCAAACGGGTACAGGACCAAAACCGGTCCTCATACACAATAAGTTGTAACTACAAAACACTGCACAGGGGAGTCAAACGGGGACAGGACCAAAACCGCCCCTCTACCCACCATATGCAGCAAACACTGAACAGGGGAGTCAAACGGGGACAGGACCAAAACCGCCCCCCTACCCACCACATGCAGCAAACACTAAACAGGGGAGTCAAACGGTGAGGGGACTTAAAACCGCCCCCCTCCTTATCACAAGAAGCAAACACTCCACAGGGGCGTCAAACGTGGACAGGACCAAAACCGCCCCCCGTCCCCCTACCAATCACATGCAGCAAACACTGCACAGGGGAGTCAAACGGGGACAGGACCAAAACCGCCCCCCTACCCAACACATGCAGCAAACACTAAACAGGGGAGTCAAACGGGGACAGGACCAAAACCGCCCCCCCTACCCACCACATGCAGCAAACACTGAACAGGGGAGTCAAACGGGAACGGGAACAAAACCGCCCCCCCCCCCCCGAACCCATCAGATGCAGCAAATACTGCATAGGGGAGACAACCCGCCCACAGGGGCGTAAAACGGGGACAGGACCAAAATCGATCCCCTCCCTATCACAAGAAGCAAACACTACACAGGGAATTTAAACGTGGACAGGACCAAACCGCCCCCCTCCCTCTATCCATCACATGCAGCAAACACTGCACAGGGGAGTCAAACGGGGACAGGACCAAAACCGCCCCCCTACCCACATGCACAGTAAACACTGCACAGGGGAGTCAAACGGGGACTGGACCAAAACCGCCCCCCCCAACCCATCAGATGCAGCAAATATTGCATAGGAGAGTCAAACGGGGACAGTCCAAAACCGCCCCCCCCCCCCTTACCCATCAGATGCAGAACACACTGCACAGGGGAGTTAAACGGGGACAGGACCAAAACCGCCCCTCTTACAGGACCAAAACCGCCCCTCCTACACAATTAGTTGTAACTACAAAACACTACACAGGGTAGTCAAACGGGGACAGGACTAAAACCGCCCCCCTACCCACCACATGCTGCAAGCACTGAACAGGGGAGTCAAACGGGGACAGGACCAAATCCCCCCCCCTTACCCGTCAGATGCAGAAAACACTGCACAGGGAAGTCAAACGGGGACAGGACCAAAACCGCCCCCTACCCACCACATGCAGCAAACACTGAACAGGGGAGTCAAACGGGGACAGGACCAAAACCGCCCCCCCCCCCTTACCCATCAGATGCAGAAAACAATGCACAGGGGAGTCAAACGGGGACAGGACCAAAAACCGCCCCCCTCCCCCTACCCATCACATGCAGCAAACACTACACCGCCCCCCCTTACCCATCAGAAGAAGAAAACACTGTACAGGGGAGTAAACGGGGACAGGACCAAAACCGCCCCTCTTACAGGACCAAAACCGCCCCTCCTACACAATTAGTTGTAACTACAAAACAATACACAGGGAGTCAAAACGGGGACAGGACTAAAACCGCCCCCCTACCCACCACATGCTGCAAACACTGAACAGGGGAGTCAAACGGGGACAGGACCAACCCCTCCCCCCTTACCCGTCAGATGCAGAAAAACACTACACAGGGGAGTCAAACGGGGACAGGACTAAAACCGCCCCCCTACCCACCACATGCTGCAAACACTGAACAGGGGAGTGAAACGGGGACAGGACCAACCCCCCCCCCTGCCCATCACATGCAGCAAACACTGCACAGGGGAGTAAAACGGGGACAGTACCAAAACCGCCCCCTCCTTATCACAAGAAGCAAACACTACACAGGGGAGTCAAATATGGACAGGACCAAAACCGCCCCCCTCTCCCTACCCATTACATGCAGCAAACACTGCACAGGGGAGTCAAACGGGGACAGGACCAAAATCGCACCCCCTTCCCACCACATGCAGCAAACACTAAACAGGGGAGTCAAACGTGGACGGGACCAAAACCGCCCCCCCCCAACCCATCAGATGCAGCAAATACTGCATAGGAAAGTAAAAAACGGGGACAGGTCCAAAACCGTCCCCCCCCCTTACCCATCAGATGCAGAAAACACTGCACAGGGGAGTTAAACGGGGACAGTACCAAAATCGCCCCCTCTCCCTACCCATTACATGCAGCAAACACTGCACAGGGGAGTCAAACGGGGACAGGACCAAAATCGCACCCCCTTCCCACCACATGCAGCAAACACTAAACAGGGGAGTCAAACGTGGACGGGACCAAAACCGCCCCCCCCCCCAACCCATCATATGCAGCAAATACTGCATATGAAAGTAAAAACGGGAACAGGTCCAAAACCGCCCCCCCCCCCTTACCCATCAGATGCAGAAAACACTGCACAGGGGAGTTAAACGGGGACAGGACCAAAACCGCCCCTTTTACACAATTAGTTGTAACTACAAAACACTGCACAGGGGAGTTAAACGGGGACAGGACCAAAACCGCCCCTCATACACAATAAGTTGTAACTACAAAACACTGCACAGGGGAGTCAAACGGGGACAGGACCAAAACCGCCCCTCTACCCACCATATGCAGCAAACACTGAACAGGGGAGTCAAACGGGGACAGGACCAAAACCGCCCCCCTACCCACCACATGCAGCAAACACTAAACAGGGGAGTCAAACGGTGACGGGACCAAAACCGCCCCCCTCCTTATCACAAGAAGCAAACACTCCACAGGGGCGTCAAACGTGGACAGGACCAAAACCGCCCCCCGTAACCCTACCCATCACATGCAACAAACACTGCACAGGGGAGTCAAACGGGGACAGGACCAAAACCGCCCTTCTACCCACCACATGCAGCAAACACTGAACAGGGGAGTCAAACGGGGACGGGACCAACCCCCCCCCCCCGAACCCATCAGATGCAGCAAATACTGCATAGGGGAGACAACCCGCCCACAGGGGCGTAAAACGGGGACAGGACCAAAATCGATCCCCTCCCTATCACATGAAGCAAACACTACACAGGGAATTCAAACGTGGACAGGACCAAACCGCCCCCCTCCCTCTATCCATCACATGCAGCAAACACTGCACAGGGGAGTCAAACGGGGACAGGACCAAAACCGCCCCCCTACCCACCACATGCAGCAAACACTAAACAGGGGAGTCAAACGGGGACTGGACCAAAACCGCCCCCCCAACCCATCATATGCAGCAAATACTGCATAGGAGAGTCAAACGGGGACAGTCCAAAACCGCCCCTCTTACAGGACCAAAACCGCCCCTCCTGCACAATTAGTTGTAACTACAAAACACTGCACAGGGGAGACAAACGGGGACAGGACCAAAACCGCCCCTCATACACAATAAGTTGTAACTACAAAACACTGCACAGGGGAGTCAAACGGGGACAGGACCAAAACCGCCCCTCTACCCACCATATGCAGCAAACACTGAACAGGGGAGTCAAACGGGGACAGGACCAAAACCGCCCCCCTACCCACCACATGCAGCAAACACTAAACAGGGGAGTCAAACGGTGAGGGGACCTAAACCGCCCCCCTCCTTATCACAAGAAGCAAACACTCCACAGGGGCGTCAAACGGGGACAGGACCAAAACCGCCCCCCTACCCACCACATGCAGCAAACACTAAACAGGGGAGTCAAACGGTGAGGGGACCTAAACCGCCCCCCTCCTTATCACAAGAAGCAAACACTCCACAGGGGCGTCAAACGTGGACAGGACCAAAACTGCCCCCCCCGTCCCCCTACCAATCACATGCAGCAAACACTGCACAGGGGAGTCAAACGGGGACAGGACCAAAACCGCCCCCCTACCCAACACATGCAGCAAACACTAAACAGGGGAGTCAAACGGGGACAGGACCAAAACCGCCCCCCCTACCCACCACATGCAGCAAACACTGAACAGGGGAGTCAAACGGGGACGGGAACAAAACCGCCCCCCCCCCCCCGAACCCATCAGATGCAGCAAATACTGCATAGGGGAGACAACCCGCCCACAGGGGCGTAAAACGGGGACAGGACCAAATCGATCCCCTCCCTATCACAAGAAGCAAACACTACACAGGGAATTTAAACGTGGACAGGACCAAACCGCCCCCCTCCCTCTATCCATCACATGCAGCAAACACTGCACAGGGGAGTCAAACGGGGACAGTACCAAAACCGCCCCCCTACCCACCACATGCAGTAAACACTGCACAGGGGAGTCAAACGGGGACTGGACCAAAACCGCCCCCCCCAACCCATCAGATGCAGCAAATATTGCATAGGAGAGTCAAACGGGGACAGTCCAAAACCGCCCCCCCCCTTACCCATCAGATGCAGAACACACTGCACAGGGGAGTTAAACGGGGACAGGACCAAAACCGCCCCTCTTACAGGACCAAAACCGCCCCTCCTACACAATTAGTTGTAACTACAAAACACTACACAGGGTAGTCAAACGGGGACAGGACTAAAACCGCCCCCCTACCCACCACATGCTGCAAGCACTGAACAGGGAGTCAAACGGGGACAGGACCAAATCCCCCCCCCCCTTACCCGTCAGATGCAGAAAACACTGCACAGGGAAGTCAAACGGGGACAGGACCAAAACCGCCCCCTACCCACCACATGCAGCAAACACTGAACAGGGGAGTCAAACGGGGACAGGACCAAAACCGCCCCCCCTTACCCATCAGATGCAGAAAACAATGCACAGGGGAGTCAAACGGGGACAGGACAAAAACCGCCCCCATCCCCCTACCCATCACATGCAGCAAACACTACACGCCCCCCCTTACCCATCAGAAGAAGAAACACTGCACAGGGGAGTTAAACGGGGACAGGACCAAAACCGCCCCTCTTACAGGACCAAAACCGCCCCTCCTACACAATTAGTTGTAACTACAAAACAATACACAGGGGAGTCAAACGGGGACAGGACTAAAACCGCCCCCCTACCACCACATGCTGCAAACACTGAACAGGGGAGTCAAACGGGGACAGGACCAACCCCTCCCCCCTTACCCGTCAGATGCAGAAAACACTACACAGGGGAGTCAAACGGGGACAGGACTAAAACCGCCCCCCTACCCACCACATGCTGCAAACACTGAACAGGGGAGTGAAACGGGGACAGGACCAACCCCCCCCCCTGCCCATCACATGCAGCAAACACTGCACAGGGGAGTAAAACGGGGACAGTACCAAAACCGCCCCCTCCTTATCACAAGAAGCAAACACTACACAGGGGAGTCAAATATGGACAGGACCAAAACCGCCCCCCTCTCCCTACCCATTACATGCAGCAAACACTGCACAGGGGAGTCAAACGGGGACAGGACCAAAATCGCACCCCCTTCCCACCACATGCAGCAAACACTAAACAGGGGAGTCAAACGTGGACGGGACCAAAACCGCCCTCCCCCCCAACCCATCAGATGCAGCAAATACTGCATAGGAAAGTAAAAACGGGGACAGGTCCAAAACCGTCCCCCCCTTACCCATCAGATGCAGAAAACACTGCACAGGGGAGTTAAACGGGGACAGGACCAAAATCGCCCCCCTCTCCCTACCCATTACATGCAGCAAACACTGCACAGGGGAGTCAAACGGGGACAGGACCAAAATCGCACCCCCTTCCCACCACATGCAGCAAACACTAAACAGGGGAGTCAAACGTGGACGGGACCAAAACCGCCCCCCCCCCAACCCATCAGATGCAGCAAATACTGCATATGAAAGTAAAAACGGGAACAGGTCCAAAACCGCCCCCCCTTACCCATCAGATGCAGAAAACACTGCACAGGGGAGTTAAACGGGGACAGGACCAAAACCGCCCCTTTTACACAATTAGTTGTAACTACAAAACACTGCACAGGGGAGTTAAACGGGGACAGGACCAAAACCGCCCCTCATACACAATAAGTTGTAACTACAAAACACTGCACAGGGGAGTCAAACGGGGACAGGACCAAAACCGCCCCTCTACCCACCATATGCAGCAAACACTGAACAGGGGAGTCAAACGGGGACAGGACCAAAACCGCCCCCCTACCCACCACATGCAGCAAACACTAAACAGGGGAGTCAAACGGTGACGGGACCAAAACCGCCCCCCTCCTTATCACAAGAAGCAAACACTCCACAGGGGCGTCAAACGTGGACAGGACCAAAACCGCCCCCCGTAACCCTACCCATCACATGCAACAAACACTGCACAGGGGAGTCAAACGGGGACAGGACCAAAACCGCCCTTCTACCCACCACATGCAGCAAACACTGAACATTGGAGTCAAACGGGGACGGGACCAACCCCCCCCCCCCCCCCCCGAACCCATCAGATGCAGCAAATACTGCATAGGGGAGACAACCCGCACACAGGGGCGTAAAACGGAGACAGGACCAAAATCGATCCCCTCCCTATCACATGAAGCAAACACTACACAGGGAATTCAAACGTGGACAGGACCAAACCGCCCCCCTCCCTCTATCCATCACATGCAGCAAACACTGCACAGGGGAGTCAAACGGGGACAGGACCAAAACCGCCCCCCTACCCACCACATGCAGCAAACACTAAACAGGGGAGTCAAACGGGGACTGGACCAAAACCGCCCCCCCCCCAACCCATCAGATGCAGCAAATACTGCATAGGAGAGTCAAACGGGGACAGTCCAAAACCGCCCCTCTTACAGGACCAAAACCGCCCCTCCTGCACAATTAGTTGTAACTACAAAACACTACATAGGGTAGTCAAACGGGGACAGGACTAAAACCGCCCCCCTACCCACCACATGCTGCAAACACTGAACAGGGGAGTCAAACGGGGACAGGACCAACCCCCCCCCCTTACCCGTCAGATGCAGAAAACACTGCACAGGGAAGTCAAACGGGGACAGGACCAAAACCGCCCCCTTACCCACCACATGCGGCAAACACTGAACAGGGGAGTCAAACGGGGACAGGACCAACCCCCCCCTTACCCATCAGATGCAGAAAACACTGCACAGGGGAGTTAAAAGGGGACAGGACCAAAACCGCCCCTCTTACAGGACCAAAACCGCCCCTCCTACACAATTAGTTGTAACTACAAAACACTACACAGGGGAGTCAAACGGGGACAGGACTGAAACCGCCCCCCTACCCACCACATGCTGCAAACACTGAACAGGGGAGTCAAACGGGGACAGGACCAACCCCCTCCTCCCCCCCCTTACCCGTCAGATGCAGAAAACACTACACAGGGGAGTCAAACGGGGACAGGACTAAAACCGCCCCCCTACCCACCACATGCTGCAAACTCTGAACAGGGGAGTGAAACGGGGACAGGACCAACCCCCCCCCTACCCATCACATGCAGCAAACACTGCACAGGGGAGTAAAACGGGGACAGTACCAAAACCGCCCCCCTCCTTATCACAAGAAGCAAACACTACACAGGGGAGTCAAATATGGACAGGACCAAAACCGCCCCCCTCTCCCTACCCATTACATGCAGCAAACACTGCACAGGGGAGTCAAACGGGGACAGGACCAAAATCGCACCCCCTTCCCACCACATGCAGCAAACACTAAACAGGGGAGTCAAACCCCAACCCATCAGATGCAGCAAATACTGCATAGGAAAGTAAAAACGGGGACAGGTCCAAAACCGTCCCCCCCTTACCCATCAGATGCAGAAAACACTGCACAGGGGAGTTAAACGGGGACAGGACCAAAACCGCCCCTTTTACACAATTAGTTGTAACTACAAA
>CM072513.1:42252652-42527722 GCA_036898135.1 Oncomelania hupensis
GTGTGCACTAGGTTCCGCAAGAGGTGTGGAACCCGCCACCGACGCAAAGGATCTTTCTCGAATAGTCGGTCTCTTTTTCCATTTTTCCTCGCGTCCCCGAAGGAGCACCCCTCAGTGGCCCGCACGATTTGGATCTCAAGCTCCAACTGCCACTGAGGGCAATCTTTGGAGTTCGAAGAATGCTGCCCCGCGCAATTCACACAGCATAATGGGGTTGCATTCATTTTCATGCTTGTCTTTGGTGCATTCTTTGCACATTTCTTTGTTTTTACATGTCTTGCTACCGTGTTGCCATGTTTTGCAACATGTCTTACTACCGTGACCAAACATTTGGCAACGGTAGCAGCGCAACGGTGATGGTGTGAACGGTGTCACCTTCACCCTAAGATATCCCACCTTGAGTGACTCCGACAACTTGTCCATGGCAGAAGTCACAAAAAGTGTGTTGATATGGATACGCTTGGGTCCTTTGGTGACAAATACCCGCTGTACTGCTGTGACCCCCTGGCTGGAGAGCTCGTCACAGATTTCCAATTCGGACATATCAGTCGTCCTAGCATCGGATGACTCCCTTGGAGGAATTCAACCGTTCATGCACTGAAACTTTGATTTGTCTGTCAACAAAGACGGATAAATTCCTCCTCCAAAGACAAACCGATACCCTTTGGTCGAGCACTCCACCAGATAGGCCCCAGATCAAAGTTTCTTTACATCTTTGATACCAACTGTAGAAATGGATTGAAAGCGAACGGGGAAAGCTTGCCCAGTGGCAGAGCCGGATCCGCCCCCTCCACAACCAAAAAACGAGGCCAGGTCGTAGGGGCACCAAAGACCTTATTACGGAAAGAGGGGAAACTTCCATTATGTCATATACAAAAATGCGAGACGCTCTCACGGATTATTTCCCTTTGCTCGGGATAGCTACCATTCATCATTTTCTATTTGAATGAACTATGCGTGGTCACTTATTGAGCCTGTGCCACTGCAAAAGAACATTTCTATGGCAACGTTTGCCTAAACTAAACTTGTAACCATCATTATTATTAACATTCCACTACTGCTGTCATTTTTTTGTTTATGTTTACTTGTTGACATTTATTTGGTGCTTTTATGCTGCTTATGTGTGAATGTCATAGGTTCGTTTTCTGCCCTTGAATTTATTATTTTTAATCAACGACAGATATTTTACAATTGAAATATGCATGGCAGACTGCTTCATTTATCCGAAACTGTGTAAATCCGTAATCGTAAAGGAGAGAGAGAGAGAGAGAGAGAGAGAGAGAGAGAGAGAGAGAGAGAGAGAGAGAGACAGAGAGAGACAGAGAGATTGTTGTTGTTGTTGTTGTTGCATCAATTTTTATTCATCAGATTAACATAAGTTGTACTGATACAGAGAGAGAGACAGAGACAGATAAGAGGGGAAGAGGGAGCTCTGTCATTCAATCAATTAATCACAATAAAGCACAATATCAAAATGTTTCACTAATAGTGTGAATTTAATTTATATCAGGTGCCCCCTCCCACCCAACCCTCTCACCTCCCACATCACTGGCTTGATAACATCAGTCACTTCATTATGAACTCTTACCTCCCACATCACTGGCTTGATAACATCAGTCACTTCATTATGAACTCTTACCTCCCACATCACTGGCTTGATAACATCAGTCACTTCATTATGAACTCTTACCTCCCACATCACTGGCTTGATAACATCAGTCACTTCATGATCAACGGTTTTTTTTCTCTCACGTCTCAGTAACAGATTCTCCAGAAGAAGTGAAATCTTTCTGACGAAGTGACACATATCGGTCATAATACTGCATTCATGCCGTTACGCTTGGCATGTATTATTATTATTATTATTATTATTATTATTATTATTATTATTATTATTATTATTATCATCATCATCATAATCATCATCATCATCATCAATCATCATTATCATCATCATTATTATTATTATTATTATTATTATTATTATTATTATTTTGAATATAGAACACAAAATAAGACAAAGACAAACTTTTTTTCCAGCTGTCAAACAAGACAACTTAACTGGACAGTCAAAGCATTTGGGGTAGCATGTACACCTTGATTTTTAATGTCTAGATCACTGGCTTACATACCAGTGGTGGATTATTGGGGATTTGAAATACAGCATTCCACACCAGCCTCTTCCTTTCTTGGAGGCAATTGAACTGACAAGCCTCGAAATGATCAATACAGATCTTGCAGCCTTTTTTTTTAAAAATCCTTAAGTTCAAGGCCTTTCCTTAATTTTCTCCTGCAAAGCTGGATCCACTTTTTGCATCTGTTGATGGAAAATAATTAATTAATAAAACAGAACAACAAAAACCTAGACAACATTCCGCGCAATATAGATCTAATGCGCAGATATTCAGAGATCAGAACAAGGACTGAGTGTCTACATTACTTTTTTTCCGTTTACACTCAAACAAAAAGGGATTACAACAGATCAAGGATTATTTTTTGCGTAGTATTTGATTACGAGGAGAAAACAGACATAGTGTAATTTAACTTGACGAAGCCAAACTGCCAATTTGACAACATCTACTTTTGAAATGTAAGCACAAATATAATAGTCAAACAACCTAGAAACAACGTAAACAGTGAGCGACCTGTTGAACGTAAACTGTCAGCAAGCAAACAGTTTTGGTAGTAGCATAGAATAGATATAACATGAATCACTGAAGCCTCTCCCCTATTGTTTTAACAACACTGCAGTGGTCTTGGTTTAGGCCTATATAAACACCAAAAAAATAAGTTTTTCGATTGCAATTTACCTTTCTTTGTCTCTTGGTAGAGATGACAGGCACGAACACGGCGTTGGATTCTTGGTCCACAAGAACATTCTAGCCACTGTCATGGGTTGCCGCCCAGTCTCCAGTAGACTCATTACCATCCGTCTGAGAGCAGCCCCTTTCAACATCACCCTCATCCAGGCCTATGCCCCAACATCAGACTATGACGACAGCGAAGTGGAGGATTTTTATGAAAATCTACAGGCGGTCCTTGACCAAGTGCCGAAGAAGGACATAGTCATAGTGCAAGGCGACTGGAATGCCAAGGTTGGCCAAGATGCGCACCACAACTGGGGAGACACATGTGGACCCCACTGCAACAACGAGACAAATGACAGGTGTCTGAGACTCTTGGAGTTTGCCAGATACAACAATCTGGTACTGGCAAACACGCTTGGTCGCCACAAAAACTCCAGACGATGAACATGGCACGGTCCCAGCGGGGAGCATCACAACCAGATAGACTACATCATGGTCAAGAAACGTTTCAGATCAAGCATCAACATTGGCAGGACACGCACTTTTCCAGGAGCAGACATCGGAAGTGACCACGATCTCGTGATGATGTCTTTCCGGCTCCGCGTGAAGAGAGTAAATACAGCAAAGTGCACTAGACTGAAGTTCGACCTGGACAAACTGCAAGACCCGGAGGTGGCAGAACTATTTCAGGCCACAATTGGAGGAAAATTTGCACCACTGCTCATTTTGGGGGCTGGTTAAGTAGATGTCAACACCATGACCACCACCTTCAACTCAGCTGTGACAGATGCCGACTCTGAGATCCTTGGCAAGCACCAAACAAAGAAGAAGCCGTGGATCACACATGAACTTTTGGATCTGTGTGATAAACGAAGAGAGATAAAAAAAAAAAAAAAAAAAAAAAGAAACAGAACACCTCACAGGAAGTAGATGTCTACCGAAAAATCAACAATGACATCCGAAAAGTCACGCGCATAGCAAAGGAGAAATGGATATAGAAGACCAATGCCAGGAAATAGAGAACAGTCTGAAAAAGAACAACAGCAAGACTGTGAAGCGGCTGACAAGTGCAGCCCAAGGTCTCCACGATCCAAAGCAAGTCTGGCATATGCCTTACAGAAGAACAAGAAGTCTTGGACAGATGGACAGAGTACTGCTCTGACCTTTACAACTAGGGGTGTTCGGTTTTACCGGTTTTCCGGTTAAAATCGGTTCGACTTTCTCACGGTTCGGTAAACCGGTTTGGCCTTAAAAAACCGGAAAACCGCGGTTTTTCTAAGGGACATCACTCGTCCCGTAAAGCACTAGCAAAATGGCAGAAACAGAGAAATTCGTAGCGAACACGCGTGGGAAAGCTTACATTTGGAGATTCTTTCTCCTGCGAGAGACAGAAGCAGGAAAGGTTGACCATAATACCGGTTACTGTAAAGAGTGTAAGGCAAGTATTAAACTTGGCGGTGGCACTTCAAATCTGAATGCACACATTCGCCGACACCACCCTTTGCTCTGCTGAAGCCAGCCAAGCCTGCGGGCCCTGCACCCAATAGATCTAACCCACAAGTCCTACATGCTAGATCTAGTCCGTGTACCAGCAGCGCTGACGCTGACGTGAGCATTGTGACTGAAGGAGGTGCCAGTACAAGTAAAGGCGACACAAAACAAATGACAATCAGTGAAGCACTCAAAAAGAAGCAGGTATATCCAGCTAACTCCAGATTCCACCAACGGTTTCACAAACTCAAAATTGAAAAGCAAACTCCCAAATCTACCCACAGTGGAGGAGGGAAATAGCCTCTGAGTTAAGTAGCTAACGACATAAATTCCCCAAAAAAAAATTCAATACAGAGGTTATTTCCCTTGCTTGCTATGCGCCTTTACCCGGGGTAACCAGTTGTAACTTCTAGCCGGTTAACCGGTTTTAAACCGCGGTTTTCTATTGGAAAAACCGGTTAAAAACCGGTTTGAGAAATCGTACCGGTTCCACCCTCTATTTACAACCATACACCAAATGGAGACCCATCAGTCCTAGCATTTTTTTTTGGGGGGGGTGGGTGGGTGGTGGGGGGGGCACCACAGTGACAGATGATCGTTTAACCAGCGTACTCCATCTTTCCCTATCATCAACAACCCTGATTGTTTCGCTCAGTGTCACCCCTTGGGGTCATGAGCAATCTTGCCACTGTAGATTGTTCTAACCTATAAAGGGAACAGTGAAAGCCCCAGTTGAAAACCTGTCTTGCCTTTGTAGGCATGAAGATTCACTGCGGCAACAGTACCCCCGTTGGAGTGCCGGGGGTTTCAGTATAAATAGTATCCCCACTTTATGGAAATTTAGTGCTTTAAATTCCCACTGTTGCTATCTTCCTCATATACTCTTTCCCATTCCTGCTCTGTCCTATCACTCTGCTATACTATCTTCTTCTTCGCTAGATCAATGACCTACCTTTTTTCTTGAAAACTCTTCCTGGACAAGATTCCTTGTTTGTGTATGGGGTCTGTTGGATCAGCTTGGGAGTTTTGGACGCTTTCTGCTGGGTGGTCACTAGGGCTTCCTATGTTAGTATTTAGCAATATAGGCATTTTATATGTATATGTTTCGTTGATGATTTGTAATGATGGTTGTATTCTATTTTGTTTTTGTAACCGGGGGTTCGCGTAGTTGAGGTAAACCCTCAGCCGTCCCCCGCGTGGGATGTCTTTATTGTAAAGTGACTGGCCGGTGGAGGGCGTTCAATTTTCCCACTAGGGTTGTTTCAGCAGATCTTTTATGCGGATCGGGGGTTGTCCGGTCCTGATTTGGCTCGGAGGAGTCCGCTGGACCTAAAGCAACAATAAATCAATCAATCGCTCAGTGTCAAACCAGTCCATTCTCGAATGTTGTCCTCCGACCTTTTTCGGTCTCCCTCTTTTTCTACCTCCTTGCACTGTGCCTAGCAGGATGGTCTTTGCAAGACCTGATGATCTGGTGACGTGGCCATACCATCGGAGTTTCCGTTTTTTCACCACCGCTAAACTAAAACCTAACATTTAATCTCATGCAAGAAAAATGGTCTTCCAAGCCCTGTCTGTTGTATGGTCTGGTCCTTCAACAAATCAACTAAAAAGACTTAAGCAGCTGCTGGGTTAAATTAATGTTAAATTAATCTCAGAAAATCAAGAATTAACTACATTTGAAAATTCTAAGATCTTAAAATATTGCCTCTACACAAAGTTCAATAATAATTTATACCTACAAATATTTTAAGTAAAATATAATCTAGCGCCTCCTTAAACGATCTTGTGTCTTCCTGCATGAATAGCATGCATCGATTCTTTCCTCTTTTATACCCCGTCGATTAAAGGGATCATGTTAACAGTTTTATAATAATTTAAGTATGGTTAATTCCTTTATTGCAAAGTTAGTTGTTGATTTCTGTTTTTATTTTTAAATTTTTATATAACATTATTTATGTATCTATTTTTTAACCTTCAATTTTATATCTACGTTTGCCTATGCATAAGTGCGGGTGTATGATTAAACCATTTTAAATCGTGCCCCTACGACCTCCGAGTTACGGGATAGGATAAGATAGGAAATCGTTTTTCCGCTAAAGCTGTGTGAAAATAAGGTGTACTACGTCATTGGACAGAGCAGACTTTTATTCATTCCGCTAGTGTTTGTTATCTCGTTTCTAACTGGCTGTGCTAAAAGCCGAAACAAAATGGCGATCTCCATGCTTCAATGTCCACTGCAGCTGCCATAGAGGTCGAAGCGCCGTTGACCAATCTAAGGTCACTGCCTGATCTGCACAATTTTAGTGCCTTTACATCACGTTGTAGCTCGCTAAAGCGATCATTGAGCTTCACAAACTGCGAAATGATGCTGTTCAATTTTTCACTGACCTCTGCCTCTTCAAAATTCATTATTACCGCCGTTTTCACAAACAAAATGCGAAGATCTAAGACGTTGGTCTTCCCTGTGCTTAAAGTGAACAACAAGAAATGACGTCATTATTAATATTACGTATTGATAATGACGTATTATTTTTATTATGACTAATAATACAAAACTCAGATCTGTTTCCTGTAACTTCTATTTCAATATTAATCTTTGAAAAAAATATCGTCAAAAATTGTTATTTTTTTACTAACATTTGTTGACTCTGTGACCTTGACGAAGTTATTCATTCTGATAATTTATGAGGAACGGATATACACCATTTTACCAAGTTTGGTTGTGATAGTTGAAATAGGTTCTGAGAGATATTAATCACTTGCAAATTTTGCACAGGCAGACGCCGGACAGCGGACAGTCGGACGAACGGAAATTTTTAAGTTTTTTGTTTGTTTATTTGTTTTAAATTAAATGTTTGGACTATTTAAAACTCATCTCGCACAGATTTGCAAAAATGTGGGAAAAACATTTGTTGAAGTAAATGTCGCGTTATATATATATTTATATTAATATATATATATTGATGTTAAAGGGTGAATGAACAGGCTGAAAGAATTTTATATAAATAGAATCAATTTCCTCTTCTTACTAGGTCCAAAAGTCGATAACAAACAAGAAAATAATGTTGAGAAATAGAAAATAAAGTATAAAAGAAATTATTGGCTATTCATTCGTCCTGTTTGCTTTTTTACAACTAAAAAAAGAATACCACTGGTTGATGGTAGATGATATTTATTTCATATGATGTGATACGATGAACCCGTGATGACAAGGTTCTTATGTAATTGTTATTATTAACACTTATCTGACGAGGAAAGTTCTGACTTCCTTGGTTGCTATTAGTCTTGAGGTATTGCTCCTAGAACTTTTAATCAAATCTCTGTCCTCACGCTTGGCCAGGAGGATGATGTGTCGTCCAGCTGACTTCACATGGACGTCATGGATATGGCGAACCCCATGTCATTAGTAGAGTAGGCATAGAGGATGGAGGTAGATTTAAAATGATCACATCAGGAGTCCAAACAGTCAGAAATATAAGGAAGATATAAAAATCCTTTCCCTGCGCACAGACAAATAACAGGGACTAAGTGCACAATCCGCATCCCGTCGAATGACCAGCGAGGAACGCCGTTGAGGTTGTTGAAATAAGAAACCTGCATATTCACGGGTTATTGTATCTTATTCCCAAAACACAATAATGTTCTTTCCTCGCTGTTCATCCACACTGTTCCAATGATCAAGAATGCAACAACATTCTTTATGAACTAAGCCAAACATGTTAAATTAACTATTATCATATAAATTTAACGCACTGAAGAATTTATATGAATTGAGAACAACATGTTAAAATAACTATTACCATATAAATTGCATACATTGAAGAATTATAACGAATCACCTTGATGAAGGACGATGACTGATTCGCATGGCGCAATGGACACAAGCACAAGACTACCCATTTCTCAGCTTCACACATCGAATCTTAACTTACCAGCTCAGGATTCGTTTGTTGTGTTTACGACACGTGTTGTTTAGGATGAGACGAGCTTTTCGAACCAAATTTATGGCCTCAGTAATCCGAAATAGTGGTCTGGCGTGAACATATGTTTCTTGCCCTCAAAGATGGTCGCTCGAATGGTTTTCCCAACGTATAATTTCCACATTCAGCCAATCGAAAGGATGGTACACAAATTGTCTATGGTAACAACAATTCTAAAAATGAAATACACTAAAAAAAAATGTCGAAAACTGCGTCATTCTGAAAACAATATTATCGTCACTGTCTATGACGTATTGTCTATGACGCATTGTCTGGACTAAAGGCAGACTATCGAAGTTGCATGTAGAATAGGCGCTTGTATCGCGACAGTAAATGCATGCGAGTAAAATAGATTATTAAAACTGAATCGTCTTATTGGAATAATTTGTTCTCTATTTAAATAAAACTATCTCATTTTGATTACGTACACTGACTAAAATGGAATAGAATTTCCCTCTAGATTGTCTTCTTCCTGGCTATAATCAGTGATCTTTCGTGAATTTAAAAAGTGCAATACGCTGACTCTTTACTTTATATTTACATGTTATTAGCCTCATTTTGTTATGTTGAAAGTTGAATTATCGTTCTGTTTGTATTTATTTTGTTCACACATTTATTTTGTGTTTTGTAAATTACCTAGTGTTTGTTGTAATGTATTATGCTGTATAGTAGTCCAATATATATATATATATATATATATATATATATATATATATATATATATATATATATATATATATATATATATATATATATATATATATATATATATATACTAGTGGTTTTGTACCCTGTCAAGCCAGGGTACACAGGTTGCTGTTTGAAATGTAGACAGAGAGACAACTGTTGTCTGCGAGTTTCATTTGGACGATGATACCTCCCCATATCCCCCTTGATACCTCACCATACCCCCCCCCCTCCCCCCGATATCTCCCCGTACCCCCCCCCCCATGATGCCTCACCATACCCCCTTGATACCTCCCCGAACCCACTTGATACCTCCCCATACCCCCTGATACCTTCCGTACCCCCCTTGTAACCTACCTGTACCCTCCTTGATACTTCCCCGTTGATCGTTTCGCAGGTAT
The DNA here is from genome assembly GCA_036898135.1 of Oncomelania hupensis. NCBI lineage: Eukaryota > Metazoa > Mollusca > Gastropoda > Littorinimorpha > Pomatiopsidae > Oncomelania > Oncomelania hupensis. Next base: position 42,262,022 of record CM072513.1, read on the forward strand.
GGATGAAAGGAATCGAGTTCAGTTCAGTAGGTAGATTACCGTCCCCGGACACAAATGCCTATAGGGGACTTATACGACCATCACCATACCCCCTTATATATACCCTTATCCCCGTTATGCCTACCCATGCCCCTTTAAACCTACCCGTAGCCCCCTTTTACCTACACGTACCACCCCATCCCGATCCTTGGTAATAATAATAATAATAATAATAATAATAATAATAATAATAATAACAATAATAATAATAATAATAATAATAATAATAATAATAATAATAATAATAATAATAATAATAGAATCTGCAGAAATCACTACAAGTAATAGTAGTCATGCAGAGGTTGCCTGTTTGTTGATTTTATGATTGTAAACTACGTTGTTTATGTTAATGAATGTATTGGAAAACTTTATCCTTCCCTCCCCCTCCTATCCCCCATTCTCCCTTCCCTTTCCCTTCCCTCTCTCCTCTGTGTAGATGTATTCATTATTACCATCGCTTTTTTCTCATCTTGTGAGCTCAGTTCAGCTCGGTTTATTTATATTTTTTGCTGATGAATCTCTCCCTGCTAGTCGGATATTACTGGCTGATAAAAATAACCATGACATGTTTTGTTTTGATTGCGGTCTGTGACCTCTATGCAACTGCAGCGTCAATAAGTTCACTAGTACTCACCTGTTTGATTTATGAATAACTCTGAGTCAGACATTAACATAATATCAGTTAATTGCCGGGGTCTTGCCAATTCAAATAAAAGACGGGATGTTTTTCTTTATTTACGGCAAAAATCTTCTTCCATTTATTTTCTACAGGACACGCACTTTGACCCCAAATTAGAAGAATACATTAGAGCTGAATGGGGGTACAAAGCTTTTTTCGCATCATATACTACAAATTCAAGAGGTGTTGCTATTTTATTTAACAATAATTTTGAGTTCGAAGTCAAAAGGGTTTGTAGGGATGTAGAAGGCAATTTCCTTTTATGTCACATCAAAGCTATGGATAAAGATTTGCTGTTAGTCAATGTTTATGGTCCAAATTTAGATGATCCAGACTTTTACGTTAATCTGGAAAGCCATATTAGAGAAATAAATGTAGATAATATTATTTTTGGTGGAGATTGGAATTTGGTAATGGATTTTCAAATGGATTGCGACAATTACAGACACAAAAATAACCCACGGGCTCAAGATCAAGTTTTTAATATGATGGATAACTTAGACTTATTAGATATATGGAGGGAACTAAATGTAGATACAAAACGCTACACTTGGAGAAGAAGTAACCCCATTCAGCAGAGCAGGTTAGATTTTTTTCTCATCTCTGACTTCATGTCTACTTTTGTTATAGACGCTGATATCACCCCAGGTTACAGAACAGGCCATTCAGTTATAACTCTCAGGCGAAGTTTTGGCCCCTCACCTCAAAGAAAGATGTTGTGGAAGTTCAACTCATCCCATCTTAAAGATAAGGCATATGTAGATCTGATTAATGAAAATATAAATTCAGTGATAGAGGAATATGCAGCTACGCCATATCACAGAGTCGAACTTCAAAGCATTCCTACTAATGAAATACTTTTTACTATCTCGGATCAATTGTTTCTTGACGTTCTCTTAATGAAAATAAGACAAAAAACTATTTCATATGCAGCCTATAAAAAACGCCAAAATACAGAAGTACAGAAAGCTTTGGAAGAAAGTATCGGTAGATTAGAAAAAAATAGTTAATAGGACAGATGAAGAAAACAGGCAGTTAAGTGAAGGTAGAGAAGAGTTAGAGAAACATAGGGAGAAGATAATGGAAGGGGTATTAATTAGGTCAAGGGCAAGGTGGGTGGCAGAAGGGGAAAAGGTAACTAAATATTTTTGTGGACTGGAAAGGCGTAATTTTGTTAGTAAATGCATGAAGAAGATTATAAAGAACGATGGATCCGAGGTTAGTGAGCCACGCGAGATTGTTAACGAAGTTAAGACTTTCTACCAACATTTATATGAAAAGAAAACATTAGAGGATATAAATATTTCTGACTTTGTAACTAATATAAAATCTTTAACAGCAGAAGAAAAGCATGCACTTGAAGGAGAAATAACACTAGACGAAGCAAGTTCTGCTCTGAAAAACATGAAAAACTATCAAAGTCCAGGCTCTGACGGTTTCACTGCTGAATTTTTTAAATTTTTCTGGCTAAAATTGGGTCCTTTAGTTATTTGTTCTCTTAATGAAGGCTTTAGAGTAGGTAGTCTTTCTACAACACAAAAAGAGGGCGTCATAATCTGTATACCGAAAGGAGATAAGGATAAGGAATATATTAAGAACTGGAGGCCTATATCTCTTTTAAATGTTGTATATAAAATTGGCTCCTCAAGTATTGCAAACCGTTTTAAATTAGTTCTATCATCGTTAATCAACGAAGATCAAACAGGCTTTATTAAAGGACGTTTTATAGGGGACAATATTTGATTAATATATGATATTATCAGTTATCTGAATAAAAACGACAAGCCAGGATTACTTTTATTCCTAGATTTTGAAAAGGCTTTTGATTCCATAGATTGGATATTTATGAATAAAGTGTTGCTTGCCTTTGGTTTCGGCAATGATTTCTGTAGATGGATAAAAACCTTTTATAATGATACTAAAGCGTCCGTTTCTGTTAATGGTAAAATGTCAAGCTGGTTTAGTATTGAACGTGGCTGCAGACAAGGAGACCCAATTTCACCGAATATTTTTGTTTTATGTGTCGAGATCTTAGCAATAATGATCCGTGAAAATAAGGAAATCAAGGGCATAAAAATTAACGAAGTAGAACATAAAATTACACAATACGCAGATGACACCGAAATGTTATTAAATGGCACTCGAACTTCTTTTGAAGAAACTATTAAAACCATCGACAATTTTTGTAATCTGTCAGGGTTCTCTTTGAACGCAACAAAAACTAACGCAATATGGCTGGGCAGCCAGCGTAACTCATCAACAAAATTTATGCAACATCTTCGTATAACCTGGAACCCTGAAAAGTTTCAAGTGTTGGGTATTTGGCTGACAAGTGACTTAGAAAATTGTATTGGTATCAACATAAAAGATAAATTGATAGAAATAAAATTATTGTATAAAATATGGCTCAAAAGACAAATAACCCCCTTGGGAAGAGTAGCTGTGTTGAATTCACTTATTTTGTCAAAATTAGTTCATTTGTGGATGCTACTGCCAAACCCTCCAGATGATGTAATAAATATGATTCAGACATCAGTTTTTGAATTTGTCTGGAAAAACAAAAGAGATAGAATTAGTCGAAAAAGTGCAGTAAAAAATATAACAAATGGAGGTCTTGGTATTCCAGACATTAAAATGTTTATTAAAGCTTTAAAAATATCATGGTTAAAAAAACTTAAATATGGAAATCAGAAATGGAGATCTATACTTTTGACGGAATTTTCATGTTTTGAAAACGTTGAGAAACTAGGTGCGGATTTTCCAATGCTAGACAAGTGTAATAATTTTTGGAAAGAAGTTTTGCATACGTACAAAGATTTATCAAATCATATTATTTTGGAAAAACCGGAAGAGATTATCTCTGAAAGGATTTTTTACAATCAGAATATACTCGTTAACAACAGACCCATTTTCTATAAAACTTGGTATGAAAAAGGGGTGTTTTGTATTGGACACTTATTAAAGGAAAATGGGTCTTGTTTATCTTTTCAAGAGTTTGTACATAGATATAATGTTCAAACCGATTTTGTTACGTACACTGGTTGTGTGCAGGCTGTAAAAAAGTATATTAACTCTTCTGAGATACCAATCGTTAATAATAACTTTTTAGAATTCAATAAACTATGGACTATTCTGAATTCAGTTAAAAAAGGTGCACGAGTTTACTACGATCTTCTGACATCAAACGAAATACAACCGAACTGCTGTAAGACATGGGAACAGAAATATGGTAAAGATTGTAATTGGAAAATAGTTTTTAAGAAAATCCAAAATATACCTGATGTTAAACTTAAATTGTTCCAGCTACGAATAGTGCATAGGATTATCGCTACAAACACTATTCTGTCAAGTATGGGTGTTCGAACGGATTCATTATGTTCTTTTTGTAAAATCGAGCGAGAAAGTATACAACATTTGTTCTGGCAGTGTGCACACATCCAGGCATTCTGGAATCAGTTTGAACATGTAGTAAGGCATAGTTGTCAGAATGTTATTAATATGCATTTAAACGAAAACATTGTACTGTTTGGTTGTGGTGATCATTTTATGTCAGACGTGATTTTCGATAGGATAATTGTTCTTGCCAAGTTTTTTATCTATAAGTGCAAGTTGAACAACTGTATTCCAACGTTTGCTGTGTTTAAGTCTTATTTGAAAACTCGGTATCAAATAGAGAGACAAGCATCATATTTATTAATGAATACACACAAAGTGTACAATGAATGGCATCCATATACACCTTTGTTTATGTAATCTTGTTGCATACTAGAAGTAGTTTGTATAAGTTAGAGAAAAAAAAGAAGATTAAACCGTTTTATTTTCTCTCGTTGTACATTGAACGCTGCAGTGCATCTTTACGAAAGTGGTTGTTATTACCTTTTGTTGTAAATGCATTAAGTCAACGCCAGTCTATCCCTCTACTAACATTTTTTTCCCCTCCCATTTTTTTAAAATTTTTTTTGGCTTTTTTTTACTTTAAAAAAAAACACCTTTTATTCATGTAATTATTTTTTTGATTGGTTGTTTTGTACTGTGCTTTTAAAAAGTTTTTTTTTTTAAATTTATTTTAAGTTTCTCCCACTTATTATTATTATTATTATTACAGGCCTTTTTATATAGCGCTTACCTATTAATCTAGCTCTAAGCGCTTAACAATTTACTTTAAAATTTACTTTAAAGTAAATGAAAGACTAAGTGTACGCGGATTGATTTTATTCTGTTTCAAGATTCATATTTTTTTCACACGAGTGTGATGTTTGCAATTTGTTTTCTTTGCTAAACACTTGAAGTGAACAATGTTAATGTGGGGCTTCTTTTTCTTTTCAGTTCCATTATTATTTATTATTGTAACCTATTTGGCTAATCTGTATTGTAATGTTATATTTATATATGTATGATTATATAAAATACTTTGACATACATAACGGATTGACATTGGAAATGAACATTGTATACAACTGTATTGATGTCAAAGAAAAAATAAATCAAAGAAAAAAAAAGAATACTTTGCAAAACGAAACGATTAAAAAAAAAATAAAAAAAAAATAATAATAATAATAATATTGAATATAGAATAATACAAATAGAAATCATTAAAAAACACCAAGGTTTTAAAATAAAATTTAATATAAGATATTATAATTATTATATTAATAATAATTATTATTAATATTATTATTAATAGTTTAAAAATAATAATAATAATAATAATAATAATAATAATAATAATAATAATAATAATAATAATAATAATAATAATAAAAATAATAATAAATAAGTTAAAAGTAAAAAGCCTAAATTAAAAAAAATAATATCCATATTGTAGTGTAAAAAAAAAAAAGGCTCGCGGGAGATTTGAACTTGGGTTGCTTGCACGGTAGGCAATTGTCTTACTAAGTCAGCTACCAAGGCTTCGTATAAAGACCATCAATTTTTGGGTCTATATGGGAAAACATGCTGAAACCTCGATTCGATTTTTAATTAATCAAATTTCATTAGTTAAACACAAAATTTTGTAAGATTGGTGACATGAGTGCAAAAGTTTTTTGAATGGAAATAAAACAAAATTTGCGGTATTACGGAATGGCACGTTCTTGACACGGGTTGAATCGGAAGCGCCGCGCGGAATGAGGTTATTGCAGTTTGTGGACATTTTGTTTATTTATTTATCTCAGAAACGGTTAAACGTTCGGTAAGGAAATGTCGGCTATAACGATTTCGCGGGTTTTGAGCGCACAGCAGGCCGATCCGCAGCGCCCAGCACCTGCCCAGATCAGCGTCCATACCGGACAAACTTTACATTATAGAGGCGAAGGACTTCCGGCTAAGCAATATATATATATATATATATATATATATATATATATATATATATATATATATATATATATATACTACTCAAAATAATTGAAGGGCCACTCTCATATTTCATTTACTTTAAATATTTTGTGCTTCTATCAATAATATCGCTTATATTGCTTATTTCAAAACTTATCCTGTACAGTAACGTTCAAGACAATCTTATTATGACAAGTAATCACATGTGTGAGTTTTGAACTTTCTGCACTGAGTTGAAAAACAAACCCAAATTTTACAAAAAAATTACCCTGAGTTACTGTTGTCTTGCTAATAAAGCAAACTTTTCAACATTAAAAAGTGATTTGCACGCGAAAGGCTTGCATTTTCTGAGTTCAGTTCAACAATCGGCGCTTTTTTCTGGGTATAAATGGCAGCGCTTTTGCTGCTTTTCTAACCATGTCCCCAAGGCGACGATTGACTGATGCGGATAGAGGCAGAGCTATTGCATGGCTTCAGGACGGGGTGGGGGTGAGAGAAGTTGGCAGGCGGCTGGGAGTGTCCCACTCCGTTGTCCAAAGGCTGCGGGAGCGCTTTAACAACACTGGAAGCGTCAAAGAACCAAGAAGGTCCGGACGCCCCGGCGTTACCACTGCAAGACAAGACCATTTCATCACCCTGTCAGCTTTGAGGATGAGGTCCGCTACAGCAAACACCAGGGCCGGATCTGGGGGGGGGGGTTCCTGGGTTCCGGAACCCCCCCCCCTGGCCATTCGATGTACCTCACTCAGTCAGAAAAAAAATATATATATGGAGTTTTTTTTAAAGCTCTTAATTTAGTTGACACTGTTGGTAAGTAAAACGTTCCTCATTCTACTCAAGTTCCTCGAGCGGACACGTTTTTGTCACCCCTAACCCCTTAAAAAATTTTTGGAACCCCCCCCCCCCCCTCCAAGAGTAAGTGATCCGGCCCTGAACACCATCAGAAGACAGCTTCACGCAGCCAGCAATGTTAACGTCAGCGACCAGACAATTCGCAACCGTCTACACGAGGCAAACCTGCGATCAAGACGACCAGCAGTACGGCCTTTGCTCACCCCAGCTCACCGTGCAGCGCGTTTGGCCTGGGCTCGGCGTCATTTGGTGTGGACTAGGCAACATTGGTCAAGGGTGCTCTTTACAGACGAGTCTCGGTTCTCCTTGTCTTTCAACGACCGTCGAGTGAATGTTTGGAGGCGTCCACGGGAGCGTTTTGCTGATGCGACGGTGCGCGAGCATGACCGCTTTGGTGGTGGATCTGTCATGATGTGGGGTGGCTTTGCATTAAACTTCAGAACATCCCTGCTCCAAATTCATGGCAACTTCAACGGTATAGGCTACAGGGATGACGTCCTACAACCTAGGGTTCTCCCAGCTCTGCGGGCCATTGGGGAAGGTGCCATACTACAGGACGACAATGCCAGACCCCACCGAGCGCGTATCGTCAATGACTTCCTGCAGCAACAGCACGTCATAAGGATGGATTGGCCGGCTCGATCACCCGATTTGAACCCCATAGAACATCTGTGGAATGTCTTGGGTCGACAGACACGGGCAAACCTCCCTCCAGGAGCTAACCTTGAAGTTCTGGCCCAAGTTCTCCAGCAAGAGTGGTTGGCCATCCCAGGAAACATCCTCCATAACCTGAAACGGTCCATGACACAACGATGCCAAGACTGCATTGATGCAAACGGTGGCTACACCCGATACTGACTCTATAGATTTTTGGTTTCTAAAGTTTTGATTTTGTAAATGAGGGGTATGTCCAGTTAAATTGAATTTACTCGAATTTTAAGCGACTGATGTCTAAAATCTTTTTTGTTATTGATGCAGAAATGATTGCTATAAAATATGATGAACTAATAAATTGAATTCGTGTTTCTGATTTAAAGAGAGACCCATATGTCCAAGTGTCCCTTGTATTATTTTGAGTAGTGTATATATATATATATATATATATATATATATATATATATATATATATATATATATATATATATATATATATATATATATATATATATACTATTGGTGGTTTTGTACCCTGGCAAGCCAGGGTACACAGGTTCCCATACCTCCCCCCCACCTGATATCTCCCCGTCCCCCTCCCCATGATGGCTCACCATACCCCCTTAATACCTCTCCAAACCCACTTGATACCTCCCCATACCCCCTTGATACCTTCCGTACCCCCCTTGTAACCTACCTGTACCCTCCTTGATACTTCCCCATTGATCGTTTCGCAGGTATGGATGAAAGGAATAGACCATCACCATACCCCCTTATATATACCCGTATCCCCGTTGTGCCTAACCATGCCCCTTTATACATACCCGTAGCCCCCTTTTACCTACACGTACCAACCAATCCCGATCAATGGTAATAATAATAATAATAATAATAATAATAATAATAATAATAATAATAATAATAATAATAATAATAATAATATTGAATATAGAATATAGAATAATACAAATAGAAATCATAAAAAACACCAAGGTTTTAAAAGAAAATTTGATATAAGATATAATAATAATAATAATAATTATTATTATTATTATTATTATTATTATTATTATTATTATTAGTTTATAAATAATAATAATAATAATAATAATAATAATAATAAAAATAATAATAATAAATAAGTTAAAAGTAAAAAGCCTAAATTAAAAAGAAAAATATCCATATTGTAGAGTTAAAAAAAAAATAAAAACATTAAAAAAAAACAAAAATAGGGCCCGCGGTAGATTCAAACTCGGGTCTCCTGCACGGTAGGCGAATGTCTTACTAAGTCATCCACCAAGGCTTCGTATAAAAATCATCAATTTTTTGGTCTATGTGGGAAAACATGCTGAAACCTCGAATCGATTTTTAATTAATCAAATTTAATTAGTTAAACACAAAATTTTGTAAGATTGGTGACATGAGTGCAAAAGTGTTTTGAATGGAAATAAAACAAAATTTGCGGTATTACAGAACTGCACGTTCTTGGCACAGCCGGGTTGAATCGGAAGCGCGCAGAATGAGGCTATTGCAGTTTGTGGACATTTTGTTTATTTATTTATCTCAGAAACGGTTAAACGTTCGGTAAGGAAATGTCGGCTATAACGATTTGGCGGGTTTTGAGCGCACAACAGGCCGATCAGCAGCGCCCAGCACCTGCCCAGATCAGCGTCCATACCGGACAAACTTTACAGTAGAGGCGAAGAAGGACTTCCGGCTAAGCAATTTATATATATATAGATATAGATATCTATATATATCTATATATATCTATATATCTATATATCTATATATATATCTACTGGTTATGCCCTGAAAAATATGGCGAATGGAAAAAGTCCCGGAACCGATGGCTTTACATCTTAATTCTTTAAATTCTTTTGGCTACAATTGGGATCATTTGTTGTAAGATCATTGAATGAAGGCTTTATAAAAGGTGAAATGTCCAGCTCACAAAAGCAAGGTTTAATTACTTGTCTACCTAAAGGCGATAAACATAGGTTGTATTTGAAAAATTGGCGAACAATTACTTTATTAAACATTGTGTACAAAATTGGATCTGCATGTATAGCTAATCGAATAAAATCTGTTTTAAGCAAGCTAGTGAATGAAGATCAAACAGGATTTGTGAAAGGGCGATATTTAGGTATAACGTTCGTTTGATTTATGACTTAATGAATTATGTTAATAAAAATAATAGACCGGGTTTACTTTTGTCTCTGGATTTTGAGAAAGCATTTGACTCTGTCGACTGGACTTTTATGCAAAAGGTCCTTTTGGCATTCGGATTTGGAAAAGATATTCGTAAGTGGATGAGTACCTTTTGTTTTGATATAAATGCTTATGTTTCAGTTAATAGTATGATTTCGCGCCGTATTCCTATAAAAAGAGGATGCAGACAAGGATATCCTTTATCACCCTATATTTTTATTCTATGCGCTGAAATATTGGCAGTAATGATTAGACAAAATGAAAAAATTAAAGGTATACAAATTAATGAAAATGAGTATAAGGTTTCACAATATGCTGACGATACTGACATTATATTAAATGGGGGAAAAGAATCATTTGAAGAAACAATAAATACTGTGCATTCATTTGGAAAGTTTTCGGGCCTATTTTTAAATGCAAATAAAACTAGTGCAGTTTGGCTGGGCAACAGACGAAATTCACAAACCCGGTATATGCAACATTTAAATATGGATTGGAATCCTCAGTATTTTAAGATTTTTGGTATTTGGTTCACCAGCAATTTAGTAGATTTAATTGAAATAAATATGAGAGAAAAATTTGCTGAAGTTAAAAAGCTATATAGAATCTGGCTGAGGCGACAGATAACACCATTAGGCCGAGTAGCTGTTCTTAAGTCCTTAATATTATCAAAATTTACTCACCTGTGGATACTTTTACCCAACCCACCACAACATATAATAGACCTTGTGCAGAAATCGGTGTATGAATTTGTATGGAATCTTAAGAAAGACCGCATAAGCTGGAAAGTATCTAAAAAAATCTATAGACCAGGGAGGATTGGGTATTCCTGACATAAAATGTCTTATTCAAGCATTAAAGTTGAGTTGGGTGAGAAAACTTAAGTATGATACTGTTACGTTGAGACGCGAACGAAAGTATGTCTGAAACGCGCACGATAGATCTAGTCGTTTCGTATTGCAGAGTGTTCAATGATGGAGTTTATTTGCCTTTGATTTGAGTTTGCATTGTTGTTAGGAGAGGCTTTGTATAACGTTGATAATTTGCGTTGGTCGATATTATTGGAGAATTCTCTGGATCTGCGTGTTTACTCTCGATAGAAATTTCCCGATAAATGTCGAAGTAAGAGAACGTTCCGGGTATGTGTAGAGAGATGTATGACGTAAGTCAGTGATGACGATCTTTTATTTGATTGGCTGTAGTGCGTCATTCTAGTCTACCGTGTTCTAAATTGTTCAGGAAGAGAGAGAGAGACTATATATTTTATGCGCCGCACTGTTTTGAGTAGTTGTTGATAGTGAGTTGGAAAGTAAAATGTGAGAGTGGAAAGGCGATTGAGCGATTGTATGCAGTTGTTGATGTGTGCTGAATAAAAGTGGAAAACTTCATACGAAGACTCAGTGACTTGTATGCTGAGCAGGCTGCGTGGATAAACGAATCTGAGTTACACACGCCTATCAGGAATTCAAGCATCGGGGCTGAATCAGATACTGATAGAAAAACACCAACATCATATCGAGTGTAACAGATACATCCAAATGGAAAAATATTGTGCTATCTTGTCATCCACTTTTATTTGAAATTGACAAGCTTGGTTCAAGTTTTCCCAGAAGCAAAGTACAGTACTCCTTGCTTAAGGTGACCCCCCACGGGACCAAATTTTTGTTTGATCTTATCTGAGGGGCACCCTAAACAGTCCTCTGATAAGATCAACTACCAGTAAAAAACTTCATCTTATACGAGGTGCTAAATTTTTTGTCGTGTGACAGTGTGTGTGTGTGTGTGTGTGTGTGTGTGCGTGCGTGTGTACATGTGTGCACGTTGGTGCGCGCGTATGCATGTATGCATTACTGTATATGTATTTTTTTTGCGTGTGTATGATGCATAAGCACACACTCAAACACTCAAACGAACGGATGCAAGCATGCATACACATACACACACTCTCGCACACACACACAAACACATTGACGCGCACGCACGCAAATGAGAATAAAAAATAAAAAGTATGCACCAAGACAGTTGCTGGGTGTATTTGCAGAAAACCTTACACAAGTTTAACAAATTGTTCATTTTGTCTACGACATGTCACATGCTTTATCGCTAGTGAATGAAGTCAATTCAGGGTAAGGTCCACTGTGGCAATACGTCCCACTAGGAGGGGACACGGCAGATCACAGTTACACCTGTCTACACCGCCCATGGGTCGCACTCTGTCAAAGTGGTTCCCGTGTGTATTGCAGAGTGTCGCATAAGCGGATGCTGGCTGGACGTGACGGGTGTTCTGGGATGGAATTCCATCTCAAAACAGGAAGTGACCTCATAAATGATGTCATCTGTGACATCAATTTCTCTTAAGCAGTAGTCTCCTCTATTTGGGAACCAAAACGGGGTTGACGTTATCCGAGGTTTTCCCTTATGCGAGGTGACGCTAAGCGAGGAATTCTTAATGGTACAAAGAAGGTGTTTGGCCGGGACCAACAACCTGATTGATCTTATCCGCCTTGTGACCTTAAACGGTAGTGACGTTAAAAGAGGAGTACTGTAGAGAGTAACGATTTCTGGTCAGACGTATTTGTTGCCTATAATGATTTCTCTCAACAAGTCAAAATTCAGTATCCCACAGAAATGTTGGCAGAGCGTGTATTTTACAATGAAAATGTTCTAATTGGAAATAAGGCATTATTTTATAAAGATTGTTTTGAAAAAAGTATATATTGCCTGGGCCATTTTAAAAAGGAAAATGGTGTATTCTTCACTCTTGACGAGTTTGTTGAAAAGTATAATGTGAATATTGACTTTTTATCTTTTATAGGTTGTGTAAGATCTATTAAGGAGTATGTGCGTAGTAATAAATTTGATTTGGAAAATAGTAGTTTTGATGAACTGAGTAAGAACTGGAACATTATACAATCAATACACAAAGGAGCTCGAACATACTAGACTGTCTTTTGGGAAATATACAACCAAATTGCTGTAATAAATGGAATGTAAAATTAAGAAAAGAACTAGTGTGGAAACAGATTTTTCAGAAAAATAGACAGATTCATGATGTAAAACTAAAATGGTTTCAAATTAGACTTGTGCACAGAATTTTAGCTACAAATGTTACACTACAAGGTATGAATATTTTGACTGATGTTGCATGCTCGTTTTGTAAAAAAGGAAGAGAAAATATACAGCATTTGTTCTGGGAGTTTGAATACGTACATACGTTTTGGAATCACTTTCAAACTGCAGTTAATAATAGATGTTTGAATGCTATGAACGTACATTTAGAGGAATCATTTATTCTTCTTGGATATGATAGTAATATTAGAACCGACAAAATTTTTGATCTGATTATATTGGTGGTATATTTACATATGCAGAATCAAGAACTTGATACCAGATTATACAACTTTTGAAAATTACCTGAGAAATCGTTATGAAATTGAAAAACATGTTGCATATATAAAGATGAATGTTGCACAGTTCAATGCAGAGTGGTCTGCATATCTACCATTATTTAATGAATATTAATACATGTATTGTAATAGAAAAGTGTACACATTTCGTGTTTTTTTCTTAATTTTTTTATTTATTTATTTATTTTATTTTATTTTATTTCTGTATTTTTTTTAATTTTTTTTTTAAAGAACAGGAGGGGTCAATCATTCTTTTCTGTCGATGATGCTTTTATCCTATTTATTTTGTTTTTTTTTATATTTGTACCCCCCCCCCTTACCCCTAATTTTTATTATTTTTTAAATTTGCTTCCGTTTGCTCGTTTATGTTATTAGTTAAGGATTTATCACTATCCTCATTCATCTACCATCTTTGTTAAATTCATTTAAGAAAAAAATGTGTGAGAAAAAAAAAAGTTATCGGACGACACTTCCATCTCGGGGAAAGTGTTGGGTGATGACGAGACCGCATACCGGATAGCCGTCAGCACCATGGTCCAGCGGTTTGAGGAAAACTTCCTCCTCCTGAACGTTAGTAAGACCAAAGAAATGATAGTCGACTTCAGGAGAGGCCCAGCCGCCCATGCCCCCCCCCCCCCCCTGCTGATAAACAACGAGGAAGTAGAGGTTGTCACCCAGTACAAGTATCTGGGAACCATCCTGGGCAACAAGCTAGACTGGACAGAGAACACGACACTGCTGGTGAAGAAAACAACCAGCTCCTCAAGATACTGCGGTCGTTCGACGTCCAAAAGACTGTCCTGCAGACCTTCTTCCAGGGCGTGGTTAAGAGCCTGTGCTTTCAGGGCAGCCTGAAAGAAGGTGACTTAAACAGGCTGGTGAAGCTGACCAAGACTTCCAGCAGTGTGATTGGGGCCCCCGTCACCGATCTCCAGACATTGTGCGAAATGAAGGTGCTGAGGCGTGTCGGGGCCGTCATGGCAGACCCCACCCACTCCCCTTCACAACAAGTTCGCCTCACACCAGTCGACTCTGGGTACGTCGGAGAGATTCCGCAGTGTGAAGGCCAGAACAGACCGCTACAAGAACTCTTTTGTGCCCACTTCCATCAGGGTGTACAATCAGCACCACTAGACATCAGGGACATTCTCGCCGTGCCCTGGCCAGTTGGGCCCCACATCGGTTCCATGTGTGTGTGTTGTTGTTTTTTTAAGACAAGAACTGTGGTGATGAGTTGGGGGGGGGTAGGAGGGATGAAGCTGGATAAATGGAATATATTACTGTCAATGTAGTGATGGGTTGTAGCATGAATGGTTTATCTGTGCGGGTGCTGGTTGCTGGGTGTGCTGCGGTGTGCCGGTGTGGAGGGGTGTGTGTGGTGCGGCAGGGGTGGGCGCGTGCTCGTGTTCACGTGTGAGGATGTGGAGCAGTGTGGATTTTGTGTTGGGTGATGTTGTGATGGGTTTGTGTGTGTGCTTGTGGGTGTGTGTGAGCGTGTGGGTGTGCTTTGTGTGTGTAGGGTAAGGGCATTTTTCACTCTTGTCTTTAAAGTTTACTTACTGTTAGTATCCAAACACTAAAATCTCCATGTCTTCCATTAAAAGCTAACTTAGAGTTTTCCGTTTTAATACAATATTCACTCAATAGTCAATGAAGATCAAGTAGGATACATAAAAGGAAGAAATAGTATGTGCAATTTAAGATTAATTGATGATGTTATTGACTATTTACGTTTTACAATTATTGAACGTCGAACATTGGCTGTTATTAGCTGTGGACTTTACTAAGGCATTTGATAGCATTTCCATAAAATTTATGATTACTGCCTTTCGGAAATTTGGGTTTGGGACTCAGTTTATCCAGTGGGTGTTGGTGTTAATGTGCAACAGTATAAGTCACATTGGCTACAACGGCTGGATGTCAGCAGACTTTGACGTTAACCATGGTAAAAGGCAAAATTGTCGTTCGTGCTCATAGATAGATATTTAGTGCTTCTAGGGTCCAGCGGACTGCCAAGAGCGGAATCAGGACCACACAAAATTAAGTAAACAACAGACTAAACTTTTAATATTTAAATATGATAAAAGATGTAAATAAAATCAGTCTCACTAATAAAATCCAACCAAGAAAACAAAACAAGACGATATGATTTATATGCGATAAAACAAACCAATATCATGTAAAAATGTAAACAGGTGTTGACTATTGCATATTTTAAAAATCTCATTAAAAGGTTAAAAAAAGGGGGGGTAAAGGTAGTCAACATAGCTTTGTGGCCGTAGGGGAGCGTGATGTTGGAGATCACACTTATCTTGGGCCAGCGTAATGAGGGTAAAGCCCCTCGCTGCTTTAACTTCCCCACCCTTAAGAGAGTAGGTACTCTGTCACAGTTGAGTCAACTGGGGGCGTTGTTATTTGTCACTTCATGTTTTGCGGTCACCCATCCAAGTGCTAACCGCACTGGACGGTGCTTAACTTACGACACAGTGTCGTGTGTTCCAACCACTGCGCTATCCGACCCCCCCCCCCCCCCCCCCCATTAAAAGGTATTGAACCAAAATATCTTTCTCTTTCATCAACCAATCAGCACATTCAGACATAAAATGGTGGACGGGAAAGGTTCTACTCCTTTTAAAAAGAAACTATGGATGACATAAGTATGCCTATTACGAAGGCGAGCCAAAACAATTTCTTCTTTGCGGAGGGACGCAAAATTAGGCAAAGAAGCAGACAAATCTGGAAAATTTTGAAATAAGTTGTTATTCATTTGATTAGACCATTCGGTCTGCCACAGCCGTTTACAAAAAGATCCAGTCATACAACGCAGGTCAGTATGGAACAAACTGAAAAATCTGAAGGGAAATCTAGATGCAGACAACCCATTGTCCCTATTTCCATCCAAGTGCAATAGCATTTGTTTGAAAACAAAACAAATATGAATCTATATCATCAGTTTTCTCTCTAAACATGGGGAGTTTAGGAAAAATAGGCCTAGCTCTAAACTGATGCTTCGCATAAGTTTGATCATGATCTTGACCAGCTACATGACCACCTTGAGTAGCCTGTATTTTCTAACTGTTTTGTTTTCTCCCTCTCAACGTCCATTACTCGTTGTTTTGTCCTTTCCACCAATTCCCTATCTATTCTTTTGGATTCCATATCTATTTCCTTGTCTTTTCTTTTGGATTCCATTTCCATTTCTGGACTTTAGCCTCATATTCTCTTTGTCTCAAGTCGATTAAAACATTCTTGAACATATTTATGTTTGTCAGTCACGTCCATAGTAGCTTGTTTCATAAACTTCGCAAAAAGCATCATATTACCATTTTTCTTAATGTTTTTTTTTAAATATAAATTAAAGTCAGCACCTACTACTAAACTACAATATATACACTAAGTCCCAAACACCCAAGAAATAATGATAAAAATAAAAATTAACAATAGCCCAAGCCAAGCTAAGTCAACAATAAATTTAAAGTAAAACAAATCTAAGTAACAAGTAAGGAAACCAAATCAATAAACTCAAAAAGATCTAAACAATCAAGTTTCAACAACTAATTTTTTTTAATTTATAATAATCAATAGTCTAAGTTAAACTCAATACCAAATTAATAAAAGCAATGCTTATTCAACCTGTCTATAAACCTTATAAATTTCCCCCCTCCCCACAAAATTTTTTTTTCAATACCTCCAAGACAAAACTTTTTAAATAAATATAATTAAAAAAAAAACAAGTATGACAAACGCTAACACCTAATAAAGATAAACAACAATAAAATAAACAAATCAATAATACAAATTCAAATAATAATGCGTGCCGCAAGGATCTGTGTTGCGTCCCGTCCTCTTTGTTCTCTACACCTCCCCTCTTTCTAACATCATCGATTCTCACTCTGTCAATCATCATTCCTTTGCGGACGATACACAACTTCATAAACTTCCAGGCCCCCAGGATCGTGGCATTACAATAAATTTGATGCAGGAATGCATCTGTAATGTCAAGTCCTGGAGGACGTTCAACAATATGGATATGAGGGCAGCAGGGCGGTAGTCGTTTTTTGGGTTGACTGTTTCTGGGCACGAGACAGATGATAGTGTTTCCATACACTAGATACAACTCAGTCCCTGACTGACCACGAGAACATCTGACTGAATACTAAGCACAGCTGTGCAGCGCATTTCCTCAAGGTCCGAACACCTATACCATCAGGACCAGTGGCCTTTCTCACGTTCAGTCTTTTAAACATGGATTCAAATGTGATCTCAAAGTCGATCTCAAAGTCAGCATCACCATCAGCCACGTTTTGTTCTAAACAAGAAATAATATCATCAACGTCTTTTTTGTCGTCACGTTCGAAGGCAGTAAAATGAATTTAGTTCTTCTGACATTTTAAATAGGTTTTTAAAAGGAAGGTCACAGTTGGTTCACTTATGTTGTGTGTGGATGGGTGGGTGGTGAAAGCAATTAAATGTGTTTCCAATGAATTGTTTATTGAAGACACTTTGCGTGCTGATAAAACCGTGCTGTGTTTAAAATGCACATCATTTGAAAATGCTACAAGCTATATCTCAATTCAATTGATCTTCATTATTTTGAGGTGGGGGGGGGGGTGGGGGGGGGTTAGTCATTGTTTGTAGGGTCCAGCGGACTATTTTAAGCGAGGTATGTCCCGTGGCATATATTAATCAAACTGCATAAATTCATACCCTTTCACCAGCAGTGCATTTTTCTTACGTATGCTGATGAAACTGCACACACATTTATATGGTTTAAATTTTTAAAGGGAAGTAAATAACACCAAAACCAGCACAAAAACAAAACAAAGCAACAAACACACATATACACACACGCATACAGTACTCACTCGGTTTCCTCATCCGAGAAGTATATCTCGCCGGTGCCAAGCTTGAAGTCCTTGCCTGCCTTGGCGGTTCCCTCCACGGCGTGAAAGGGCACCGCCACGCAGCTTCGCGCTCCTGAACAGCGCTTGACCTTGACCAGGAGCTCGCCGATGTTCTCCGTGACGATCATCTCCTCGTCAGCAAATTGGAAAATGCCTGGGTGGTCGTCGTCCAGAATGATGACTGTTGCCATGTTTGGAGGAGCTAGACGCACCTTGTTGACAGCATTGCCACTCTTTGCAGGTTCGTTGTCCACCACCTGATCACATACATAAGAAAACAGAATCAGGCCATGGCACCAAACAATCATAATTATGGAAGTATACCAACCCATGAACATTACAATATGTAATTAGGCAAGATGCGATAGGTGTCTTTTCATTGAAACATTTCTGTATCACTTGTGACATTTGGATAATGCAAAGGTGAAAAAGATGTTGCAACTGACCAGGTTACCGAGATGAATGTAGAAGTGCTCATCCTCTTCAAATACATCGTCATCAATGATGTCAACAATAAACTGTCTGCGAGTTTCTCCAGGTTGGAACGTAAGAGAGCTCTTCAGGGGCACATAGTCTGGTCCTGCCAGCGCAGTGCCATCCTGAGTCCAGTAGTCCACCTTATATATATAAAAAAAAGTTCCATTCTAAGCTAAAACGCATAGTAATCGGATCTTCTAAAGTCTGGTAAAGTAAAAGGGTGCTATATAAAACTGAACGACAACTTTGGATTATTGGATTATTTTTGTTGTATGGTTTGCGGTACCAAATGCTACATATGTTGTGTACTATAATCTGTCGTTCAAAAAGAGTGCATTTCAATATAGTATCAAAATTTATTAACTAAATCAATTTTGTAAAATGTAATTTTCGAATTAGAAACAAATATAAATAATATAAATTTTTTCTTACTGAGTAGTGTGACCTAATACACTTCCATAAATTCTCAAAGCATTTTCAATAAGAACACTATTGAATTAGAGGAATTCACAGCTCTTTCAATGGGCAAAACTGACCTTGCACGTTTTTTGTAGATCTCCTCCCTCTCGCACTACCGTGACAGGGAAGGATCCGATATTTTCCATAACCGTGTAATGACTGGGGTCAAAGAAGATGTAGGTGATCTCGTCGTCACCTAGTCCAGGTCCGCCCCCGCCTCCTCTTCCCCTTCCATCTTGAGTATCAACCAATTCGTGGACAATTTCACCCCCTTCAAGTCCTTCCAGTCTCCGTTCCACAATAGCTCGCCTAATTACCTGCGTGAGGTCAACAGTTAAATTTTTTACTAGGCTTCAATCTAACGACGATCAATTTTACATCTTAAATGAACGATAATCCGAATAAGTAACAATCAACTGACGAAGTTTATCATATTTGGCAATAATAATAATAATAATAATAATAATAATAATAATAATAATAATAATAATAATAATTATTATTATTATTATTATTATTATTATTATTATTATTATTATTATTATTATTATTATTATTATTATTATTATTATTAAAATAACAATTATTATTAAAATAATTATTGTTGCCAAATATACTAAACTTCGCCAGTCGATTGTTTTTTGTTTGTTTTTTGTTTTTTTTCCTTTCCATTTCCTTTTCTTTTAACAATAGCATAACATCGATCAGTGTATAAAAGCAAACTGACTCAACAAATGAACAAACAAAGCAATAAATTAAACATAACAAATTTATGGGGGAAAAAAAGGAGATAGAAGACATAGATATAGAAAGCGAGAATCGTATATTATACATTATTACATCAACTGCTTATAATAAAACCATGCAGCATCAAATTCAGATTCTTTCTGATTCAATTTAACGTTATACCTTTCGATGTTATATCTCCATTTTAATTTAAACTTAAATGCCTCTACATTGGGTTTCACATTAATATATCTACCTATCCTATCCTATCCTATCCTATGCTGTCCCGTAATCCGGAGGTCGTAGGGGCACCACAGATGATCGTTTAACCAGCATACTCCATCTTTCTCTGTTCTCAGCAGCCCTGATGGCTTCGCTCACTGTCAAACCAGTCCATTCTCGAATGTTGTCCTCCCACCTCTTTTTCGGTCTCCCTCTTCTTCTACCTTCTTGCACTGTGCCTTGCAGAATAGTTTTTGCAAGGCCTGATGATCTGGTGACGTGGCCATACCATCGGAGTTTCCGTTTCTTCAACACTACACCTATATATATATATATATATATATATATATAGAGAGAGAGAGAGAGAGAGAGAGAGAGAGAGAGAGAGAGAGAGAGAGAGAGAGAGAGAGTTTCGCTAATAATAACATCAAATCTGTGCATCTGTGTTCACATTCAGATCAATTCCAAACACTATCAAGCTTTCTGATAGGATTAGATTACATGCATTTTCACAAGTCTGTTTAATTCAGCGCTCAAAAAAGTTCCAGAAGTGTCTTACACAATCACAATTCCAGAAGAAGTGTGTGATACTCTCCCTCTCAACTTCACAAAAAGTACACATTACACTCTGAGTCAAACCCATTTCTTTTAAAATAATATTAGTTGCCAGAATGCGATGAATACGCATCTGAAACCATCTCATTCCGATATCACCAATCTTTTGAATGTTACAAAAACATTTTTTCCATTGTTTGACATAATTTACTTTTGCATTCCATTTTTTACAACAATTTGGCTCTACATTGTTTTTTATAAATATATCATAAAATTTCCTGCAATCTTTTTCAGTGGAGAGAATCTTCTTTATTGGAACACAGATAGTTAAACGATTATTATCAGTTACTATTATTTTACTTTTTTTTAATATGTTCTTTAATTGCTAGCTTACTACCGACATATGTAGGGAAGTCCACTCTTAAATTATATCTTCTGTTAAATTCAACCCATGTAAGGGGAAAGTTCCATCAACATTAAAAAAAATCAGCAATACAATGTACACCACGCTCAATCCAATGAGGCTGTGAAATTGACCTTTGACCCACCTTTATCCTTTCATTAAAACATATTGGTTCTGCAAGTAATTCTCCTGACTGCTCTATATCAACCTTATAGAAAAAATGTTTATATCCTGTAAATACATTTTCCTAAAAAGTATTTGTAGCTCTATATAATTCCAGGTCCGTATAATTCAATTTTATCTATATATTCAAAATCTGCTTTAATAAAGTTTTTCCATTTGTGTTGGCTAGTTTTTAATTTCCTAATCCAAGTAATTTTCAGAGCTGCAATAAAATTTTTAATATCCACTAAGCCTATACCCATCTTTAACATTTTTGATTGCAGTTTTTCTACTAATTCTATCTGGGTTTTTCTTCCATACAAACTGATAACACATTGTTTGCAATTCTTTTATAACATTATCTGGTGGGTTTGGTAGCAGCAGCATAAATGAACCAACTTCGAGAGAATTAACGCCCACCGCCGTAGCTCAAGTGGTAGAGCGTTCGCCTGGCACACCGATGACCCAGGTTCGAATCCTGTGGTGGGCGATATAAAATGTGGCCATTTTTACTGTCCATTTTAGCAGTATGACTGCTCTGGTGGTTCAGTGTTGATTCAGGTCCCCACCCCTCTTCTCCTGGGATGGTTATCCCCGTCTGCCATATCGCCAATGGTGGGTGTAGACGTTAAACCTCTATGTTCATTCATTCATTCATTCAGAATTAACGACTTCAATACTGCAACTCTACCAAGTGGTGTAATATTCCTTTTTGACCAAATTAGAAATAATATTAAACTTCATAAAATTTGTCATTATAATTTAATTGAAAACAATTATTCATTGAGTTTGTTAGCAATATTCCTAAAACTTTCATCTGTAAAGGATTCAATCTCATACCTAAATGCTGCATGTACTGCACATGGCAGTTTATATAGATGCTTCGATCGATAGTAAACAAGTAATTCTAGCAGTCTTTGGTATGTCATGTTGGCGCACGGGGACTGGCCAATAACCCTTGCTGAGGTCAATCTTTGAGAAGATTTTACTCCCCGATAATTGGCGGAACAGGTCTGCTGCAGTAGACATCGGTTCAGGGTCGAAGACGGTGATCTTGTTAATCTTCCTGTAGTCAATGCAAACTCTGTTGCTCCCGTCCATCTTCTTCACGACCACGACAGGGAACGCGTAGGGGGAACTGGATTCCTTGATGATGCCCATCTTCAGCATCTCATCGATGTCTTTCTTCAAGAATTCACTGGCCTTGAAAGGGATCGGGAAGGGTTTGGATCGAACGGGAATATTTGAATTAATGTGAACTTCATGTTTGAAACTCGCCCATAAAGTCCTTGAGCTCAATCTTTTGAACCTCCATCAGGCTTGGTCCTAGCTTAACATCATCGATGCACTCTTTGCTGTGAAAGTCTCAAAGTTCCAACAATTCTCCGCTGTCAAAGCTGTTGTCAATCTCATCTGCTGTTGCTGCGTGTACAGTGTCTGGTGGCCTCTCCAAGTACACCTGGGGGAGTTTGGCGTGGTATATCTTAGAATTCTTGCCGACTTTTACATTGGAGTCGTTGATCCCCACCACGGTCTCCCCTTCGTACAGCATCAGCAACTTATTGTGATCGGTAGGTAGTAGCACCAGCACTTTATTTCTAGGTTTGAACTTCCTGTTCACAGCCATACGATCATAGGGAGGCGCAGTGGCCGAGTGGTTAGAGCGTTGGCTTGCGGATCTGAAGGTCCCGAGTTCGAACCCAGGCCGGGGCATTGTGTTGTGTCCTTGGGAAAGACACTTTACTCCAGAACACACCCAGCATGTACCTTGGGTAAGCGCTTCACTTGGGTCTGCTGTACTTTCGAAAATGAAAGTGCCCGAATTTCACCTCGGTGATAATAAAGTTGTAAAGGATAGCGCAGTGGTTGAAGCACTCGCTAATGTGTCGCAAGTTAAGCACCGTCCAGTGCGGTTAGCACTTGGATGGGTGACCGCAAAACGTGAAGTGACAAATAACAATGCCCCCAGTTGACTCAACTGTGACTGAGCACGTACTCTCTTAAGGTGGGGAATGTAAAGCAGCGAGGGAGAGAGATGGACATCACCCTCATTATGCTGGCCCAAGATAAGTGTGATCTCCAACATCACGCTCCCCTACGGCCACAAGGCTATGGGACTACCTTTACCGATACCCTAAAATAAAACTAAAATAAATATTGCTTTCCACAGTCCTGGGACTTCTTAAGATTTTCTCTGGCTATCTCGAGAGTCTGCTCCATCTTCTACCATAGCTCAAACACGTACTGGTAGCTGTTCTTTACCTCTGGGGTTTCTTCTTCATTCGTCCACAGTTCTTTCAGGATGTGCGTCGGCCCTCTTATACGAGCCCGTTGCACATTGGAGGATAGGGTGTCGTAGTCAAATGCCGGATGCTCAGCAGTCTGTTGACCTCTTTCATGCAGTCAGAGACGATCTCCGTCCCGAGGTCTGTCAGGATTTTTTCGGGTACTCCAAGTCTGCTGAACATGTTCACCAGCGCCTCTGCCACAGTTTCAGTGTCAATCTTCTTCAGAGGCACTGCTTCTGGGTATCGAGTCGCATATTCCACTAAGGTCAGTACCCATCGGTGACCTTCTTCACTCTGAGGTTTTATTTCGCCAATTAATGCCAGTCAGTTTCCTGTCGATCTGGTCCTTCCCGTCGACGAACGCTGGCAATTTTAGAGCTTTGTGGTCGCTGACAACGTATGGCGCATGTTGTTTGTTTTAGATACCCGTCAACTCTAGCTGGTACTGACGCAAAGCCTCTAATTGTCTCTCTTCCATCTCGTCACGCCGACGCTTGTCTTCTCTTTCTTCACGCCTGCTTTGCATTTCTAATTCTCTTTCTTCACGCCTTCGCTGTTCTTCTCTTTCTTGTCCCTGCTGTTCAATTTCTCTTTCTTCACGCCTACGAGTACTCTTCGAGTACTCTTTCTTGTATTCTCTCCTGAGACGACATATTCTTTCAGCTGCTTGCCTTTTACATTCAGTTTAAGTCCTTTGTGCCAGAAGTCAGCCATCTTGATACTTTTCTGGAAAGTTGACTATGCTGCACCTTTCAAGAGTTCTAGAACAGCACGCTTTCTGCAGAAGCGCTGATGCTTGTCACTAGTCGCCTTTGTTGACGCAGGCCCCGCTGTCCTCGTCGTATGCGACGATACGTTGCACCACGCTGGTAAAGTAAAAGGGTGACCTTCTTCACTCTGAGGTTTTATTTCGCCAATTAATGCCAGTCAGTTTCCTGTCGATCTGGTCCTTCCCGTCGACGAACGCTGGCAATTTTAGAGCTTTGTGGTCGCTGACAACGTATGGCGCATGTTGTTTGTTTTAGATACGCGTCAACTCTAGCTGGTACTGACGCAAAGCCTCTAATTGTCTCTCTTCCATCTCGTCACGCCGACGCTTGTCTTCTCTTTCTTCACGCCTGCTTTGCATTTCTAATTCTCTTTCTTCACGCCTTCGCTGTTCTTCTCTTTCTTGTCGCTGCTGTTCAATTTCTTTCTTCACGCCTACGAGTACTCTTCGAGTACTCTTTCTTGTATTCTCTCCTGAAACGACATATTCTTTCAGCTGCTTGCCTTTTACATTCAGTTTAAGTCCTTTGTGCCAGAAGTCAGCCATCTTGATACTTTTCTGGAAAGTTGACTATGCTGCACCTTTCAAGAGTTCTAGAACAGCACGCTTTCTGCAGTAGCGCTGATGCTTGTCACTAGTCGCCTTTGTTGACGCAGGCCCCGCTGTCCTCGTCGTATGCGACGATACGTTGCACCACGCTGGTTTTAATGTATACGCTCTTGTATTCCCGGTCTGTCGTTCGCTCACGAAGCAACTCTTCGGCGACTACACGCCCTTGCAGTCAACCCGAATCTATCGGGACGTAGTTTCAGTACGCAACTCGTTGGCAGCTAGAGGACTTAGTCTCGCTTGTTGTCGCAGTAGAAACCCCCGTTGGGGTGCCGGGGGTTTCAGTATAAATAGTATCCCCACTTTCAGGAAATTTAGTGCTTTAAATTCCCACTGTCGCTGTCTTTCTCATTTGCTCTTTCTCATTCCTGCTCTGTTCTATCAATCTGCTATACTTTCGTCTTCTTCGCTAGACCAGTCTCCTACCTTTTTTCTTGAAAACTTCCGGGACAAGACTCCTTATTTGTGTATGAGGTCTGTTGGATCAGCTTGGGAATATTGGACGCTTTCCTATGATGTTATTATTTAGCAATGTAGGCATTTTATATGTATGTGTTTTGTTGATAATTTATAATGATGTTTGTATTCTATTTTGTTTTTGTAAACGGGGGTTCGATAAGTTGGGGTGAAACCTCAGCCGTCCCCTGCGTGGGATGTCTTTATTGTAAAGTGACTGGCTGGTGGAGAGCTTTCGGTTTTACCACTAGGGTTGTTTCAGCAGATCTTTTATGCGGATCAGAGGTTGTCCGGTCCTGATTTGGCTCGGAAGAGTCCGCTGGACCTAAAGCAATAATAATGTAATGTAATGTAATGTAATGTATGTCGCAGTAGAACCCTTGGCTATGGCGTAGATCGCGGCTTGGCCCCAAAAATGTTAAACGGTTGTTATTTTTATCAATTGTTGATTCAGCCCCGATGCATGAATCTTGATGTGTAACTCTGATTCGTTTATCCACGCAACCTGTTCACTCAGCAACAAGGCAGGAGTCGTCGTTTGAAGTTTTCCAACTTTATTCAGCATACATCAACTGCATAAAAGATCATTTTCCGAAAATCACTTCAAAGATCAGCATCAAAAATCTCGATAAATCAATCCCTTTTTCAGACACAGTGCGTCATTTATATAGCCTCTTTCCAATCAAGGATTCGAACATTCCAGCATGACGCAATAACACCCACTCAAAATAAAACTCGTCACGAGAACTATGCACTGTCTTACGTCATATAACCTTATCTAGGTTAGAAGAAGCTATTACCAGATTTATCTAGATGCTTTGATCGATAGTAAACAAGTAATTTCTAGAAAATTCTCAACAATATGGACTGACCAAAATTATAAACATTATACAAAGCTTCTTCTAGCAACCACAAAATCAAATCAAAGGTAAATACTATTATTGCTTGCTTAGCAAAACAACTTTATCGGATCTGTCGTGCGCGTCTTAAACGTAACACGGTGGCATTAACATGCAAAGTAATACCGACTTTAATCTTTATATGCTCTTGATCTTTGAGGTGACCTTGACCTCCGGCTCCAAAAGCACCCTTGTACCATTAAAAAGAAACACTACGGCAAAAGTTGTATTATGCACACACACACACACACACACACAAAACAAAAAAAAAAAACAGTGACTTGGGATAACCTTGACCCCTGAGCTATATCGGATCAAATAACCCAATGTTGTTGCACATTATGGGTTTAAAATACAGCCATTCCATTGTACGATGTCCTTTTTTCTATGTTTTTATTAAAAACCTAGAAAACAAAGTGAAATGTTGTGAAAAATTATCTTTTTTTTTTTTTTACTAACGTTGACTTGTGACCTTGACCCTGAAGTGAAGAAATTAATTCACTGATCATTTATGAGGTCTTATTCTGTATTATTTTATCTGTATTTTCATATATCTGTATGTTGTCTTATTATATACACCATCATACCAAGTTGGTTTGTGATAGTTAAAATAGGCCTTGAGATATTAATCCACTTGAAAGTTTTGCATAGACAGACCGCAGACACAGACGGACGCACGGACAAAATGTTTTTGATGTCATTTTTTTTTACTCTTCAGATTTGCAAAAATACGGGGGAAAATTGTTTTGCTATGCATCTAAGTCAAAAATCAGGTATAAGGTCCCTCTCGCACAGACCCTGAATGACGTAAAACCCGGCACGTAACCTAAGGCATATCTAAATAAAGTTCCCATTCCATGATTGTTCTGACTGGCACACCCGTCCCCTATACGCTCAATGTGTCCGGAAACGTAAATTTTAATTTAAAAAAAATTGTTCTGACTTCATTGCACAACCTTTGAAATGATTTCTTGTCAAAGGAATTGTTAAAAGGATTAAAGTTTTTTGTCTATGTGGCAACGGAACACCCAGTCTCATTTGATAATATACTAGCAGTTATTACCCGTCCAAATAAATTTTTGATGACCCAATTGCTGGGCCTGATGTTATATGCCCGTTTCAAAAATTTTCCTGGAAGTGACTTTTTTTGTGCATTCTGCAGCATTTTTGTGTGTACATAGTTGTAAATTGTAATTTGTGTACATAAGTGTAAATAATTTGTACCCTTACTGTTCTGTCTTTTGGTGTATTGTAGCGAAAGCGATGTTTTATCGAGTGCATGTACTTATATGTAATGACTATGTAAAGCGTGGTGAGTCTGGTCATAGGCTGGAGTATCCGCTATATAAAAATCCGTTATTATTATTATTATTATTTTGTCATTTTATGTTTGTTTTTAATCTGAAGAAGAGCAAAGCACGAAAATTCATTTGTCTTGTATTGTTGTATAATTAAAAGTATCTATTATATTTTGTTGTTGTGTTGCTGATTTTATGCCCGTTATAGGTTATCTTTGGGTGTCCAAGCTGTCAGCCACTGAGTGAAGTCAAATTTATTTGAGACTATAATGTTCCATTGTAGCCTACATAGTGTATAGTTTATGTTGTGGTGTTGGTACAATAACTACATGTAGGAAATATCAATTGCCTGAAAGTGGAAGAAATTGTAAACACAACAGGAACTGCTAAGTATTTTGAAAGTAAAATACAATTATATGTTTATCTTTAATCTATGTCTCTTTTTAGTGATTCACCACTGACAGTGCACTTCAGCCTTCCACTTCCAGAATCATAAACACAACTAAGATATACAGTATATCAAAGATACTTTTAATTAACATTAGCTCGAAAATTAACTCACATTGTATAAAAGTATCTTTGATATAATAATCTTTGTTGTGTTTATGATTATGGAAGTGGAAGGCTGAAGTACACTGTCAGTGGTGAATCACTAAAAAGAGACATAGATTAAAAATAAACTTATAATTGTAATAAAACACAATAATCATTCATTTGAGGAGAACAGCATTACTGATTTATTGCACATGCATGTGATTAAAGCAATAAGGCAATGCTACCACTGCATGCACAGAACTTTTTTCCTTATAATACATACCAATGAAATACCAAATTGAGGCAATCATAAAAAAAAGCACCAAGCCATGTAAATGTAAATATGGACCTTTAGTCCCTACAGATATTTATTTGGGAACAATTTAGTTTTAATTTAGATTCTAAATATTTATTTTTAATGTAAAGTTTGCTCTTAATTTAATATTTTTTTCTGATGAATCGAATGACAATTAATTATGCTATGAAATTTACAATAAAACTATAATGTTATTTTCTAAATGTTTTTTTTTAAACAGACCTACCTATACCTAATTTTTTTTTAAAAAGCATAAGATGTTAAGTGTTCTAAGAAGTACACGCATCATGGATAAATGAAAAAAAAAGAATATGAAGCAGTTATTAATACCCGTGCTATGATTTTATTCTTATATATATATATATATATATTTTTTTTTACTTGCACCTCGTTTTGTTTTTCAGTTGCCTCTGTTCCGCTCTTTTTCTTTATTATCTATATCTCTTTTATATCTCTCTCGCTCTGTATTATTAAATTTTATTTTAAAAAAAAAAAAAAAAAAGGACCAAGCGAGATTCGAACCCGGGTCTCCCTATTGACAATCAAACGCCTTATCCATTGAACCACGTGATACTATAATGCTCTAAACTGATTTTAGGTCCCATATCATAAAACATGTTGAACCCGTCGATTTTATTAGTGTTATAAACTTGAAACTGGATTAAACAACAATATAGCGAACGCCGATCGATTAAAAGCGATTTGGAATAAAATACGAAATCCTTGGTAGAAATGGTATGCGGAAATGATGGCAGGGCTAAGGACAAAAATGATTGGTTCTAAAAATACCGTCTCACACATGTGTTTTGACAGTGTTTTGGGAGGCAGTAAAATGCAAACTAAAGCCGTTTTGCGATCGAAAAGAATGTTAAGTTTCGTTGTATCGGCAGCGGGTGATCGAGCGCCGAATGGCAAAACTCGCGTGGAAGCAATTATATGGACAGTTCAGCTGTAATCTGTAAAACTTGGAGCCAACTGAAGCTCGAAATTAACTTCACAACAAAGCCGCTGGTTGGCTAAAACGGCCCCTCATGATCTGAACAGGCTGCTCGATTAATATATAGAATTGGAATAGACCTTAACATTTGATCCGGATGACTAAGGTGATGAAAGTAAGAAACATCGCAACCGGTTGTAGCGCCTGACACAACGAAATTAACTTGATTCTGAAAGAACTGCATAACACCATTATATAACCATTGGGTAGATAAAAAATAATTCGTAAAGTCTGAGTTAAGGTAATGATTACAAATATTAATAGGGCAAAAATGAACTTTGGGGTTCACAGCTATAGTGAGCTTGGTTAGATCAACTGATTTTTCATAATAATAAGGCCCCGTAGCGTACTTTTCAGCTTTATTATATTTTTAAGGTGCATACATTTGTTCATATCCTATCCTATCCCATAACTCGGAGGTCGTATGGGCACCACATATAATCGTTTAACCAGCGTACTCCATCTTTCCCTGTCCTCAGCAACCCTGATTGTTTCGCTCAGTGTCAAACCAGTTCATTCTCGAATGTTGTCCTCCCACCTCTTTTTCTGTTTCCCTCTTCTTCTACCTCCTTGCACTGTGCCTTGCAGGATGGTCTTTGCAATACCTGATGATCTGGTGACGTGGCCATACCATCGGAGTTACGTTTTTTCACCACTATGAGCAGGTCATCGTGTTGTCCAATGGCTTGTGTGATGGTCTGTCGGACTTTGTCGTTGGTGATGTGCTGGGTATAGGAAATGCCCAGAAGTGTTCTGTAGCACCCCATCTCCATGTTTTGTATTCTTCGTTGGAAATCTGCTGTGAGGGTCCATGTTTCCACATTTGTTTAAAATAATAATATCATATTAATATGTTTAATAATTAATTAATACTTAATAATTAATTAATACTTAATAAGCCAGGGTACACATGATGCTGTTTAAAATGTAGACAGAGAGAACTTTTGTCTGCGAGTTTCATTTGGACGATGATACCTCCCCATATCCCCCTTGTGATACCTCACCATACCCCCCCCCCCCTGATATCTCCCCGTTCCCCCCCCCCATGATGCCTCATCATACCCCCTTGATACCTCCCCGAACCCACTTGATACCTCCCCATACCCCCTTGATACCTTCCATACCCCCTTGGTTCCTACCTATGCCTTCCTTGATATTACCCCGTTGATCGTTTCGCAGGTATGGATAAAAGGAATCGAACGAACGAAAAACGATGCTTAACGTCCTATTGCATGAGCGTTAAGGACGATCACCACGTCGCCACCCTGACAACAATGACCATCATCATCATATCAAAAATGAGATCCAACGGATCTCAAAAAAGGAATCGACCATCACCATACCCCCTTATATATACCCGTATCCCCGTTATGCCTACCCATGCCCCTTTAAACCTACCCGTAGCCCCCTTTTACCTACACGTACCACCCCATCCCGATCCTTGGTAATAATAATAATAATAATAATAATAATAATAATAATAATAATAATAATAATAATAATATTGAATATAGAATAATACAAATAGAAATCATAAAAAACACCAAGGTTTTA
This sequence comes from Oncomelania hupensis, assembly GCA_036898135.1. Taxonomy (NCBI): domain Eukaryota; kingdom Metazoa; phylum Mollusca; class Gastropoda; order Littorinimorpha; family Pomatiopsidae; genus Oncomelania; species Oncomelania hupensis. The sequence continues at coordinate 42,292,829 of CM072513.1, forward strand.
AAAGAAAATTTGATATAAGATATTATAATTGTTATAATAATAATATTAATTATTATTATTAGTTTATAAGTAATAATAATAATAATAAGAATAAGAATAATAATAATAAGAATAATAAGAAAAATAATATTGAATATAGAATAATACAAATAGAAATAATAAAAAACACCAAGGTTTTAAAAGAAAATTTGATATCAGATATAATAATAATAATAATAATAATAATAATAATAATAATAATAATAATAATAATAATAATAATAAAAATAATAATTTTTTATTATTAGTTTATAAATAATAATAATAATAATAATAATAATAATAATAATAATAATAATAATAATAATAATAATAATAATATATTAAAGGTAACAAGCCTAAATTTAAAAAAAATCCATATTTTAGTGTACTAAAAAAAAATTTAAAAAAGAGGGGCCGGGTGATATTTGAACTTGGGTAGCCCTGCACGGTAGGCGAATGGCTTTACTAACTAAGCTACCAAGGTTTCCTAGAAAGAATATCAATTTTTTGGTCTATATGGGAAAACATGCTGAAACCTCAATTTGATTTTTAATGGAAGCACGCGGAATGAGGCTATTACAGTTTGTGGACATTTTGTTTATTTATTTATCTCAGAAACGGTTAAACGTTCGGTAAGGAAATTCGGCTATAACGATTTCGCTGGTTTTGAGCACACAGCAGGCCGATCAGCAGCGCTCAGCACCTGCCCAGATCAGCGTCCATACCGGACAAACTTTATAGTAGAGGCGAAGAAGGACTTCCGGCTAAGCAATTTATATATATAGATGGGTATTATAAACGAGCTGTAGTACCGGCAGGCCCAACAAAAGAAATTAAACCTTCTATAGACCAGCTAAAGGACTTTAATGCCAGTGAACTCGATCCTGATTTAAAATATGCAATCACTAAACGTGAAAATATCTGTAACGCCGTGGACGCCGAAATAGATTGGCTTATTAAATGTAAGTGTCAAAGCAGTCATGGGACCAGACGATAAATTTAAGAAGATTATAAACGTTGGGCCTCTATTTGCGTACAAGCCTACGCAAAAACATATTCATATAATTCCGCAAGTGACTCTAAATTGGGCAGAATTGGGATCCCAGACGAATTACAATATTTATGAGAAGAAGAGCAAATAAAAATCAGTACACTGTACCTACTTCTTCATCCAAAATCACCGCAACCCCTTCTGTAAATCCTTCTGATAGAATAGGGCAAATTAACCTAAACAACGTAGCATTTTATGTGAGCGAACAAATATTTACTGATAAGTAAATGGAATATTTTGTACATGAACTAAAATCAAATTAAGTAACTTTTTAAAAAGTATTTTTTCACTCATTTTAAAAAATGACGACCAAACTCTGACTGCTCTGGTGGAACCAACGGAACCAGAACCGACACAAGCGGCGGAACCGACGCAGTGTACCAATGTTAGAGACGTTAAACTTAACTAACGTTCAAACGTTCAGGTTGCAAGAAATAAGAAAAGCGATGACTCAAATTGAATCAGACATCCAAAATTATTCTAGATGCAGAAGACGGTATTCCAGCGTCTTTAACGGATAGAAGTCCAACAGACCATCACACAAGCCATTGGGCAACACGATGACATGCTCACAGTGGTGAAGAAACCGAAAATCCGATGGTATGGCCACGTCATCAGAGCATCAGGCCTTGCAAAGACGATCCTGCAAGGCACGATGCAAGGAGGCAGAAGTAAGGAGAGAAAAAAGAGGTAAGAGGACAACATTCGAGAATGGACTGGCTTGACACTGAGCGAAGCCATGAGGGTTGCTGAGGACAATGGATCCTCGAACGGGATAGGATAGGCTAGGATAGGATCCGATTAAGTGCTTCTTTTGCAGTATCTGCAGTGGCGTGGCGTCAGTTCTCTCTGGTTGTACTAGGTGTAAATACGTATATAAAAAAATAGAAAAACAAGGCATTTCTAGCCTGTCGGTAGCTTAACTTAAAGCATGAACTTATTAATTTCGAAAGATCTCGAAAACTCACAGATTACTGACCAAGAGTTCGTAATTATCCAGGGTGATTTTGAGGAATATAAGCAAAAATTTAAGCATGATTTGCAATCTAAATCGATGACTGTAACGTAGAAGAAATTTATTTTAACAAATTATTGGAAGAATGGAGACTTTTAGGACGAAAAGAGCAGTTAGAAGCTATGAGGACGCTCAGAATAAATACAATAAACTTCTACTCGGTTACTATCGGTCCTGCCGGTGCAGGCCCTCCACCATCTTCGCACTCTAATTTAAAGTGCCCTAGGGCGTATGCAATCCCTTTAGTAACCCTTAGTGGCGCAAAGTGTTTTTTTTGTTTGCCACTGCTGTGCTGACTATGTGGTTTTTAGACTGTATAGTTGTATTAGGGTAGGGGTCAATTTCTTTTCGGTCTAATGCATAACCCCTTGGGGTCATGAGCAATCTTGCCACTGTAGATTGTTCTAACCTATAAAGGGAAAAGTGAAAGCCCCAGTTGAAAACCTGTCTTGCCATTGTAGGCATGACAGATTCACTGCGGCAACAGTACCCCCGTTGGAGTGCCGGGGGTTTCAGTATAAATAGTATCCCCACTTTATGGAAATTTAGTGCTTTAAATTCCCACTGTTGCTATCTTCCTCATTTACTCTTTCCCATTCCTGCTATGTCCTATCACTCTGCTATACTATCTTCTTCTTCGCTAGATCAATGACCTACCTTTTTTCTTGAAAACTCTTCCTGGACAAGACTCCTTGTTTGTGTATGAGGTCTGTTGGATCAGCTTGGGAGTGTTGGACGCTTTCTGCTGGGTGGTCACTAGGGCTTCCTATGATGTTAGTATTTAGCAATGTAGGCATTTTATATGTATGTGTTTTGTTGATAATTTATAATGATGTTTATATTCTATTTTGTTTTTGTAACCGGGGGTTCGCGTAGTTGAGGTAAACCCTCAGCCGTCCCCTGCGTGGGATGTCTTTATTGTAAAGTGACTGTCCGGTGGAGGGCGTTCAATTTTCCCACTAGGGTTGTTTCAGCAGATCTTTTATGCGGATCGGGGGTTGTCCGGTCCTGATTTGGCTCGGAAGAGTCCGCTGGACCTAAAGCAACAATAAATCAATCAGTCTAATGCATAAAGATAATTTTCGTGTCTGATATTTGTTTCTTATTGCAGCTTTTTGAATACTTTTTGCTCTTGAACTTTAACCCAATTCGTGTTTAATAATGTTCTGCTTATTGTCGCAATCTACTTTCCGTTCATGTAGTCTTTCATCACACCTAATTTCTTCTGGTTTGTTTTGCTGTATGTGAAGGATGAGTATCAGGATTATCACTAGGATCAAATTATTTGTTTTCAAAACTACACAATAAAAAAGATTCTAAACGTCATAACTTCCTATCCTATCCTATCCTATCCTATCCTATCCTATCCCGTTACTCGGATGATCGTTTAACCAGCGTACTCCATCTTTTCCTGTCCTCAGCAACTGTTATGGTTTCGCTCAGTGTCAAACCAGTCCATTCTCGAATGTTGTCCTCTTTTTCGGTCTCCCTCTTCTTCTACCTCTTTGCTCTGTGCCTTGCAGGATGGTCTTTGCAATACCTGATGATCTGGTGACGTGGCCATACCATCGGAGTTTCCGTTTTTTCAACACTGTGAGCAGATCATCGTGTGACAAGAGCTGACAGGGTGATGAAATGGTCTTGTCTTGCAGTGGTAACGCGGGGGCGTCCGGACCTTCTTAGTTCTTGTGTTGTTAATGCGCTCCCGCATCCTTTGGACAACGGAGTGGGACACTCCCAGCCGCCTGCCAACTTCTCTCACCCCCACCCCTTCCTGAAGCCATGCAATAGCTCTGCCTCTATCCGCATCAGTCAATCGTCGCCTTGGGGGCATGGTTAGAAAAGCAGCAAAAGCGCTGCCATTTGTACCCAGAAAAAAGCGCCGATTGTTGAACTGAACTCACAAAATGCAAGCCTTTCGCGTGCAAATCACTTTTTTAATGTTGAAAATTTTGCTTTATTAGCAAGACAACAGTAAATTAGGGTAATTTTTTTGGGTAAAATTTGGGTTTGTTTTTCAACTCAGTGCAGAAAGGTCAAAACTCACACATGTGATTACTTGTCAGAATAAGATTGTCTTGAATGTTACTGTACAGGATAAGTTTTGAAATAAGCAATATAAGCGATATTATTGATAGCAGCAAAAAATAATTAAACTAAATTAAATATGAGAGTGCCCCTTCAATTATTTTGAGTAGTATACCTGAAGCACTACGACCCTGCACAGAAATCTAATTATATAATGAACTTGTACGTAAATAATTTATACGGCTGGGCAATGTGAACCTTTACCGATTTCAGATTTCAAATGACTTGTTAATCCAAACCCTGCAAACCTATCGTGTATAGAATCGTTTTTAAAACACCCTAAAGATCACCCAATGAGGTTTATTGTTGAAGTTGATCTCGAATACTCAGTCCTTACAAGACCCTCATAATTATTACCCTTAGCTCTGGAAAGAAAACAAGAAACAAAGAATAAACTTATTCCCAACCTCTTTAACAAATCAAATTACATCTGCCACTACAGAAACCTCCACAGTTCTACGTCATACACAGGCCACGGAGCTTCATAAGCTTTTACATTTCAAACAAACGACAATCCAAGCTGGATATATATCAATAAAACACGGAGCTTAGAAAACAAGCGCAGAAAAAGAAAAAGAAACAGATTTCTTTAAGTTGCTAACTAACAGCTGTTTTGGTAGAACTATACAGAACCATTACAAGCGCAACCAGGGAATATCTGAACCTCAGTACCTATTTGTATTTATTATAATTGTATTTATTCTGAGCGTCTTCATAGCTTCTAACTGCTCTTTCCGTCCTAAAAGTCTCCATTCATCCAATAATTTTTTTTAATAAATTTCTTCAACGTTACTAGTTACAGTCCTCGATTTAGATTGCAAATCATGCTTAAATTTTTGTTTATATTCATCAAAATCGCCCTGGATAATTACAAACTCTTGGTCAGTAATCTGTGAGTTTTCGAGAGCTTTTGAAATTATATTAAGCTACCGACAGGCTAGAATTGCCGTCATGTTTTTCCAGTTTCTTAGATACGTATTAATTACCACTAGTAGAACTGATGTCACTGCAGATACTTAATTGGATCCTATCCTATCCTATCCCGTTCGAAGGTCGTTGGAGCACCACAGACGATGAACCAGCATACTCCATTGTCCTCAGCAACCCTCATGGCTTCGCTCAGTGTCAAGCCAGTCCATTCTCAAATGTTGTCCTCTTACCTCTTTTACCTCTTACCTCCTTTCTTCTGCCTCCTTGTATCGTGCCTTGCAGGATCGTCTTTGCAAGGCCTGATACTCTGATGACGTGGCCATACCATCGGATTTTCCGTTTCTTCACCACTGCGAATGGGATGTCGGATAGCGCAGTGGTTGGAGCACTCGCTACAGTGTCACAAGATAAGCACCGTCCAGTGTGGTTAGCACTTGGATGGGTGACCGCAAAACGTGAAGCGACAAATAACAACGCCCCCAGTTGACTCAACTGTGACTGAGTACCTACTCTCTTAAGGGTGGGGAAGGTAAAGCAGCGAGGGAGAGAGATGGGCATCACCTTCATTATGCTGGATGTGTGATCTCCAACATCACGCTATCCTACTATGGGACCACCACTAGGCTATGGGACCACCACTACCTTTTTTACCTTACCACCACTGTGAGCACGTCATTGTGTTGCCCATGTGTGATGGTCTGTCGGAATTCTTGCTTACTTGCTTAATTCCTTGAATTCCGCGTGGAACAAAGGGCCTCCACAACAGTTCTCCAGCGCACTCGGTTCTGGGCAGCCTTCTTCAGTTCACCTCATGACAGGTTGCAGCTCTTCATCTCCTCCTCACAGGAACGCCTCCAGGTCGTCTTGGGACGACCAACCTTCCTCTTCCCCTGAGGATTCCACTGTAGGGCCTGCCGTGTGATGTCCCGTTGGGGTTTCCGCAAAGTGTGTCCCACCCAGCGCCACTTCCGCCTGGCAATCTGCCGGTCGATGGGGTCTTGATTCGTCTGCTGCCACAGGTCCGTGTTCTTTACTTTGTCCGTCCATCTGATCTTCAGGATGTTCCGAAGACAACCATTGATGAACACTTGGAGCTTCTTTGTCAAGGTGTTGGTGACTCTCCAGGACTCTGAGCCGTAAAGGAGAACGGACTTCACATTGCTGTTGAAGATCCGCAGTTTGGTCCGGAGAGAGAAAGATGTAGATCTCCAAAGTGGTTTCAAGGTGACAAATGCGAATCTTGCTTTCCCAATTCTGGCTTTGATGTCCTCGTCAGAACCACCTGTTGCTGTTACAATGCTACCCAGGTAGGTGAAGGAGGTAACTTCTGTTAATTTGCTTTCTCCAATGGTGATTGGTTGCTGCTGTCTTTTAAACAGGGCCATGGTGTTCTCCAGGTTGATCTGAAGTCCAGTTTTCAGGGCTTCTTGAGCAAGGTTGTCCGTTTTTTTTGCTGCATGTGCTGGCGTGTCTGGGACATCAGGCACAAGTCATCGGCGAAGTCTAGGTCCTCAAGGAACTGGGTCAAGGACCACTGGATTCCGGTTCTTCCTTGTCTGGTTGTCTGTCGCATCACCCAGTCGACCACTAGCAAGAAGATCATTAGGGATAGTGTGCACCCTTGACGAACGCCTGTGGCTGTCGGACTTCTACTGTATTAATAACATTTTGACCATAAGTCATATAATTCCGTTAAAGACGCTGGAATACCGTCTTCTACATCTAGAATACTTTTGGATGTCTGATTCAATTTGAGTCATCGCTTTTCCCTTTTCTTGCAGCTTGAACGTTTGAACGTTAGTTAAGTTTAACGTCTCTAACATTGGGACACTTGGTTCCGTTGTTCTGGTTCCGTTGGCTCTCCACCAGAGCAGGCACAGTGTAGTCGTCATTTTTAAAATGAGTGAAAAATACTTTTTAAGTTACTTAATTTGAATTTAGTTCATATACAAAATATTCCATTTACTTATCACGAAATATTTGTTCGCTCACATAAAATGCTAACAGATCTACGTTGTTTAGGTTAATTTGCCCTATTCGATCAGAGGGATTTACAGAAGGGGTTGCAGTGATTTTGGATGAAGAACTAGGTACAGTGTACTTATTTTCATTTGCTCTTTTTCTCATAAAGATTGGATTTCGTCTGGGATCCAAATTCTGCCCAATTTAAAGTCACTTGCGGAATTACATGAATATGTTTTTGCGTAGGCTTGTGCGCAAACAGAGGGCCAGCGTTTATAATCTTCTTAAATTTATACGTTAGGGCTTTGACACTTACATTTAATAAGCCAATCTATTTCAGTGTCCACGGCGTTACAGATATTTTCACGTTTAGTGATGAGGGAAAAATAATTAGAAGAACTGGCCCACGAGATGGACCGTAATCGATGGAACTTTTTAGGGATCAGCGAACTGCGCTGGAAAACAACGACCGACAGGCACGAACACGGTTGGATTCTTGGTCCACAAGAACATTCTAGCCACTGTCATGGGTTGCCGCCCAGTCTCAAGGATCGAGTTCACTGGCATTAAAGTCCTTTAGCTGGTCTGTAGAAGGTTAAATTTCGTTTGTTGGGCCTGCCGGTACTACAGCTCGTTTTATAATACCCATTTAGTGATTTACTATAAATTCCATCAGTATACACTCCCAACATTTGCATCTTTGTCAATTGTGTCTGCTAGTGATAAATAATTCATTAGCTGTAAAACCTAGTATTTCTGCCAGCTTTGGCGTGAGAGTAACACTAGTAGTGTCCTTATGCTTATTGAAATTTAGTTACTCTCAAGTTAGCAGGGTTCATTTTTGCATCGATCAAATGAGGTTTAAACAGTTCTTCAGTCAGTTTGCAGAAATCACCTGTCTCATTATTTGTAGTTGTCGCATTCCTAATGTAGTTGTTGTAGGTGTTTAGGGTTTATTTTTGTCATTTTATCGAAACTTTCATTCTTTAGCTGTAGTTCAGTTGTTATTTTTGTAGAAACAATTGTATCTATACCATTTTTATTCTGTTTGATTCTATACTGGTGCTATTTTGTTGATTTATGTTTCTGGTTTAATAGAGGGTGTGACAACCAGTTAAAGAAGCTGAGAGACGGGAGAACACGCAGATGCACGCTTATAAGCTTACGCACGACAAATTTGGAAATACCCTTTTTCGTTACAAAGATTTGACGCCCTTACCGTGCCGGCAATACTCATGCGCCGTGCTGTTTGAATTCGGTAGAAAGCGACGCTTTTGGGACAGCGCTGGATGGCCTGCACCTCCGCCATTTCTTCCAACCTTTGTTTGTCAATGTCGGGATGCTTGTGCCTCAGCTCGCGGATGATGCTGATGTATTCATTGCGATTCTTATGGAAATCATCCAGAACGCCTTGTTGTTTGGGGTCCGCTGCTCTGAGGCCGATGACAGGATCTACCAGAGTGCTTTCTCCAAGCATCACCATTCCTTGGTTTGCATACATATCTTTAGTTTCCTTGCCTTCTTCTTCCTTTTCCTCCACACACCAGTGGCCTAAAATGAGTCGCCTGTCAGCCACATAAGCCGTGAATACGGCTACTGGGAAGAAGATGAGTGTGAGAACACCTTCCCAAATTTCAACCTCCTCCGGGCTGGTGAGGGACACAATTATCAGAAGCCACAGGTAAGCAAAGACGCTCCACAGAGACGTGACAACGAATACGTGCAGATGTTTTATTTTACGCACCTCGCCGTCAGGAATGACGACGCAGCAGATGGCAGTTATCATGAACAGATTGAAAGCGGCACTGCCCACGATAGTGCCAGGGCCTAAATCTCCAGCTTTGAAATTATTGTGCCAAATTTCAATCGCTGCCAGCATGATCTCGGGGGCTGAAGAACCTAGCGCCATGAGTGTGAGGTTAGCCACGGTCTCATTCCAGATCCTCGTCATTACTTTATTTTCTTGTCCGCTTACGTCTTTAATGATAATTTCTTTTTCCTTTGCCGTGATGACCTCGATGCCACACATGAAACGGTCAGAGGCGATGGCCACACCCACAAAGAAGTACATGAAGGCCAAAAAATACACGACAGCACGCAAAACCTTTTCAGATGTCCCGATCAAGCTGGCTCTGGGCTCCCACATTGGTATCACTAGACCAGGAATACATTTTTCGGCTTTTGGGGAACACGTTGCATTTAGCCCGATTTTAATAGATGCAAAAACCACAGAACTGTGATTGAGGTTTGCCAATGTATCACTGGACTGCACTGAGAGCAGTAAGCAAATGGTGTACACCATCAACATTTGTCCTCTGTTGTGCGACATAGAGTACAAGGAAAACATGGTCTGATCCTAGACAGGTTCCAGCTTATAGGAAACATTCCAGAGGACCTTTTATATTCGTATTCTGTTCTTTGTGATTTCTTTTCCTGGCTCCCCTGGCTTCCCCCATGGTGCAAAAGGTTCTATTTCGTGTACTTGTGCCTCTCCCATTATGAAATTGTTGAATAGGGTAGGCATAAAAGTACTGACTGAAGAAGCGGAAAGTAAATATTTCGTTTTCAACACTGCCAACAATTTCCAAACGTGACGGAACCACGTCACAAATTTTGTGACATCATTCATGGCTTAGATTATTACGTCACAAAATAATTGTAGGGTCGCGCTGCCTCGGCGGGAAATTCATCAGCAAATAACGCAAAGGTCCCAGCTCAAAGTCTTGCTGAAGTCCAGCATAACTACAAAATATCACAAGATCATATCCTATCCTGTCCCATAACCCGAAGGTCGTAGGGGCACCACAGATGATCGCTTAACCAGCATACTCCATCTTTCTCTGTCCTCAGCAGCCCTCATGGCTTCGCTCAGTGTCAAACCAGTCCATTCTCGAATGTTGTCCTCCCACCTCTTTTTCGGTCTCCCCCTTCTTCTACCTCCTTGCACTGTGCCTTGCAGAATGGTCTTTGCAAGGCCTGATGATCTGGTGACGTGGCCATACCATCGGTGTTTCCGTTTCTTCACCACTGTGAGCAGGTCATCGTGTTGTCCAATGGCTTGTGTGATGGTCTGTCGGACTTCAACGTTGGTGATGTGTTGGGTATAGGAAATGCACAGAAGTCTTCTGTAGCACCTCATCTCCATGCTTTGTATTCTTCGTTGGAGATCTGCTGTGAGGGTCCATGCTTCGCAAGCATATAGGAAGATGGAGATGACCAGAGAGCGCAGCAGTCTTACTTTGGAATGTAGACTGATGGTTCTGTCTTTCCAAATGGGCTTCAACCTTGTCAGGGCAGCAGTTGTTTGTGCGATCCTGGAGAGGACTTCCTGTCGAGACCCATTGTCTGACACAATGGCTCCTAAATATTTGAAGCTGTGCACTGTGTTGAGGGATTGGCCTTGTACTTTGATGTCCGTGTTGATGCCATTGGTGTTGTTGGTCATCATTTTGGTCTTCTCTGCACTTATTTCCATTCCATAAGCTCTGGAGGTGGTGTCAAGCCTCTGTACAAGCTGTTCAAGTTCTTGTTCCTCTCCAGCCAATCCATCAATATCATCCGCAAAACGAAGATTGGAGATTGCTCTGCCCCCTATACTGACTGTGCCTTCGTGATCTGCAAGAGCATCTGACATGATGCGCTCTAGGAAGATGTTGAAGAGTGTTGGAGAGAGTAGGCATCCTTGACGCACACCGATTGTTGTTCTGAACCAGTTCCCGATGACGCTGTTATGGAGGACTGCACAGGTAGCCTTGTCATACAGGCTTTTGATGACTTCTATAATTTTAGGGCTGATGTTGTACACTTTCAAGGTTGCCCATAGAGCTGCATGCCAGACTCGGTCCAATGCCTTCTTGAAGTCTATGAACACATGATATAGATGTTGTTGGTGCTGTAGGTATTTCTCACAGATTATTCTGAGATTGAAAATCTGTTCAGTGGTACTTCGCCCTGCCATGAATCCTGCTTGTTCTTCAGCTATGATTTGTTCAGCTTGTGGTTTCAACCTGTTGAGTATTATTTTCAGGAGGACCTTGCTGGGATGGCTGATGAGGCTGATGGTGCGGTAATTTTCACACTCCTGAAGGTTACCTTTTTTGGGAAGAGTGATGACAAGCGACTGGGTCCATGGTGTAGGCCATTCCCCACTCTGCCAGATCTTGTTGCAGATAATGGTGAGAGCATCAGTCATCGCTTCTCCTCCTGCTTGTAGCAGTTCCGCTGGTATGTTGTCCACTCCGGCTGACTTCCCTTTCTTCAGCGATTGCGCTGCTGCCTCAACTTCTTCCCGGAGAATTGGGAGGATTTCTTCTTCTTCTCTGCTCTCGGGACATGCTAGAACTGATGGGTCTCCATTTGGTGTATGGTTGTAAAGGTCAGAGCAGTACTCTGTTCATCTGTCCAAGACTTCTTGTTCTTCTGTAAGGCAAATGCCAGACTTGCTTTGGATAGTGGAGACTTTGGGGTGTTTAACACTTGTCAGCCGCTTCACAGTCTGGTAGGCCTTCTTGCTGTTGTTCTTGTTCAGATTGTTCTCTATTTCCTGGCATTGATCTTCTATCCAGTTCTCCTTTGCTGTGCGCATGCCTTTTCGGATGTCATTGTTGATTTTTCGGTAGACATCAGCTCCCTGTGAGGTGTTCTTTTTCTTTTTTACCTCTCTTCGTTTATCACACAGATCCAAAAGTTCAGGTGTGATCCACGGCTTCTTCTTTGGTCGGTGCTTGCCAAGGATCTCAGTGGCGGCATCTGTTACAGCTGAGTTGAAGGTATTGGTCATGGTGTTGACATCTACTTCGCCTGCCCCCAAAATAAGCAGTGGTGCAAATTTCCCTCCAATTGTGGCCTGAAATATTTTTGCCACCTCCGGGTCTTGCAGTTTGTCCAGGTCGAACTTCAGCCTAGTGCACTTTGCTGTATTTACTCTCTTCAAATGGAGCCGGAAAGACATCATCACGAGATCGTGGTCACTTCCAATGTCTGCTCCTGGAAAAGTGCGTGTCCTGCCAATGTTGATACTTGATCTGAAGCGTTTCTTGACCATGATGTAGTCGATCTGGTTGTGATGTTCCCCGCCGGGACTGTGCCATGTCCATCGTCTGGATTTTTTGTGGAGACCAAGCGTGTTTGCCAGTACCAGATTGTTGTATCTGGCAAACTCCAATAGCCTCAGACCCCTGTCATTTGTCTCGTTGTTGCAGTGGGGTCCGCATGTGTCTCCCCAGTTGTGGTGCGCATCTTGGCCAACCTTGGCATTCCAGTCGCCTTGCACTATGACTATGTCCTTCTTCGGCACTTGGTCAAGGACCGCCTGTATATTTTCATAAAAATCCTCCACTTCGCTGTCTTCATAGTCTGATGTTGGGGCATAGGCCTGGATGATGGTAATGTTGAAAGGGGTTGCTCTCAGACGGATGGTAATGAGTCTACTGGAGACTGGGCGGCAACCCATGACAGTGGCTAGAGTGTTCTTGTGGACCAAGAATCCAACGCCGTGTTCGTGCCTGTCATCTCTACCGCTGAAATAGAGCTTGTGGCCTTTGTCAGTCGTTGTTTCACCTTGGCCTTTCCAGCGCAGTTCGCTGATACCTAGAACGTTCCATCGATAGTGGTCCAGCTCGTGGGCCAGTTCTTCTAATTTTCCTTCCGCAGTTAGGGTCCTGACATTCCAGGTTCCTATGACGATGTTGTTTCTCGTGCGGATCTTGCTAGTTTGTCCATCAGTAGCATACTTTTCACCTCCGTCCTGGTGGCCAACGGAAGGCGCGGTCCTTGTGTAGCCGGGCGACGACCGATCCGGCATGGAATTAGTGGATAGCCTCATCATGTGTTGTGTCTTGGGCAAAAAAGACCTGGCAGGGCCCAATCCTCTCCAGGCTGTTGGCCACAGCCGAAATCCACGAATACAGTGTGGCTCGCCTTGGCCCTGAGCACGTGGTCGTTGAACCTGTAGTAACGTGAGGTTCCTCCGCCCTGGCCGGTGACTTCTGTGTAGAAGACTTTCGCCCAGTGATGCCGTGCTAACACAAGAACTCGCAGAAAAAAAAAACACCAAAAAAACAACGCAAACATTGTAAAAACTATGGCTACACAACATTCAAAAAGTGGGACATTGTTTATAGGGTCCAGCGGACTGCAAAGAGCCGAATCAGGTCCATGACTTCGTTGAAAGAGGACTAACCCCCAATCCGTATAAAAGGACTGCTGAAACAACCCTAATCATTATGGTAACACCAGCCGGACACAAGCCGTAGGTTAGCGTGATGTTGGAGATCACACTTATGTTGGGCCAGCGTAATGAGAGTGATGCCCATCTCTCTCCCTCGCTGTTCCACCCTTAAGAGAGTAGGTACTCGGTCACAGTTAAGTCAACTGGGGGGGGGGGGGGGGGGGGCATTGTTGGTGCTTAACTTGCGACACAGTAGCGAGTGCTTCAACCACTGCGCTATCCGACACTCCGATGAAGACCCTACTTAGAAAGAAAAATGAAAATGACAGCGGAATTTAGAATTTAAAGCACTACATTTCGGAAAACGATGCTTAACGTCCTATTGCATGAGCGTTAAGGACGATCACCACGTCGCCACCCTGACAACAATGACCATCATCATCATATCAAAAATGAGATCCAACGGATCTTCTAAACACTACATTTCCAAAAAGTGGGGATGCTTTTATACAGAAAGCAATAAATAATGATGTCAGACGTCAGTATGTAGGGAAAGAACGTGCACATTAAACAGCAGCACAGTAAATATCGTGAAGCAATTTGCAAATTGGTCGACCATATATAATAGATAGAAAAGTTACATTTTCTTTATTGTTCATAACTTTAGTACACAATGTCTATTACACGTTATTTATCAATTATGCTATTCTTTGGACGAGCTTTCAGCGGTGGGTGGCAACACCAAAAGCGTCAAAAAGCTAGAGGTTAGCTAGCTGTACAGCTGGCTGTAAGGTCGGTAACAGCTTGGGTGGCCACATGACAAGTTGTTACAGCTAGCTGCCTGCCGTCGTTCAGAAGCTTATTCTCTGTGGTTTTCCAAGGCATCGCAAACCCGCAACTAAAATTTATTTCTGTTGAAGTTGGAGCCTACGGGAAAGAGAGTGATGGAATATTTTCCAGGTCTCAGATGAAACTCTGCCTTGAAGGGAATACAGTAAATATAATCGTGTAAGCCCTGGGCTGGCCAGAGCTTATTTTTACATGAACTTTTATTATTAATTTTTCTACAACTATCTATTATCATACTCCCTGAAACTTTTTATTGAAGAATGTGCAGAAAAATAGCTTTTATTTAAAATACAAATTCGTAGCAGAAGTTATCCTTGTTTCCTCCCTTGCTGTGTCTGCTAAGATTTAGCAACCCACTTTGGAAATGAACTCCAAGCCTAAGGTGAGGAAAATTTCTTCATTCTGACTTTATTTTGACTTTATCTTTTTATGAACTTGTAGAAATGTTACAGTGGATACTATTCGAGCAAACGATGAAGTGGAACTGCCGTAATTCTGCTACAAAATAACTTTCTTTATTTCTGTGTGATGAGGAGTAGGCCTATCATACGGTACATTTAGAACCAAGAACTAATCTATTGAACAGCAGTTTAGATTTGAAGAATAACAATGATGGAAAATTCTACTGCAATTTGTGTAATCATTTGTGTAGCTTTGAGTGAATATTTGGTGACTGGAAAAACTGCATACTGAGAATTTATGTTTTATTCATGTGAAGCTTTGACCGGTCGAATAGTCATAATATGAAGAAGACTGTGACTGTTTGGATCTAGCTGTTGTTGATGTACTTTTAGACGGAATCTAGAGAATCCGCTTGATCAAATGTAGTAAAAGAACGTAATTTTTCTTGTGCTGTGGAACATTAGAGTGTAATTGTGTGAAAATGTTAATTTATTTATAAAAAGGATTCGATGTTCAATGTGCCAAAAGTCTCAAAGTTTAGCGTGTTAACCAGCGAGATTTGTTTTCTACTGTTGCCTGTGCACCGTTTTTTTTTTATTTTAGTTTGAGAAAATTGGGAACTCAGAATCTTTTCTTGACAGTTTGTTACTTGTTAGCTGAAGTTTGCCAGCAGGTCTCATCATAAACTTATAGTTATGAAGTGTATTTGAGTGACAATTGAATTGTGTCGACACTTACCTGTGTATGAGAATGGCCCCAGCTGGGTCAAATGTGCCCAGCTGGTGTCCGATTTGGCAAGCCAAATTTCTTTCGTAATTTAATAATAAGTCCTGTGCTCCGTTGATGCTAGAAGTCCGACGAAACTGGCTCATGTTTTGCACCGGGAATTAATCACTGTCAACCTTTGAAGAAATAGAAATCTTAGATAGTTCGCGACGCTTCTTTCGGCTTTGCACCGTCCGTTGTGCATAGGACACCAATATCCGGGTCCCCTTGTTCAAAAACACGGTCTGCTGGCAGAGATTTCATTGGTCAATGGCTATGTTTTGCTTGGATGTCGTAATAAAAGGACCATTTCTGTGCAGAAATGGTGTGTCTCATATCGTTTTAATAACCGCTAGCACCCGTGAGTTTATTTCCTTTTAAAAACTATAGAAGTCCTTTTATTATTGTTTGTAACTTTAGATCCTAACCAAAGCAGAATTTATCTAAGATAATAGCCTGGCCTTGCTCACGTTAAAAAGAAAAGTGAAAGTGACAGTAAAATGTTAGATCAAAATTGATAAGAATACAAAAACGAAAGAAAATTTTATAAAAATTGTTTTACCTTACAGAATTCTAAATTTTGTAAATAGTATTCGACAGTTAGAATTGTTCAGTTCTTTTGTTGAAGAAAATAGTTATAAAATGTTAGTAAATTATAAATTAGATTTTATTTTCCTTTCTTATTGAAGAAATCCTAAACGTATATTAAAAGAAAGAATTCTGAAATGTGAAATTCTACAAATGTTCAGAACACATATATTTTTTTTTCCTCGTTGTTTGGAAATAATTAAAATTGTGGTGTAGTGTAAAATGATTGTTAAACTGGCCATTGTACTATTTTTATATCACAAAGAAATTCATTCCACGAGTTGAAGAAAATAAGTAAATTCAACGTTTGAACGATCAAAGCAAGAGTTTTTGTTTAGCCTAACGTCTACGTTACTAGAATTCTGTTCGTGTGGTTTTTCGTATCGTTTCTATCTGCGCTAGATCTGTTTGTTATTGTAGTAAAAATTCTTTCTAACTTTCCTGTGAGTTACAGAACGTGTGAATGTGTTTTTATGTGGTTTTTTTTCCTTATTTGTGGAGGAATTATTAACACAAGACATCACAGATGAGCAACACAATAAAACGGGTGCAAGCAAGGCATATTAGATTTTGTCTGCTCCACGGTCGGTGGAATGTGATGGACCAGGAGGGAGATAGAGAAGAAATTCTTTACACTGAGGTGTATGTTAGGTCTCCATTCCTGGTCGTTGCTAAAGGAGTGACCTTGGAGTCGGAGAAAATATAGATGAACATGATCGCAAGAAACATGCATTCAGCACACATAGACAAGACAAGAGAGAAGAGATTTTTATTTTATTTGATTTTATTTTTATAATTGCTTGTCGGCCGCGCACGGCGCTGTGTGGGTCTTTCTTCCTCCCTCTCCTCCTCCGGGGAAAAGAGGGCGGGGGGGGGGAGAGGGTTGGGGTTGCTCAGCTGTCCTGACAAGAATTTTTGGGTGACCGGCAAGGTAGGGAGTTGACCTCGCGGGCGGTGTGCGTGGCTTACAAGTATGTGGTGTCCAGAAGTGGGATACGATTAATTGAGTACGATTAATTGAGTACGATTAATTGAGGCTAATTAAAATTATTTGAAGAATTACACCACTTCCTACAAGTATGTGGTGTCCAGAAGTGGGATTCGATTAATTGAGGCTAAATGCTGCCTCAGCCCATGTTATTTTAATTGAAGGATTATTTGAAGAATGACTCCACTTCCTTACGGGAAAGTGGTGTCAAGAATTGAGATAGGATTAATTGAGGCTAATTGCTGCCTCAGCCGTACTAGTTTAAATTGAAGAATTTCATAATTTCTTTATGAGTATTAGTTCCGTGTGTGGGATTGTGTTATGAAAATTCACTTTTTAGCCATGGTTGTTGTGTCTTGTTAGTGATGTTGGAATGCAAGAGAGAAAGACACTAAATTTTAAGTAAGAGAATAAGCAGATGATAAAATAGACAGTTCAAATGTTTTTATTCTTTAATAATCACATTTCATAAAACAAGACTATTTATTATACAATAATTTGAAACAGATTTACCTAAGGATATACTAGTAATGTACAAGGTTAAAATATGTAGTCATAATAAATAAGTAAATAAATAAAATAAATACATACCAATAATAATAAACACAAATAAATAAAACAAAAATAAATTATGTGCATTGCTGTTGAGCATAGAATTAGATAGGAAATTAAAATTTAGGCAGTATAGGAGCAAAACGAGAGACACGTATTGTTTATTTAAAGTGCACAACACTGGGAAAGTAAGCAAGTCATAATGGCTGACCGTCAAGTGCAAGAAGAAAGAGAAATGGCTGAAATGGAACGCCAAAGAAATCAGCAATTGATTGAGGAAGTGGAAGGAGAATTAATGGAACTTCGACAAAGGCAACGAGAATTACTGACAACACCAAGGGAGGATCTACAACAACCCCAGAATCAAGACGAACTCAACCTGCCCAGAGGAAATGGAATATGGGGAGAAGCTCCAGACTATGAATTTAACAACAAATTTGCTCTACATGGCCCAACGCAACCGGTCACCTATTTTCCTGAGCTGCCAAGAGGTAAATCGTCCATCAAGGTTAGACCTGACCCCTACGATGGCACTCAGAACTGGGAAGAATGGGAAGAACACTTTGAATTTTGTTCCTTGCTTGGCTGATGGAGTGAACCAGAAAAAGCTATTATGCTAGCAGCCATGCTAAGGGGCGCTGCTCGCACCTTCTTCCAAAGTCTCAACCCTGGACTCAAAGGGCGTTATCCTGATGTTCTTGTCTGCATGAGACGTCGTTTTGGCTGCCAATTTAAGAATCAGCAGTTCTGGATTGCTGAGCTTGAGGCAAGAATCAGGCAGCCATTGCTAAGCTGGCTGACGATCTTCTGCTCCTAGCTAGGAGAGCTTACCCTTATGACATGACCGACGCTAATCTACATGTCATTGCTTTGCAACAGATGTACAAGAGCCTTGATAATGAGACCAGATGGAAATGCATTGACAAGAGATGTACTCATCTTCAAGCTGCTGTGGAAATTGTAGAAACATATGAAACTTTCCAACAATCAACCAAGAAATCAGTGCGTGGTGTTCATGCAGCCATCAGCCAAGAAAATAAACAACTGAATTTTGACAGCCCTCACGGAGCGCATAAATCAGCTAGAACGCCAGACAGCAAATAAAGTAAATGCTGTTGCTTCCTCATCTATGGCCGCTTCAAGAAATCAACTGGCCTCTGCCACTGCTTATGCTCCAACCATGGTGAATGGGCAAACCAACCACGGTGTGAATCGAAAGATCAACAAAGAGTACACGGGCTGCTTTATTTGCAAGGATAAGAAACACAGAATGAGTGATTGCCCAAATTATCACAAATGCAAAGAGTTGCAGGCTCAAGGCTTGGGAAACTAGACACCGCCTCTTCTGAGGGCCAAGAGGAGGTAGTCTGTACAAGGCCCAATGAAGAAAAACAATGTAATGCTAGCAATGAGACTATCGTGAACACACCACAAGCTCAACATGAACCAGAAGAAGATACAGCAGATAATACATCTCAAATTACTTTGCAAGTGCCAGTTTACGTTTCAAATGACTCTGTGAAGAAATCAAACTATCCAGTCAATGACAATGTCAGAACAACTAATCCACATAAGGAGAGCCAAGTAAATAATAATACCGGAATGTTTACTGAAGCAAACCTGTATGGCATTACAGTTGATTTTCTAATTGACACTGGTTCTGCTGCTACCTTGCTTGGAAGTCATGTTTTTCACCTTATACCAGAAGAACAAAGGCCTATTTTACTTAACACCGACACCAGGCTAGAAGGAATCAATGGATGTAAAGTGAATATCCTAGGTGTAGCAAACCTGGAACTTGATTTTGGTAATCAGAAATTTGTGGTACCAACTATCATATGTGACATGAATATTGATGCAATTTTGGGACAAGATTTTACTTTTCAATTTGTGAAATCTATGAACATTGAGAAAATGCAGTTGATAACAAAAACTGGATACATTCCACTCTTTGTTGGTGGCAAATCAGAAATGGTCTGCCATGTCACGTGTTCTCAACCACTTGTCATTCCTGCCAGATCAATCATGAACGTTTCAGTCACAGTTAGTGGCAAACAGTATGTTAATCAGGACATGCTACTGGAACCATCAGATGTAGTAGTACAAACAAAGCAACTGTACATGACACCAATGATAACTGCTGACAAAATGAACACAACTGCCATTGTGATCAACTTAG
The DNA here is from genome assembly GCA_036898135.1 of Oncomelania hupensis. Classification (NCBI taxonomy): domain Eukaryota; kingdom Metazoa; phylum Mollusca; class Gastropoda; order Littorinimorpha; family Pomatiopsidae; genus Oncomelania; species Oncomelania hupensis. The sequence continues at coordinate 42,312,388 of CM072513.1, forward strand.
CAGAAAAAGACACCAAACTATACCCTAATACTTATCTAGGAACCGCACAATCAGCGTACCAAGGGAGACAATCTAAGGTTAAGATTAATTTTACTGCTGTCAGAAATGTAAATTCTGAAAATAACCACCTTCCTGAATATTTGAAAGATCTATTTGAAAGAAGTACAGTAAATCTCAGTGAACAACAGTCTCAAGTTTTGAAAGAACTACTGATAAAGTACCAGCACATTTTTTCAAAATCTGCTAATGACATGGGCAAGACAAACAAGGCAAGATTCCAGATAAACACTGGTCAAGCTGTTCCTATTAGACAAAGAGCTAGAAGGCTACCACTTGGAAAGAGAGAAGCAGAACGGGAAGAAATTCATTGCATGCTAGAAAGAAATATTATTGAGCCTTCTACCAGTGCTTGGGCTAGTCCTACATGTCTTGTGTACAAGAAAGATGGTTCCATACGTTTCTGTGTAGACTACAGAAAACTAAATGAAGTCACTATTCGTGATGCTTATCCCTTACCTCTCATTGAAGAATGCTTGGATTCTTTGTCAGATTCCAAATGGTTCAGTACTATGGACTTACAGAGTGGTTTCTGGCAAATTTCCCTTGACAGGGAAGAAGACAGGCAGAAAACTGCATTTATCACTGGTATGGGATTGTACCAGTTCACCGTCTTGAGTTTTGGACTTACAAATGCTCCAGCTGCTTTTCAACGCATGATGGAAAATGTTTTGCATGGATTGCAGTGGAGTGAGTGTGTTTTGTTTATGGACGATACAATTGTGCCAGCCCCTACCTTTGAAATAGGACTTACAAGATTGGAACATGTGTGGCAAAGACTTGAAGAAGCAAATTTAAAATTAAAACCTTCAAAGTGCTTACTTTTTCAATCAGAAATCAAGTTTCTGGGACATGTTGTCAATGAACAAGGAATTCAAACAGACCCAGAGGAAACCAAGGCTATTAAAGACTGGCCGCAGCCCGAAACTGTGAAACAAGTTCGAAGTTTCCTTGGACTTTGTTCCTACTATAGGAAGTTTGTGGAAAATTTTGCTGCAATAGCTAAACCTCTACACAAGCTGTGTGAGAAGGGAGTTCAATTCCAGTGGACAGAAGACTGTGCTTATGCTTTTCAAACATTGAAAGACAAACTATCAAGTACTCCTATCTTGAGCTACCCCCAGTTAGGAAAACAATTCATTTTAGACACTGATGCCAGTGACCAGTCTGTAGGAGCAGTGCTGTCTCAAATTGACGAAGGTAGAGAAAAAGTCATTGCTTATTACAGTTCAACCTTGACTTCAGCTGAAACTAATTATTGTGTTTCAAGGAAAGAGCTGTTAGCTGTAATCAAGGCACTGAAGAAATTTCATAATTATCTTTATGGTCAAGAAATTCTCTTGCGCACTGATAACTCAGCTGTTAGTTGGCTAAAGACTCTGAAAAATCCGTCTGGCCAAGTAATGCGCTGGCTTCAAGAAATCTGTACTTACAACCTGAAAGTTACTCATCGTCCAGGTACACAGCACAGAAATGCTGATGCGTTATCAAGACGTCCATGCCCAGCATGCATGAGAGCCCAATGTAAAGAACGAGACTCGGAATTGCCACAAGAGACAGAATATGTGTCAAATGTGCTTCCTGTTGTGCAATTATTAGCAATGGTGATGGAATCGACTCAACAACAAAAGCTAACAACTAAGCAAACCTCAAAGACTGCTGCTGATATTGTGGAGTGTTGTGCAACAAAGCAAACGGCAGACTCTACAAATAAACAGACGCTACCAGGCCAATCCACAGATACGATGTCAAGGCCTAATTCTCAGACCAAATTATCTCCCTTTACCTGTGATAGTGCTACTTGTGACAGTGCGAACACAGATGGCAAACGATACACAATTTTTACACCAGTACTTCTTAATGATTGGGACACTGAAAAATTACGCAAAAAGCAGCTAGAGGATGAAATTATCGGCCCAATTCTGCGTTCACCTGAACATTCTTCTTTGCGTCCAGCTTGGAATGAGATATCAGCCTATTCTGCAGAAGTTAAAGCGTTGTGGGCTGAATGGAACCGTCTAGTTTTGTACAATGGAGTCCTGTATAGGCGTGGTGCTGAAGATAATTCACTACAAATAATAGTCCCTGGATCACTGCAAAGGCAAGTCCTGGCGCACTCCCACGACATTCCAACTGCAGGTCACTTGTGCGCAGAGAAGACGCTGAAACAAATAAAAAGGTCATTTTATTGGCCTAAAATGCAAGACAGTGTAACTATTTACGTTCAACAGTGTGATCGTTGTGCTGCCAAGAAAACCCCAAAGAGTACAAAACATGCGCCACTTGGACACTATATAGTTGGTGAACCTATGGAAAGAGTTGCGCTGGATATTCTTGGTCCCCTGCCTGTGACACATAAAGGCAACAAATACATTCTGGTTGTTACTGATTTATTTACTAAATGGACTGAAGCATTCTCTATGCCAAATCAAGAAGCAAGAACAATCGCACAAACTTTTGTCAATGAATTCATATGCCGTTTTGGTACTCCACTGCAGATAATTACTGATCAAGGTAAAAATTTTGAAAGTGGTCTTTTCAAGGAAGTATGTGACTTTCTGCATATTGACAAAACTCGCACCACTAGTTATCATCCCCAGGCAAACGGTGGTGTTGAACGCTTCATGAGAACATTAACAAACATGTTAACCATGTACTGTGAAAACAAACAAAAAGTTTGGGACATTTTTCTTCCTCAAGTTATGATGGCATACCGGTCGTCAGAGCACAGTACCACTCAGCAAACGCCAAACAAAATGGTTTTGGGCAGAGAAATTGTTTTACATATTCAAGCTGTGGTTGGCCGTCCCAAAGAGATAAAAGCTGAACGACCAGTCACAGAGTACGTCCAAGATTTACAGAATTCACTTGTTGAAGCTCATGAAGTAGCTAGGAAGAATATCAGGAAAAATGCTGCTTACCAGAAAAGGAACTATGATCTTCACGCTCGGAAATGACAGTTCTCCCCTGGTCAACTTGTATGGTTATTCGACCCAAGGCGTACAATTGGAGTATGCCAAAAACTTGTCAGCCATTGGAGAGGTCCATACCTTGTGACAAAGAAAATAGATGACATGTTGAAGAAAAGTGCAAAATCATCACCTAAAGCTCATCATATTGACAGAATAATAATCTACAAAGGAACAAGAATACCAAAGTGGATCTGCAAAAATTAGCTCTGTGTAAATTCTGGAGTGTGACAAATTGTCAAAATTGTCTGAAGTGATACAGTGTGACTAACTGTTAAATGTGAATTGTGATATAGTGTGACTGTGAGTGACAAACTATAAATATTCGAAGTGAAAAGTGATACACTAATGCAGTAAAAAGTGACAAACTAATATCTCCAGGTTATTTAAATCCTGTCCTATACTATAAAAAAATAAATAAATAAATAAATCATAAAATAAACACATTCAGTAACAAAAATAGAACATTCAGTGTGACATTAGGGAAGTGTTATTTTGAGACTATGGAGTAACTGTTTAGTTGCTTTTTGTTGTCATCTGATGACAGATGAACTGTGTGAGTGAACTTCAGAGTGAAGTTAAACTGTTACTTTCTGGCACAATTGCGGTTGCCTGCTTATTATTTAGGGAGCAGTTAAGTCTCTCAAAAACTTTGGCAAACTTGATCAATTTGCGGACTAATGGACGGTGCACAGGAAATTAGATTTTGCAAATTTAGTAACTATGCCAATTACCGTGCTAATATTGGAGTGCTGGTTAGTTGGTCATTGGAGATGAGTGTTGGTCAGTTGGTCATTGGAGATGGCTGACATGGAGTGCTGGTTAGTTGGTCATTGGAGATGGCTTAACTGACAAAGAAGGTATGGCACGGATCAGTGGCGCGTACGTCTCCATGAGTTTTGGATGACTTAGTCACTAACCTACGTTTTGTACTGTCACTTGTTTCCAGATAGTGAACATTAACAATACAGTTTACTGTGGAAATAACTGCCAGTCACTTTCTCTCAGATGGTGCCATTGGTGCCGTGATCAGTAATAGAGAAAGCCTTATAATTTATTATTTTACTCCATGCAATCATATTTAACACAGTGTGAAGTGAAGTTACGGGAAGGTATGTAGATGATTCCTATTGTTACAGATGGATGTAAGTGCCCTTGCTGCACGAAAACTTACCTTTCAAGGCGTTCCTTGAGACGGCATTTGTTGAGCCATCACCCCACCTCAAAATCCCCTTCCTCTATGCCCTTGTTGCTGCATGGGCTGAGCATTGATCCCTTGGAGGCAACTTTGTATGAGGGAGGACAAGTGGCTGTGATCGTCTTTCATCCGGATAGGCTGGAAGAACTGTTGGGACAACTTCCTCCCTTGTGCGAAATGACCACCAGCCTACCCGTACTTTGCCCTGTGGAGCCTGACCACCCTGCTGCCTTAGTATGTGTGACGAGGCGTACAATCGAGCCCTGAGGCAGACAGCACCCACTCATCCCTCCTAACCATCCAGCTACCCCTTCTACACATCCAGTCGCCCCTAGGACGCGCGCTGGCTCATTCGCTTAAGCCCCGCCCCTCGGGCCTCGCCTTAAAGCCTGACACACAACCAGACCCGGGGTCAGTTGCAAGCCATCCAGCCTTGAAGCCACAACAACTTGTCCGAAGACACGTCCCCATCGACTGGCGACCTCTGAGCTACGGCAGTACTCGTGTGCTTCACCCCGTCTTAGTCAAGGTAAGAGAGGAAACTTACTCTTTGTCAGGTAGCAGACCCATCACCCGTCGTTCGCCCCACACGTTCGTATGTCCTGTCGATATGTACGTTCGTGTTTATAGTTTTGTCTTGGTGTGTTGCTGTGACATGTATTATTGCCTTGTATATATTATCCGCCTTGTTGATGTGACTCATGCCATGTTTGAATTTATACTTGTATGCTCCATGTTAGCCCCATGTGTAAATATCTCATGCCATGCTGCCCCTCCATATAGATTAAAGTCCCCCAGTACGACCCTTGCCTACAACCCCTTTGTCCGGTACCTACTCCATTTGCTTTCCCCCATGCCCCCAATGTATAAATATTTGCCCCTGTTGCCACTACCCCATCTTAATGCGCCGAAGGTATCATATATTAGCGGCTGCCAGTAAGCTCCACATTGGCCCCATAAACCTAGTTGCATTGTTAGACTGTTGGTATACGCCGGCTCAACCTTGACCGGTCAGCCAATTTGAAATCTGAATGGGCAACTCGCGCCAACAGGCGCTGAACCCAGGATATACCTATCCCCAGCTGATACAGAGTCTGTATTGCGTTACAGACGGCTCCTGTGCAGGGCGCATACCCCCGCTTTGTATCATCTCTGAGTCGCTGACCCGCTGCAGGCCCCTGACAACCCAGGGAGTCAACGAGAAGCGTTTCCCCCGAATTTCATCACTCCATAGACAGCTAGCAACGTAAGCTGGAAACTACGCCTGTGCCTCACCCAAGATTGGCACCCTCGGTCATTGCGTCATAGAGTGACCGACTGACCCGCATCGCTACCCACGCCACGCCAAGCCTGGTCATCAGGCCACCCAGACTATCTTGGACAAACCGCCGCCCTTCAATAACCAGCTAAGTTATTGACCCACGAGCATCACCACTCGATGATTATCTGGCCAGAGACTATCCAGATACACTCTTGCCCTGTGATGATATCAGTCCACAGTAGCACTAGTACCCCCGAAATCATCCACCCAGAATATCTCCGAGCTACTCCCTACTGATACAGACGCTATCCCGTGACTCACTCTTAGCATTACTCAATATAGACGACCCAATTCGATTTAATAAAACTTCCTAGTTAGAAATTGCACCTACCCAGACTGGCCTTTGTTTTCGAATTTCTCAACTAGTGTAGTATACCATCTTTCTTGTCTACCCTTTGACTGTCTCTCATTTAATTAGTAGCCCTAGCCTTAATCTCTTGAATGTCATCGCATCATTAGCCTAACAAAGGAGGTAATACAGCGCTAGAGATTAAGAGCTTACCCTCCATTCCCCCAACCCCTTTCTTCGTGACATTAACTTTGGCGACCCCGACGAGACTAAAGACTTAGGTTCCCATCCCAACTCGACGATACTAAGGACTTAGCTTAAATTCCACCCCAGCCCAGTAGAGATAGGACCCCGCCCCTAAGCCTAGTTAGTAGATAGCATAGCCCCATAGGTCCCTTACTGGCTTTCCCGAATGGTGGTGTCTCGAAAAGGGTTTTTTTTTGCATTCATTCTTGTATTTTGATTGATTGCATTTTGTCTTTGTGGTTGTGTTGTGTTGTATTCGCCCCTGTGCAGTTTCATCGTAGCTCATCCAGCCCACCCCCTTGTTTTCCGTCAGTGTACCCCCTTGTGTGCGCCCCTCATTCCGGTTAGGACTTTTCAGGGTAAGTCACCTCCCTTACCATGGCCGACCGGGGAGAGCTAGCGCTCAAATACAAGAGTATTGGCGAGAGCTTAGGGCTCGCCGGCACCGAACTCAAGGACTACGTCCTGGCCAACGTAGATGCGGACGTGGCCGAGGAAAAGTTGAAGAGGGAAGAGAGGGCTAAAGAGCGAGAGGCGAAGAGGGAGGAGGAAGAGAGAGCAGCGGCACGGAGGAAAGAGGAGGAGAAAGAGCGCCTCGCCGCGGAAGAACGGGCCGCCGCCCGGAAGAAAGAGGAAGAGAAGGAGCGCATCGCCGCGGAGGAAAGAGCCGCCGCTCGGAAAATAGCAGAGGAGGAGAGAGCCGCCGAGCGGAGAAGAGAGGAGGCGAAAGATAGGATAGCAGAGGAGGAGAGGGCCGCCGCACGGAGGAAGGAGGAAGACGAGAGGGTCGCGGCACTTGAGGAGAAGAGGAAGGACAAGGAACTGGAACGGCGCCAAGCACTCCTCCAGCTTGAGCGCGATCGCCGCGATCTAGGCATCGCATCGCCCGCGAGCGAAGACTTCTCGCTCATCGCCCCCAGCTTCGCCGCCAGCGCCGGAATATCCGCAATCCCCCCGCCGATTCCGGGGATGAACTTCCCCCTGGACCCATTCGTCGAACGAGACGAATCGATTGAAGTTTATCTCGCCCGATTCGAGAGAGTCGCGGGAGAAAACAGCCTTGACCCCCAGTACTGGTATCGCAAGCTTAGTCATGGCCTTAAGGGGAAGGCCTACGAAATCCTGGCCAAGACGCCGACTTCCGAGGAGGGCGACTACCCCGCCCTCAAGAAAGCTCTACTGCATGGATTTGAGCTCTCGGGTGAGCACTACCGCAAGAATTTCCGGAACTCCCGGAGAGAGAAAGGGGAGAAGTTTACGCAATTCGCCGACCGGCTAGCCACTCTACGGGACAAATGGATAGAGCAAACGGACGAACCAAAAACGTACGACGGACTGCTCGAATTGATGCTAGCCGAACAACTCCGAGGGACAATGCCAGCGGAACTTCGGACTTTCGCCGCCGAACAGGGAGCCGCCCGACTAGAAGACCTCATCATAGTCGCGGACCGCTACCTCACCGCGCACCCCGACGACAGACAGCCTCGCCGGGATCCGCCCGCACCCTCGTCACCAGATACCCGCCACCAGCCTCGCCGGCCCGTCCCGCCAGCGAATCACCGTCCACTCCCGCCTAAAGGACGCCCAAACCCCGGAGCAGAGCCTGGGAAGCGGAGCACAGAGCTCTACTGCGGCTACTGCCAGCGCCGAGGACACACCCGCGAGAAATGTTTTCGCCGCATCAGCGACCAGCGTCGCAAACAAGGCACAGTATTGGCCCTACGCCAAGTTACTCCCGACGGGAACCCGGTAACCCCCGTCGTCACTCCCACCGATCGACCGGCCGTCACCGAGCAAGTGACTGTCAACGATCGCCCGGCCCACTGTCTATACGACACGGGACTCACCTTTGACGCCGTCGTCCGCCGCTCGCTCATCAGGGAACAGGACCTGACCGGCGAAACTATCACCCTGAAGTTGGCCGACGCGTCACAACCCAGCACCACGCTCCCTATAGCCCGGATCCAAGTCACCAGCCGATACGTCACGGGGACCATTCAAGCGGCCGTGATGGACCAGCCCCTGTATGACTTGATCCTAGGATGCCGCTACGTATTCTTGGGTATGCCGCCCCAGCCTGTGGAGTCGATGGCCGCCGTCCAGACGCGCGCCCAGGCGAAAACAGCCGCGACACCACCCCCGATACCCAACCAGATGCCGGAACAGATCCGGAAGGCCCAAGAAGACGACGTCACCCTCCGCAAGTGCTACGGAAAACTTCCCGCCGCACGCACTCCACCCAAGTCCGGGGACTTCTTCGTCAAGGACGGACTCCTCTTCCGTCAGAAGGACGACCATTCGCAACTCGTCGTACCTGCGACCCTCCGCCCCCAAGTCCTGGAACTTGGCCACAGCATGCCCCTAAGTGGACATATGGGCATAGGAGCCACCACTCTACGCATCAGCGCTCAGTACCACTGGCCCGGGATGACAGAAGACGTGAAGCGCTACGTCAAGTCCTGTCGCCAGTGCCAACGATACTCGCCCCGCCATCACACCGTACCGGTTACTATCAGCCCCACCGTAGTCGTCGGAACGCCCTTCCAACGAGTGGCCGTCGACATAGTAGGACCCCTTCCGCGAACCAAGAAGCGGAACCAGTATCTGCTTACCCTTGTCGACGCTTGCTCTATGTGGTGTGAGGCCGTTCCACTACCGAAGATCGACGCCGCCCGAGTCGCCTACGCGCTCGTCACCATATTCACACGAGTCGGATTCCCGGACAACATCTTGACCGACAACGGGTCCCAGTTCACCGGAAAACTCATGCAGGAAGTTTTCCAACTACTTCGCATTCGCCATATCCGAACTCCACCCTACCACCCCGCTAGCAACGGACAGGTCGAGCGCCTGAACGGGACTCTCATCTCAATCATCCGCAAGATCGCCGACGAACAACCCGAAGCGTGGGACACCTACGTCCCGTCAGCACTCTTCGCGTATCGAGAGACCCCGCACACCTCCACCGGATACACGCCTTCCACGCTGCTTTTGGGAGACCCCTTTCTGGACCTCTAGCCGCCCTACGACGTAGCTGGACCGACACCAAACTGGACGAGGCACCGGTCGACGCCACGAAATACGTCACCAAGCTCCAGGAAACTCTCAAGGCCACATGGAAAGCCGCCTCCGCCAACCTGAAGAAGGCGAGAGAGAGACAAGCCCGCTATCATAATCGCCGCGCCCGGGACCGAGAACTGCAGGTAGGAGACCAGGTCCTACTACTTCTCCCCAGCGGCACGAACAAGCTAGACATAGCTTGGCAAGGACCCTACCCGGTGCTGGAGAAACTCTCACGTACCACTTATCGCATCGAGGTAGGCGGAAAGCCCAGGACCCACCACATCAACTTGCTCAAGCGGTACCTGGAGCAACCCGCTCCCGCCCCAGACACCCACTCGCTACTCACGGTCGCGCTGGCCGTCGAGGTGGGTGGTACAGAGACCGGCGTCGCCGAATTTCCGCTAAAAGGGAAGGAATCCTTCCGGGACGTATCTCTGGACCCCTCACTCCCCGCCGGCCAGCAACGCCAACTACGCGCCATCGTAGCAGAATACAGGGAAGTCCTCACCGACATTCCTGGGAGGACGGACCTAGAAGAAGTCCAACTAACCCTGACGGACCCCACTCCCGTCCGCCAGAAACCGTACCCCGTCCCGCTATCCCAGCAGCAGGTAGTAAGGACAGAAGTAGAGGCTCTGCTACAAGCCGGAGTCATCGCTCCCTCCCGTTCCCCCTACAGCGCAGGTATAGTGCTATCACGGAAGCCCAGCGGAGAACATCGCCTCTGTATCGACTTCCGGCAGTTGAATCTCGTAACACAGTTCGTACCCGGACCCCTGTCCGACCCGACGGACTTGTTTGCGAAGCTACAGTCCGCCAGATATTTCTCCAGAGTGGATCTGAGCAAGGGCTTTTACCAGATCCCCGTGCACCCTTCATCCCGCCAGTACCTGGCCTTCAGCACGATGGACGGCCACTATGAGTTTAACGTTCTGCCGTTTGGTCTACACAATGCCCCAAGTATATTCAGCACGATGATGCGGAAGCTGTTGGACCCCCTCCACTGTCCGTCCCTACACTCTTTTATGGACGACATACTCGTCGCCACGGAGACATGGGAGGAGCACCTGCGAGTGGTGCGCCAACTCTTACGCCGCCTCAAAGAAGCTGGCCTCACTGCCCGGCCGACCAAATGCCAGTTCGGATACCAAGAGCTGGAATTCCTTGGACACACCATCAGCCATGGACAGCTCCGGCCTCTGGAGAAGACTGTCCAGCGCCTTCGAGACGCGCCCCGCCCCAAGACCAAGAAAGATGTCCAGTCCTTCCTGGGACTGAGTGGCTTTTATCAAAAGTTTGTACCCGGATACAACGGGATTGCCGCGCCACTATCCAGCCTAACCCGGAAGACCGCACCAGACCGAGTCGTCTGGACCCCGCAATGTGAAGCTGCCTTCCAGGAGCTCAAGGATAAACTGACGTCACAGCCAGTCCTGCGACTCCCCAACCACGGACAGCCCTTCGTCCTGCGCACGGACGCCAGCGACGTAGGCCTCGGAGCCGTTCTACTCCAACGGGACTCCGCGGACGCCCCGACGCTCTTCCCCGTCGCGTACGCCAGCCGGAAGCTACCGCCGGCTGAACTGAACTACGCCACGTCGGAGAAGGAGTGTCTCGCCCTCGTCTGGGCAGTCCAGAAGTTCCAGCTGTACCTCTACGGCTCACACTTTACTGTCCAAGTGGATCATCAGCCGCTTTCTTTCCTGGCGACGTCTAAATCGCTCAACGCCCGGCTGATGAGGTGGGCTCTGCTGCTCCAAGCATACTCGTTCCAGCTGGAGCACATCCCAGGGAAAGACAACCGCGGCGCCGACTTCCTCAGCCGCCACCCCGCCGCAGACTCCATCGAGTCCCCACTGAGGGCCGACGCCCCAGCCTTCATACCCGCCGCCGCCCACTAACCGTAGCCGAGACCCGGCAGCTCCGCGCCAGCCTTGGGCATCCGCCATCTACTACCAGGAACCCCGCATTGCCCCGCATCTCCCGGATCATCGCAACCATCCTCGCATCCCGCCGCTGACCTCAGAGCTGATTGGCCGCGTCTCAGTCGAGGCCTACGACCTCGCCTTTTTCCTTGGGGGGGCCTCTGTGACGAGGCGTACAATCGAGCCCTGAGGCAGACAGCACCCACTCATCCCTCCCAACCATCCAGCTACCCCTTCTACACATCCAGTCACCCCTAGGACGCGCGCTGGCTCATTCGCTTAAGCCCCGCCCCTCGGGCCTCGCCTTAAAGCCTGACACACAACCAGACCCGGGGTCAGTTGCAAGCCATCCAGCCTTGAAGCCACAACAACTTGTCCGAAGACACGTCCCCATCGACTGGCGACCTCTGAGCTACGGCAGTACTCGTGTGCTTCACCCCGTCTTAGTCAAGGTAAGAGAGGAAACTTACTCTTTGTCAGGTAGCAGACCCATCACCCGTCGTTCGCCCCACACGTTCGTATGTCCTGTCGATATGTACGTTCGTGTTTATAGTTTTGTCTTGGTGTGTTGCTGTGACATGTATTATTGCCTTGTATATATTATCCGCCTTGTTGATGTGACTCATGCCATGTTTGAATTTATACTTGTATGCTCCATGTTAGCCCCATGTGTAAATATCTCATGCCATGCTGCCCCTCCATATAGATTAAAGTCCCCCAGTACGACCCTTGCCTACAACCCCTTTGTCCGGTACCTACTCCATTTGCTTTCCCCCCATGCCCCCAATGTATAAATATTTGCCCCTGTTGCCACTACCCCATCTTAATGCGCCGAAGGTATCATATATTAGCGGCTGCCAGTAAGCTCCACATTGGCCCCATAAACCTAGTTGCATTGTTAGACTGTTGGTATATGCCGGCTCAACCTTGACCGGTCAGCCAATTTGAAATCTGAATGGGCAACTCGCGCCAACAGGCGCTGAACCCAGGATATACCTATCCCAGCTGATACAGAGTCTGTATTGCGTTACAGACGGCTCCTGTGCAGGGCGCATACCCCCGCCTTGTATCATCTCTGAGTCGCTGACCCGCTGCAGGCCCCTGACAACCCAGGGAGTCAACGAGAAGCGTTTCCCCCGAATTTCATCACTCCATAGACAGCTAGCAACGTAAGCTGGAAACTACGCCTGTGCCTCACCCAAGATTGGCACCCTCGGTCATTGCGTCATAGAGTGACCGACTGACCCGCATCGCTACCCACGCCACGCCAAGCCTGGTCATCAGGCCACCCAGACTATCTTGGACAAACCGCCGCCCTTCAATAACCAGCTAAGTTATTGACCCACGAGCATCACCACTCGATGATTATCTGGCCAGAGACTATCCAGATACACTCTTGCCCTGTGATGATATCAGTCCACAGTAGCACTAGTACCCCCGAAATCATCCACCCAGAATATCTCCGAGCTACTCCCTACTGATACAGACGCTATCCCGTGACTCACTCTTAGCATTACTCAATATAGACGACCCAATTCGATTTAATAAAACTTCCTAGTTAGAAATTGCACCTACCCAGACTGGCCTTTGTTTTCGAATTTCTCAACTAGTGTAGTATACCATCTTTCTCGTCTACCCTTTGACTGTCTCTCATTTAATTAGTAGCCCTAGCCTTAATCTCTTGAATGTCATCGCATCATTAGCCTAACAAAGGAGGTAATACAGCACTAGAGATTAAGAGCTTACCCTCCATTCCCCCAACCCCTTTCTTCGTGACAGTATGGAAAGCAAGAGTAAACTTTCCATGGAGTTTAGTGCAGAGTATCCGTGTGGACCTTGACAGCTGTCTTAATTCATCGCAGGATAGTTTAGCTGAGGCCATAAGACAGGCGGGACTGCAAGTTAACAACTAGCACCCGTGAGCTTATTTCCTTTTAAAAACTATAGAAGTCCTTTTATTATTGTTTGTAACTTTAGATCCTAACCAAAGCAGAATTTATCTAAGATAATAGCCCGGCCTTGCTCACATTAAAAAGAAAAGTGAAAGTGACAGTAAAATGTTAGATCGAAATTGATAAGAATACAAAAACGAAAGAAAATTTTATAAAAATTGTTTTACCTTACAGAATTCTAAATTTTGTAAGTATTCGACAGTTAGAATTGTTCAGTTATTTTGTTGAAGAAAAGTTATAAAATGTTAGTAAATTATAAATTAGATTTTATTTTCCTTTCTTATTGAAGAAATCCTAAACGTATATTAAAAGAAAGAATTCTGAAATGTCTCGAAGTAGCGTGTTAACCAGCGAGATTTGTTTTCTACTGTTGCCTGTGCACCGTTTTTTTTTTTTATTTTAGTTTGAGAAAATTGGGAACTCAGAATCTTTTCTTGACAGTTTGTTACTTGTTAGCTGAAGTTTGCCAGCAGGTCTCATCATAAACTTATTGTTATGAAGTGTATTTGAGTGACAATTGAATTGTGTCGACACTTACCTGTGTATGAGAATGGCCCCAGCTGGGTCAAATGTGCCCAGCTGGTGTCCGATTTGGCAAGCCAAATTTCTTTCGTAATTTAATAATAAGTCCTGTGCTCCGTTGATGCTAGAAGTCCGACGAAACTGGCTCATGTTTTGCACCGGGAATTAATCACTGTCAACCTTTGAAGAAATAGAAATCTTAGATAGTTCGCGACGCTTCTTTCGGCTTTGCACCGTCCGTTGTGCATAGGACACCAATATCCGGGTCCCCTTGTTCAAAAACACGGTCTGCTGGCAGAGATTTCATTGGTCAATGGCTATGTTTTGCTTGGATGTCGTAATAAAAGGACCATTTCTGTGCAGAAATGGTGTGTCCAATATCGTTTTGATAACCGCTAGCACCCGTGAGCTTATTTCCTTTTAAAAACTATAGAAGTCCTTTTATTATTGTTTGTAACTTTAGATCCTAACCAAAGCAGAATTTATCTAAGATAATAATAGCCCGGCCTTCCTCACGTTAAAAAGAAAAGTGAAAGTGACAGTAAAATGTTAGATCGAAATTGATAAGAATACAAAAACGAAAGAAAATTTTATAAAAATTGTTTTACCTTACAGAATTCTAAATTTTGTAAATAGTATTCGACAGTTAGAATTGTTCAGTTATTTTGTTGAAGAAAATAGTTATAAAATGTTAGTAAATTATAAATTAGATTTTATTTTCCTTTCTTATTGAAGAAATCCTAAACGTATATTAAAAGAAATAATTCTGAAATGTGAAATTCTACAAATGTTCAGAACACATTTTTTTTTCCTCGTTGTCTGGAAATAATTAAAATTGTGGTGTAGTGTAAAATGATTGTTAAACTGGCCATTGTACTATTTTTATATCACAAAGAAATTCATTCCACGAGTTGAAGAAAATAAGTAAATTCAACGTTTGAACGATCAAAGCAAGAGTTTTTGTTTAGCCTAACGTCTACGTTACTAGAATTCTGTTCGTGTGGTTTTTCGTATCGTTTCTATCTGCGCCTAGATCTGTTTGTTATTGTAGTAAAAATTCTTTCTAACTTTCCTGTGAGTGACAGAACGTGTGAATGTTTTTTTTTTCCTTATTTGTGGAGGAATTATTAACACAAGACATCACAGATGAGCAACACAATAAAACGGGTGCAAGCAAGGCATATTAGATTTTGTCTGCTCCGCGGTCGGTGGAATGTGATGGACCAGGAGGGAGATAGAGAAGAAATTCTTTACACTGAGGTGTATGTTAGGTCTCCATTTCTGGTCGTTGCTAAAGGAGTGACCGTGGAGTCGGAGAAAATATAGATGAACATGATCGCAAGAAACATGCATTCAGCACACATAGACAAGACAAGAGAGAAGAGATTTTTATTTTATTTGATTTTATTTTTATAATTGCTTGTCGGCCGCGCACGGCGCTGTATGGGTCTTTCTTCCTCCCTCTCCTCCTCCGGGGAAAAGAGGGCGGGGGGTGGGGGGGGAGAGGGTTGGGGTTGCTCAGCTGTCCTGACAAGAATTTTTGGGTGACCGGCAAGGTAGGGAGTTGACCTCGCGGGCGGTGTGCGTGGCTTACAATATTAATATAATAATAAAGTAGGCATGTATACATGCGGTATACATCGCGGTACCCTTGCTCAGGGCTGGGCTCACCATTCTTAAAATATGATATATATTAGATAAGATAGTTCTCCGATCAGAACAGACATATGAACTCTAAAAACAAAGTATGCAAGCATTCACACCAACCGTACTCGCGAAAGCATACAAGGGAACAACATCATATACAATACACTTCACATGCATAATAAAACGTCTATTATTTTTAAAATACAAATGGCATATTAGATAATAATAAGATAACAAACTCTAAGAATCCACAATGCAAATTTTAAAATGTAACAAAAAGAGTGTTACATCTAACAATAATTAATTAATTCAATGATCAGATAAAAAAAAAAAAAGGACAAGACCCGCCTCATCCCTGTTGCAGAAATAAAATATTATGAGTAAAATAATGTATAAAGTAATGCAAAATAATTATGTAAAAATAATTAGATACACATCCCTTTGGGTTCGGGCACTGATTAGAATAGACCCAACGTTCCCCGACGTGTCGTAGGAGGCGACTCAGCACGGCATCACTGGGCGAAAGTCTTCTACACAGAAGTCACCGGCCAGGACGAAGGTTCTAAAGGTTCAACGACCACGTGCTCGGGGCCAAGGCGAGCCACACTGTATTCGTGGATATCGGCTGTGGCCAACAGCCTGGAGAGGATTGGGCCCTGCCAGGTCTTTCTTGCCCAAGACACACTTCATGATAAATAAAACAATTTACTCCATACCGGATCGGTCGTCGCCCGGGTCACCAAGGACTGCGCCTTCCGTTGGCCACCAGGACGGAGGTGATAAATGTGCTACTGATGGACAACTTAGCAAGATCCGCACCAGAAATAACTTCGTCATAGGAACCTGGAATGTCAGGACCCTAAATGCGGAGGGAAAAATAATTAGAAGAACTGGCCCACGAGATGGACCGATATCGATGGAACTTTTTAGGAATCAGCGAACTGCGCTGGAAACAACGACCGACAGGTACGAACACGGTTGGATTCTTGGTCCACAAGAACATTCTAGCCACTGTCATGGGTTGCCGCCCAGTCTCAAGTAGACTCAATACCATCCGTCTGAGAGCAGTCGCACTCACCATTATCTGTTACAAGATCTGGCAGAGTGGGGAGTGACCCACGTGACCATAGACCTAGTCGCTTGTCATCACTCTTCCCAAGAAAGATAACCTTCAAGAATTTAAAAATTACCGCACCATCAGCTATCCCAGCATGGTCCTCCTGAAAAGAATACTCAACAGGTTGAAACCACAAGCTGAACAAATCATAGCTGAAGAACAAGCAGGAATCAGGGCAGGGCGAAGTACCACTGAACAGATTTTCAACCTCAAAATAATCTGCGAGAAATACCTACAGGACCAACAACATCATGTGTTCAAACACTTCAAAAAGGCGTTTGACCGAGGGTGGCATGAAGGTCTGTGGGTAACCATGAGGGTGTACAACATCAGCCCTAAAATTATTGAGAGGAACAAGAACTTGAACAGCTGGTACAGAGGCATGACATCACCTCCAGAGCCTATGGAATGGAAATGTGCAGAGAAGACCAAAATTATGACCAATTTACACCAATGAGATCAACACGGACATCAAAGTCCAATGCCAATCCCTCAACACAGTGTATAGCTTCAAATATTTAGGAGCCATTGTATCAGAGAATGGGTCCCGACAGGAAGTCCTCTCCAGGTTCGCACAAGCAACTGCTGCCCTGGCGAGGTTGAAGCCAATTTGGAAAGACTGCTACGCTCCCTTGTCATCTCCATCTTCCGATATTCTTGCGAAACATGGACCCTTACAGCAGATCTACAACGAAGAATACAAAGCACGGAGACGAGGTGCTACAGAAGACTTCATGGCATTTCCTATACCCCGCACATCAAACTACGAAGTAAGACAGACCATCACACACGCCATTGGACAACACGATGACCTGCTCACAGTGGTGAAGAAACGGAAACTCCGATGGTATGGCCACGTCACCAGATCTTCAGGCCTTGGAAAGACTATTCTGCAAGGCACAGTGCAAGGAGGTAGAAGAAGAGGGAGACCGAAAAAGAGGTGGGAGGACAACAATCGAGAATGGACTGGTTTGACACAGCGAAACAATCAGGGTTGCTGAGGACAGGGAAAGGATGGAGTACGCTGGTTAAACGATCATCTGTGGTGCCCCTACGACCTTCGAGTAACGGGATAGGATAGGATAGGAAAAGGATACCCCCCCCCTCCACCCACCTATATATAAATACAGGCTATTTACATATGGACAGCAAACAGCCGGCGTCCGTCATCAGTCGGAGGGTTAGAATCAATCAGGATAGTACAGTTTGAAGGTAGGTCTCGCTGGGGTTGTCAGGAGTGTGTGGAGGTTCAGGGTCGCTTTGTGTTGCTTAATGCTGACGCCTTTCGGTGTCTTGATCGGTTTTATTGTAACTTTTATTATTTTAGTTGTGATGTGGATTGGTGGGTTCTATTATTGTATTTATCGTTGACAATTGTCATTCATGATTTGGGTGGTTGTCCGGCAACTTTCAATGGTTTGAGCCCTTTTCGGCGGAAGGCCACGTTGAAGGAGGCAGTTTGCGCAGTTCTTAATGCGAGAAGAACCCCCCCCCCTCCTCTGGCGACTGGCTCGTTGCCTGCAAGTCGGCGCTGCAGCAGGGTGCCCTGTTTCGGCGTTCAGATATAGGGGGAAAATGGAATCCTTCTATGACAGGTAATCTATCTCGCCTGCAGTTAAGAGACTGCAGGCACAGCACCTGGAACTCTAGGCCCCAAACTGGAGAAACTACCGACCTGCAGTTCCACTGCAACACTCCCAACATATCCAGTCCCATAATCAGCCAAAGCAACAGTCACTGAAACCCAACAACCAACAAGCGACTAAAGGGCATTCCCTTCATGCCTACACAGGGTCTTAAGAATGGCAAATAGCAAAGTGATCATGACTTTCGTGGTCATATGTTGATCGGGTAAATCCGCAAGCCCACGAGAGAGGGCCTCTTCCATATCCTTGGGCCCCTGAAGCAAGGGCAGCGGCAACTCGACGGCCGGGCCAACCCGACCCTTATCTCAAGAAAAAGGACCTCCGGGAGCCAACACCGGACCCACCGGCGGAATACAACAGGACTGGGCCGAAACAGAGTTACGGACATCCCCTCCTCGCACGCGCTTCAGCAACCGCTCTAGAAAACGGCATATAGTTGGCCCCAAGCAACCTGTTAGCATCACGTCTAACTTCGTACTCGGGGCTTCCACCCCATGCCGCCGAGTGAGACCCTCCACAATTCACGCATAATCGGACGCTGCTCTCACACTTTGCAGTCTGATGATCCTTTCCGCATCTTGCACGGTCTTTCTCTCTGCGACACTGCCGCCGCCCGTGCCCAAGCAACTGACATTTAGTGCAACGAAGCACTGGAGCTGCATAGGGGTCCACCATATATTTAGTCAAACCCAGCGTCACGACACTGGGCAATTCCTTAAGGAATGTCACCTTGAGACAACTGGACTGTGAGTCCCGCCCGCCATGGGCAGCCGCATCACTGAAGCAACAGGGCAGCCCTGTCGGAAGAGGTCATTTTTGATTTGCACAAAAAAGTGTGATCATCTCCCAGATCCGGCAGCCCCCTCATCACGCCCACAGTGGTGGCCTTTGAGATGGTAGTAGAGATAGGTATGCCACTGAGATCTGAGCGTCGGAACAAGGCACCCTGCTGCCGCGCGGATTTACACGCAATGAGCCAATCACCAGAAGGGATCCTTCTTGCGTTAAGAACCTCGCCAACCGCCTCCTTCAACGTGGCCTCCCGCCCATATGGGCCCAGTCCATTAATTGTGGCGTGACCACATCCCAAATCATGGATGACAGCTGGAAAATCGACAACCTCCACCATTTCCTTGGGTGCCGTAGTTCTACCCAACCTACGAAATCCGCCCTCCGGTAAGAATTATTAATTAATTATTAATTAATTATTAATTATTAATTTATTAATTAATTAATTTAATATTAATTATATATTAATTATTAATTGTTTATTAATTAATTATTAATTAATTGTTAATTATTAATTAATCTTTAATTATTAATTATTAATTAATTTAGTAATCAATTAAATTAATCCTCATGCGAGCCTTATCAGCATAGGACAGGGGCTTATTCGACGTGGGGCCCTGAGAACGTGGCAAATCACCAGCAACACAGACACAGGAATACCTGGCGTCGAAGCAGCCACCACCACCGAGTCCAATGCAGATGAAAAAGGCATACCCAAAAAGGTGTCCACAGCAGGGGAGGCACCGGTGTCCATGGGGTCACCCAAGGGACAGGGACAACAGCCATCCACGGAGGGCTCACCACCACCACCATCCGTCGCAGGGACAGGGGATTTGTTTTTCTTTGATGACTTTTTACCCGCCGACACCAAGGGCACTTCCGAGCCCTGGTGCCCTTCAGAAAACTTAATACTACGCTTAGATCTGGGATCCCTATCCGCAAAAGGATTCATCCTCTTCCGGGAAGGGGGCTCAGGCAAAAAGTCCCCCGATATGGGCGTCGACCCCCGTACAGTGGGTGCACAAGAGTTCTCACCAATCGGGGAGCATTCAGCCACAGGGTGCCGCTCAAGCAGCTTACGTTACGGGCATCCCTGTGCTCTTTAACATAGCGCTCAACAGCCGGCGCTTTGGGAACAACAAAGTCCGACACTTTATGAACTGTCGTTGGAATACGGAATTTTTAACCCTAGCTGATAGCTCATGACTAGGATCACTGGTATCAAGCTCATGCTGAGATTACAGAACAGGGGCATCGGCCTCGGCCTCAGAAATCTCAGAATCAGACAAGCTTCATTAGAATAACACAACTAAACAAGCAAATAGCATACCAAGCAAACAACAAGCAAAAATAAAACTTGCAAATAAAATTGGCCACCAAATATCGAACTTACAATTCGCTAGTGGCAAGCAAATAATGCATAAAATGCGCAAGCGTCAGGGAAGTAAAATCCAACAAACAGTAACAAACAAGGCAAATCACCGAGCTGCAGCAGAACCGCAAAGTCCGGATGCGAGGTCCTCTGCCGTGAAAAGGGCAGGAGGGCGCAACGAAACCTCTGGTCTGGCAGATAGATGGTCACGATAAATACAATAATAGAACCCTCCACTCCACTTCACCACTTTAATTAAAATGATAAAAGTTACGATAAAACAAAACAAGACACCCAGAAAGGTGTCAGCATCAAGCTACACAACGCGAAAACAAGTTGGGTGCACAAGGCACAAAAAGGATCAACTCTGAACCTCCACACACTCAATCCCCTGCCTGTATGCCTGGCGCCGCCTGTTCCAGTTTCTAGAGATCGGGGTCGGGGAGGCCCGCCGTTGAATTGCTTCTGCCCTTGCTTCAGGGGCTCCAGGATATGGACGAAGCCCTTTCTCAGGGTCTTGCGGATCTGCCCGATCAGCATAGGTATTTGATATTTCTAAAAAAGAAAATCCTTTATTATTGGCAACAATTGCACAAGTCTGTTTATTCTTTGTACCTAATATATTTAATTAAGCATTATTAGTTTCAATAAATATGTGTTATTTATTTAATTTTTTGATGGAAAGGAGGGAGGGTGATGGGAATTATTTATGAATTTGTTTTAATTTTGATTATTTTATCATTTTTCTTCTAGTTTGTTTATGCGGAATGCGGGTGGGGGGGGGAATGGAAGGGGGGAGGGGGGTAAGACGCAAGTACTTCGTTCTTCACAGGTGAAGTTGAAAGTTTTTATGTTGTTTTTTTTCTTTTGTGTGTTTATTAATGAACTAATTGTTACAAGGGAATGAATGTATGTTGTTAAAAGTGTATGTGTATGTCAGCAGTATGATGATTTCTACAGTTTGATTAATTAATTACTTAATTTGGAAAATATCTATGATGTGCGCATGTTAGATTTTGTAAATTGTTTATGTTACATCAGTACAACTTATGTTAATCTGATGAATAAAACTTGATGCAACAACAACAGCATAGGTCCACGAGTTATGATCACTTCGTTATTTGCCATTCTTAAGACTTTGTGTGCCTTGCTGACTAGAGAATGAGTGGGCTGTCGTCTGGTAGTCTGTTGGTCGCTATGTTTCGGTTGCTGTTGCTTTGGCCGATTATGGGACTGGACGTTTTGGGGGTGTTGCAGTAGAACTGCAGGTCGGTGGTCGGTCTCTGTTAACGATTCGCTGCCTCTCAACTGCAGGCGTGATCGATTGCCCGTTGCCCACCAGAAACTAGCATAATATGACATCTGTAACTAGAGCATGCAAGCGATGTTTACGAATGTTTAAAGCACACATCAACGGTTTCCTTAATTTCAACTTGATGGGATGGTTACCAAAAGAAAACAATGAAGCAACATGTCAATGCCCATTACATTTATTATTGTACAAACTTCACACACATTTTAAAAACGACTTGCATGTATTGACAAAAGTATACACACCAACACACACATACACACAACTCATAGACATGACTACCACATTCGCTCCTGCCAACAAAATGATGTACTCGTCATTTTAATCAACGTGAAAAAATATAAAAGTTTTACAACTGAGTTGGCAACGATGCATTCACTAAGTCGGGCAATACATGTACTTGCGGCTTTACATGTGACAATCAGATATAAGTTGCATGACAATTATGATGAACTAATAACTGAGAATAATACAAAACTTAAAATTTAGCAAGCAAAGTACACGTTACTAACACACACATACGCCAACACACACAAATACACAGTGCATAAAAATGACTAAAAATAAAATGTTCTGACTGGCACATTTTGTTTGCCCCTTGAGACAAATTGTGAAATATAAATAAAGTTTGTTTAGCTCATACAAATGAACAAAATAAGTAGGAATCCTCACCCTGCTACAGCCACTACACACCACACCCGAAAGGCGTATCTTGCTTACTTGCTTAATTCCTTGAATTCCGCGTGGAACAAAGGGCCTCCACAACAGTTCTCCAGCGCACTCGGTTCTGGGCAGCCTTTTTCAGTTCACCCCATGACAGGTTGCAGCTCTTCATCTCCTCCTCACAGGAACGCTTCCAGGTCGTCTTGGGACGACCAACCTTCCTCTTCCCCTGAGGATTCCACTGTAGGGCCTGCCGTGTGATGTCCCGTTGGGGTTTCCGCAAAGTGTGTCCCACCCAGCGCCACTTCCGCCTGGCAATCTGCCGGTCGATGGGGTCTTGATTCGTCCGCTGCCACAGGTCCGTGTTCTTTACTTTGTCCGTCCATCTGATCTTCAGGATGTTCCGAAGACAACCATTGATGAACACTTGGAGCTTCTTTGTCAAGGTGTTGGTGACTCTCCAGGACTCTGAGCCGTAAAGGAGAACGGACTTCACATTGCTGTTGAAGATCCGCAGTTTGGTCCGGAGAGAGAAAGATGTAGATCTCCAAAGTGGTTTCAAGGTGACAAATGCGAATCTTGCTTTCCCAATTCTGGCTTTGATGTCCTCGTCAGAACCACCTGTTGCTGTTACAATGCTACCCAGGTAGGTGAAGGAGGTAACTTCTGTTAGGTTGCTTTCTCCAATGGTGATTGGTTGCTGCTGTCTTTTAAACAGGGCCATGGTTTCAGTTTTCTCCAGGTTGATCTGAAGTCCAGTTTTCAAGGCTTCTTGAGCAAGGTTGTTCGTTTTTTGCTGCATCTGCTGGCGTGTCTGGGACATCAGGCACAAGTCATCGGCGAAGTCTAGGTCCTCAAGGAACTGGGTCAAGGACCACTGGATTCCGGTTCTTCCTTGCCTGGTTGTCTGTCGCATCACCCAGTCGACCACTAGCAAGAAGATCATTGGGGATAGCATGCATCCTTGACGAACGCCTTGTGGTCACTTCGAAGTCCGCAGTCAGTTTGCCGTTATGTATGACTTGGCAGGTAGCATCTTCATACAGATCCTGGATCAGGGTTATGAAGGTTTGGGGGATTCCGTAGTGATGGAGCAGCCACCAGATGGTTTCTCGGTCTATACTATCGAACGCCTGTCGGAAGTCGATGAAGTTGAGGTACAACGTTGACTGCCATTCCACGGATTGTTCTATGATAATACGGAGTGTTGCTATCTGGTCCGTACAGGACTTGTCTTTCCTGAACCCAGCCTGTTCTGGTCGGAGTTTCTCGTCCACTGCATCTTTCAGTCGATCGAGGATGATGCGAGTCAGTACTTTGCTGGGTACGGACAAAAGCATAATGCCGCGCCAGTTCTTGCAGGCGCCTAGATCTCCTTTCTTGGTGAGTTTTACCAAGTGTCCCTTTTTCCAGTCGGCTGGCACTTTTCCTTCCTTCCAGATCCTCTGCAGTAGTGGCAGCAGCATGTTAGCTGTAGTTGAAAGGTCCACTTTTAGGGCCTCTGGGGGTATTCCATCTGGTCCTGCTGCTTTTCCGTTTTTTAAGGTTTTCAGGGCTTTAATTACTTCTGTTTTGGTAGGGTGGTTGGTGTTGACTTTAAGTGGTGAGTCTGCCGGCGGGATGTCTGTTCTCACGGACGGCGGGGGTCTGTTCAAGAGTTCTTTGAAATGTTCAGCCCATCGCTGTCTCTGGTCTTGTTCCTTGCTGAGAAGGTTACCTGTACTATCTTTAACTGGCCTATCTGTGTTTGTTTTGAAAGGCGTATCTAATAGCACCATTTGCTTTGCACCAGCCATTACGCATCTGTACTAACTCTATATAGTATATTAAAGCAAACATGATGAGGTCAACCGAAATGAATAAACTTTGTTTGAGGCTTATATTATTATACAATTCTATATAATAACAGAATAAGAGTAAACTAAATCCGTCCTTTATTTTATGAGAAATAGCCGTTACAGACACATATACTTTTTATCATTCTCATCCGTTGTATAAAGCGGGGGATAATGGAAGCCCTCGATAACGGGCAAACGGTCGCGCCTACAATTAAGGGACTGTGAACTCCCGTAACCTGGGCCCTAGACCTAGACTGGGTAAGGAATCATTAAGCGATACCACCGATCTGCAGTTCCACTGCAGTACCCCCAAAACTTCCGGCCCCATGATCAGCCAAGACAACAGCCACCAAAACAAGCAGACGACCAAGCGACAGACCTCTCATTCGCGGGTCAACAAAGTACAAAAGGTCTTAAGGATGGTAAACAGTGTATTAATCATGACACGCGTAGACCCATGCTGATCAGGCAAGTCGGCAAATCCCCGGGAAAGGGTCTCCTCCATGTCCTGGAGTCCACAAAGCAAGGGCAAAAGCAAGTCGACAGCCGGGCCACCTCGACCTAACCCACCAGAAACTGGTATATGTGTCACCGTACCGACAGGAGGCCCCACCACACCAACCCTCTGCACAGAAACCCGAGTCCGCCCAGACGACTCGTTCGGCACAGGTGCCGGGGCCACGGAGCCAGAATCATCCTCCTGGCTTGGATCAGGAACAACTGTCCGCGGGAGAAGACGCGGATCCCGAGAGGAGCGACCAGACGAACAAACCGCAGTCGCCTTGAGGGGCAACGACTGAACCGGGGCAGCACGCCCAGAAGCCGTGGTAGAATGGGAGGCATGAAAAACACAGAAAGACACCACCGGCGCCGCCGGAGTATGACAACAAGACTGGACCTCGGCCGGCGCGGATTCGCGCACCACACCTCCTCGCCCATTGGCACGCGCTTCCGCAACTGCCCTAGAAAATGGCATATATGTAGCACCACGTAATCTGTTGGCGTCTCGTCTATCTTCATATTCGGGGCATCCGCCCCACGCCGCCGAATGGGACCCACCGCAGTTAACGCACAGACGGACGCTACTCTCACACTTGGCAGTCTGGTGGTTTTTGCAGCATCGAGCGCACAGGTCCTTCTCCCTACGACACTGCCGCCGCCCATGCCCCAGCAACTGGCACTTGGTGCAACGGAGAACTGGCGCCGCATACGGATCCACCCTGTACCTGGTCAGGCCCAGCATCACGACACTGGGCTATTCCTTAAGATCAAAAGTCACCTTCAGTCAATTAGACTGGGCAGTCGCACCATCGAAGCAACGGGGTAGCCCTGTTTGAAAAGGTCGCCTTTAATTTGTCCAAAGAAGGTCGCGTCATCACCCAGATCCGGCGGTCCTCTAATCACTCCTACTGTAGTGGCCTTTGGAATGGTAGTCGAGATTGGTATGCCGTAAAGGTCAGAACGCCGAAACAGGGCACCCTGCTTTCGCGCAGATTTACAGGCAATAAGCCAGTCGCCAGAGGGGATTCTTCTTGCGTTCAGGACATCACCAACTGCCTCCTTCAGCGTGGCTTCCCGCCGATAAGGACCTAATCCATTAAACGTAGCCGGGCCACCACCCAAGTCATGAATAACGACGGAAATCTACAATCTCTAACATCTCCCTGGGTGCTGTCGTTCTACCCGCCCTACGTGGGCCACCCTCCGGAACACCCATCCGGGCTTTGTCAGCATAAGAAAAAGTCTTGCTCGATGATGGGCCAACAGTCCCCTGCGAACGGGGCACATCACCTGCGACCTGCGATACGGACGCAGGACCCACTAGAGTTGAAACAGTCACACCCGAAACGGGAACAGGGGAGGAGGAAAAAACAACAGGGGGGGGCCCCAACATCCATGGGATCACCTTCTACATGTGGCTCATTACTATCAACGACCGTCACTGGGACTGAGGATTCCTTTGGGGCAGTGGTTTTCTTAGCGCCCTGGTGACCATCGGAGGACTTAGGATTACGCTTGGATCTGGGATCCCTATCCGCATAAGGATTGGACCTCTTGCGGGAAGGGTACCCAGAGAGAAATTCCCCCGGTATGGGTGTCAAAGCCCGTACGGTGGGAGCATTGGGCATCATCTCGGTGCTTAACGTGGCGCTCGGCAACCGCGCCTTGGGAACGGCGAAATTGGAAACCTTATAGGCTTTCTTTAATGAACGCTTAACCCTAGCAGAGGGCTCACTACCAGCATCGCTGGAGTCAAGCTCATGCTGAGAAGAGAGGTCCGGAGCATCGGCCTCAGGACAAGATTCAATATCAGACATAATTCATTTATAAAATAACAGTAAAATGGTAAAATACCCAAACAACAGCCACGGCAGTGGCCAACAATAAAGTAACAAACAAGCACCCACAATCAAGCGACAGTCAACATTCAAGGAAAAGTAAAAACTTGCAAATAAAATCACCCACCAAACGTAACTATTCGCTGGTGGCAAGCATAAACATAAAATGCGCAAGCGTCAAGGAGGCAAATCCAACAAACAGAATACAAGGCAAGCAAATACCTGCACCGCTAACCGTATCCAAATGACTCTTGGGCCGAACACCTAGAAGCAGCTGTCCACAAAACCGCAAAGTCCTGATTG
This sequence comes from Oncomelania hupensis, assembly GCA_036898135.1. NCBI lineage: Eukaryota > Metazoa > Mollusca > Gastropoda > Littorinimorpha > Pomatiopsidae > Oncomelania > Oncomelania hupensis. The sequence goes on from CM072513.1 coordinate 42,338,956, forward strand.
CTGGTCCTCTGCCGTGAAAACGGCTGGAGGGCTCGGCGCAACTCCGGTCTTGACGATTGGTGGTCAAAATAATCCAATAGAAGAACCCTTCTATACACACAACTTCAACTAAAATCGTAAAAGTTACAATAAAAATCGCTTGGACGCCCAGGCGGGTGTCCTCGTTAAGCTACACAGAGTAAAATCAGGTTAGGTGCCTTAGAGTATAAAAACGAGCGACTCTCAGAGCCTCCACACACTCAACTCCAATTGCGTATGCGACCAGTAGATGAGTGGGAACATGTCACTTAAGTAGGGCATACCCAGGACCCGAGAAATTAGAGTCGAACCCAAGGCCCATGGGCCAGGTGGGGGAATAGGTTACAAACAGGTAACTGAGTGGGGATAGTCATCGTTAGTAGTTGTAAGACAAAGGAACCCAAGACGAGTTCCGGGGAGAGAACCGGCCATGCGGTTGGATCTAAAGGTGTACAGACACTCGTGAGCGGTAGGTGCACACCGCGGTCATGAACAGCAGTCCAAAGTTAGTCGACAAGGAGTAGGCTACCAGGTCGGCCATGGAGTCCAGATGCACATCGCGGAAGGCAATCCTAACCGCGGAGAAAGTCAGGTTCCAGGGCCAGACATTCAAGGACACAGTGGTCGTGTGCTTTTATACTTGTACAGCTACTTTTGGAACGTTCAAGAACGTTCTAGAAAGTTCTGAGAGTTTCTCGAAAGTTCTGTAAGTTTCTTGAACGTTCTAGTGTTCAGGAGAATTGTAGAAACATGTGGACAACTCTAGAAGGCTTTAGAAATGGAAAATTAAAATCTGTTCAGAGAGAAGGGATTATTATATGTATTCCTAAGGGTAAAAAATTCAGATTTAATTCAAAATTGGAGACCTATTTCACTGTTAAATGTGATATATAAGATTGGATCGTGGTAAGAATGCAAAAATAAAATTATAAGCCGACACGCTCAAAACGCGTGAAGAAGTGAAACTGGTGAACACTCACACAAGCCCAACATCAACAAATATAATGTCCATAATCGAGATTAAAGAAAGTGTTAGATAATCTCATAAATGAAGATCAAAAAGGTTTCATAAGTGGTAGATATATTGGAGATAATATAAGGTTATTATATGACATGATTGAATACTTAGAAAAAAATTGCCTGGTTTATTATTAAATGTTGATTTTGAAAAGGCGTTTGATTCTTTAAATTGGTCTTTTATGCATAAGGTATTAACAGAGTTTGGTTTTGGTCAAGATCTAAGAAGATGGATTATGATTTTTTATAGTGATATTAAATCAACAGTTTTGGTAAATGGGCATGCACAACCCTTCTATACACACAACTTCAACTAAAATCGTAAAAGTTACAATAAAAATCGCTTGGACGCCCAGGCGGGTGTCCTCGTTAAGCTACACAGAGTAAAATCAGTTTAGATGCCTTAGAGTATAAAAACGAGCGACTCTCAGAGCCTCCACACACTCAACTCCAATTGCGTATGCGACCAGTAGATGAGTGGGAACATGTCACTTAAGTAGGGCATACCCAGGACCCGAGAAAGTAGAGTCGAACCCAAGGCCCATGGGCCAGGTGGGGGAATAGGTTACAAACAGGTAACTGAGTGTGGATAGTCATCGTTAGTAGTTGTAAGACAAAGGAACCCAAGACGAGTTCCGGGGAGAGAACCGGCCATGCGGTTGGATCTAAAGGTGTACAGACTTGGTTTAATATTGAAAGAGGATGTAGACAAGGAGACCCAGTGTCTCCCTATTTATTCGTATTGTGTGTTGAAATCTTGGCTACAATGATTCGGGAAAATAAGGATATTAAAGGTATTATTGTTAATAATGTTGAACACAAAATTTCTCAATACGCAGATGACACAGAATTTTTACTTGAAGAGGATCAGACATCTTTTGAAAAGTGTATTGAATTGTTGGATACCTTTGGCAGAAGATCTGGTTTACGATTAAATGCAGAAAAATCTAGTGCTATGTGGTTGGGCAGTAGGAAAAACTGTCATGTACAGTACACGAAGCATTTAGGTATGACATGGAATCCTTTACAGATGAAAATTTTAGGAATATTGCTAACAAACTCAATTAATAACTGTTTTCAATTAAATTATAATGACAAATTTTATGAAGATAGAAAATTATTTTTAATTTGGTCTAAAAGGAATTTTACACCACTTGGTAGAGTTGCAGTATTGAAGTCGTTAATTCTTTCGAAGTTGGTTCATTTATGGCTGCTGCTACCAAACCCACCAGATATAGTTATAAAAGAATTGCAACAATGTGTTATCAGTTTGTATGGAAGAAAAAAACAGATAGAATTAGTAGAAAAACTGCAATTAAAAATGATAAAGATGGGGGTATAGGCTTAGTGGATATTAAAAATTTTATTGTAGCTCTGAAAATGACTTGGATTAGGAAATTAAAACCTAGTCAACACAAATGGAAAAACTTTATTAAAGCAGATTTTGAATATATAGATAAAATTGAATTATACGAACCTGGAATTACTAAATTATATAGAGCTACAAATACTTTTTGGGAAAATGTATTTACAGGATATAAACCTTTTTTCTATAAGGTTGATATAGAGCAGTCAGGAGAATTACTTGCAGAACCAATATGTTTTAATGAAAGGATAAAGGTGGGTCAAAGGTCAATTTCAAAGACTCGTTGGATTGAGCATGGTGTACATTGTATTGCTGATTTTTTGAATGTTGATGGAACTTTCCTTACATGGGTTGAATTTAACAGAAGATATAATTTAAGAGTGGACTTCCTTACATATGTTGGTTGTACGCTAGCAATTAAAGAATATATTAAAAAAACTAAAATAATAGTAACTGATAATAATCGTTTATCTTTCTGTGTTCCAATAAAGAAGATTCTCTCCACTGAAAAAGGTTGCAGGAAATTTTATGATATATTTATGAAAAACAATATAGAGCCAAATTGTTGTAAAAAATGGAATGCTAAAGTAAATTATGTCATACAATGGAAAAAGTGTTTTTATAAAATTCAAAAAATTGGTGATATCGGAATGACATGGTTTCAGATGCGTATCGCAGATGCGTTTCAGATGCGTATCGCATTCTGGCAACTAATATTATTTTAAAAGAAATGGGTTTATCTCAGAGTGCAATGTGTACTTTTTGTGATGTTGATAGGGAGAGTATCACACACCTCTTCTGGAATTGTGATTGTGTAAGACACTTCTGGAACCTTTTTGAGACTTGTGAAAATGCATGTACTCTAATTCTATCAGAAAGCTTAATAGTGTTTGGAATTGATCTGAATGTGAACACAGATCCTATATTTGATATGATTTTACTATTGGCAAAACAATATATATATATATATATATATATATATATATATATATATATATATATATATATATATTATATATATATATATATATATATATATATATATATATATATATATATATATATATATATATATATATATATATATATATATGGATGTAGATATAGCAATGTAAAACCCAATGTAGAGGCATTTAAGTTTAAATTAAAATGGAGATATAATATCGAAAGGTATAACGCTAAATTGAATCAGAAAGAATCTGAATTTGATGCTGCATGGTTTTATTATAAACAGTTGATGTAATAATGTTGTATAATATACGATTCTCGCTTTCTATTTCTATTTCTTCTTTGCTCTCTTTTCTCCTTTTTTTTTTTCCCCACAAATTTATATGTTTAGTTCATTGCTTTGTTTGTTTATTAGTTGAGTCTGTTCGCCTTTATATATTGATCGATGTTATGCTGTTGTTAAAAAAATGGAAATGCAAAAAAAAAAAAAAAAAAAAAAAAACACGCGCCGCACGAAGGACACACCCAGAGCAGAGTTTCTTGAACTGCGAGCCGGTTAACCATGCGGGAGGGGTAGACCGGTGAAAGGAGAGCGCAAGGCGAAGGGCCCTGCGCTCCGCCCCCACCAGCAGGGCTAAGAGCGTAGAAGGCAGATTATACATGAGCTCTGCTCCAAAAAGGAGCCATGAACAAATAAGAGAGACCACCAAAGTAACCAGGTAACGAGGTTCCTGAGCCCAGGACTCGTAGCGGAGGGTGTAGAGGATGCCGATGGCCTTGCTAGCGTTAGTAACATTATGGTGGACATGAGATCGAAAAGAATCATTCTGTTGGAAGGTAAATCCCAGAAAGTGAACGCTGCGCGAGGGGGAAATAGCAGCCCCCGCGACCGAAATAGAAATAGTCAAAAGAAGGATCCCAGCGATGATAGAAAGGACGAAGATAGTGTTGGTAGGGGCTAACGAGAGACCGATCACGGCCAGAGCGGCCGCCACCCGATCCACATCGGCAGCAAAAGGCAGCCAAGTCCTGCCTATGGAAGGCATAAGAGGGCATAAGAAGGCATAAGAGGGCCGATGGAATCTGCCACGCGTTTGTCCCCTCTATACGCATTGTGTCCGGGGACGTTAATCTAACCACTAAAACTGAAACTGAACTGCCACGCGTAGTGCGCCAGAGCCACGTCATCAGCGTCCAAGATAGAAGTAGTACCAGCCGAGACTTTAATCCCAACCTCAGAAAGGGTGATAGTAAACAGAAGATCCCTGTGGCACACCCCGTAGCGAACCTGTATCTGGCGATTCTGCAAAAAAGCTGCAACAATAGACTGATCAACTCCCAAGGAACGGAGTCGATCCAACAGACCGGCATGCCAGACCGGATCAAAGGCATTGGCTATGTCGAAGAAGCACGCAAGAACGGTCCGCCTCCTGGAGCGAGCACGACGAATGTGCTCATTAAGGAGGACAAGGTGATCAACAACACCACGTCCACGGCAGCAAAAGGCAGCCAAGTCCTGCCAATTGGAAGGCATAAGAGGGCATAAGAAGGCATAAGAGGGCCGATGGAATCTGCCACGCGTTTGTCCCCTCTATACGCATTGTGTCCGGGGACGTTAATCTAACCACTAAAACTGAAACTGAACTGCCACGCGTAGTGCGCCAGAGCCACGTCATCAGCGTCCAAGATAGAAGTAGTACCAGCCGAGACGTTAATCCCAACCTCAGAAAGGGTGATAGTAAACAGAAGATCCCTGAGGCACACCCCGTAGCGAACCTGTATCTGGCGATTCTGCAAAAAAGCTGCAACAATAGACTTATCAACTCCCAAGGAACGGAGTCGATCCAACAGACCGGCATGCCAGACCGAATCAAAGGCATTGGCTATGTCGAAGAAGCACGCAAGAACGGTCCGCCTCCTGGAGCGAGCACGACGAATGTGCTCATTTAGGCGGATAAGGTGATCAACAACACACGTCCACGGCGGAAGCCGGCCTGCGCTACCTGGATAACCCGAGTGAGGAACAAAAGTACTGTAAACGATTTTTAATAATACGCTCATAGATCTGACATGTGTGATTAGTGAGAGCGATAGGACGGTAATGATCCGTAGATTGCCTAGACTTGTTGGGCTTGAGAACAGGTACTACTGTGGCCCGCACCAAGAATCGTGGACCAAACCAGCTGTGAAACAGTTATTAAAATGTCCAAGTAATGAAGTTTTAAATGAGAGAGGGGCTCATTTGATCATGAGATAGTGGACCCCATCGGGCCCGCGCCCTTACCCGTAGGACAGAAGCTCCACCATAGTCAAAGGACAACTAGCAAGGAGAGGCCAAAGAGGGGAGCTCGACGTCGGCAGGCGAGAGGAAACTACCATCACTGGGGGAAAGAAACTTTGAGAGAAAGGCTTCCTTGGATGAAAAGACAGTGACCGGTACGTCGGTTAAATCAGGATCAAAGGGCCGATACGTGTCGCGCAGCCTAAAGGTTCCGTCGTTTAATGGTACCAGGCCAGCCTCGTCAAGCGCATTAGCTATCCCGTTGGAACTAGTGGTATGGTTCAACTCCCATAGGCCATCTCTTTAAAAACGCTTATAATGCGTAAGAATAAAAAAAGGCAAGTGGGACAAAGCCCACAATGCCCCCCCCCCCCCCCCTTTCCCAATGCTGAGAACGAACAATTAAAAGGGCATATAAGCCGTAGCCAATAAGAGCCCCAACATTACTCAAAGACACATGTTAAAGAGGTACCATAGAGTCCAACACGTTTATACCACATAACGGATGTACTTGGTGAGAGCTCTCGACGGCCCGACACCTCATCCAAAAAGAGATTCCAAGGAGAAACTGGTGAACACTCACACAAGCCCAACATCAACAAATATAATGTCCATAATCAGATAGAGAGGAAGGAAAATTCCCCCCGGCCACCAGCCATGGATCAAGTTAAAAAATCAAGATAAATAAAAAAACAAATAATCAATGGGCATCGAAGACGACAAAACCTTCATAATATTCAAAAATAATCCAATAGACAATCAATAATTACATATAACTAAACCATGTGCTGTAGGAAGGCAGTAACAATTTTTTTTTAAAATTTTTAATTCTTAACAGACAAAGCCATTAAGCCATGCAACAAATAAATAATAAATAATAAATAATAAAGCAATGAAGCCAAAGCGTTAGCGGCAATAGCCCTATTGCGACCCGCCAGGAATGTTCCACAGCAAAATAGGCTATTTAGGACTAAACCCGACGGGCCACAAAGGAACCGATTTTACTTCGCGAATTTACATGCAATAAAGTGGCTGCTGTGGTCCACACAAACAATTCATTACAGCAGGGGAAAGACTTCGGAATCAATGATTAATCGTGCGACATGGACCAGCAGGCTCCCCCCGTCCCTCTCGACAAGGCCCCAGAGGTCTTCCATGTTCACCTAAACTCCATCAGTCGCATCAGAACAAGTTTGAGATTCAAAGGCAAATCAGAATACAACGGAAAGGGTTTATGACCAGGTAGAATCGAATAGAAAAGTGTTTACGACCGATACTCCCACAGCAGACCACGCACCCGTCCCACCACCTCCTCTGCAGACGGTCTCAGCCGTAAAGATGTATGGGCCTCACCCCCCGAACGACACCAGCGGCCCGATCGGCAGCCTCGTTTCCACCAATTTCCACATGCGATGGAACCCAAGAGGCCGACGCGTTGACACCACTCTCCCTAAAGATTGACGCCTGCGCTAACGTATCGGCTACCAACGCTGGCCGCGCCCGTGAAGAGCACCCTTCTCCAAAGCCTGGAGAGCAGACAGTGAATCAGAAAACAATGTAACACCCGTCCCGGGTGGCAGGTCAGACCAGGCCACAGCAAACAAGGACTTGCCGCATAGCAAAAAGCTCGACGGTCAAGGAAGAGGACCCAGGCGGGGCGCCAAAAAGACCAGTCGCCAACCCCTGGGATATGAAACCCACAACCTGCTGAGCCATCCTTTTTTTTCTTTTTTTTTTTCTTTTAGGGAGAGCACGCTCATCCTTCTTTTCATTAAACCACACAATGCACAGTAAATCCACATATCTTATGCATAGTAATAACAACCAAGGAGCTTAATATTTTCCACAAATGTAGTTTGTCCACATTCATAGTACAGTCATTGTATAGTTAACATAGAAAGTAATCAACAATGGTGTTCTCTTTTTAGTTTTTTTTATGATATAGTATGCATATATACACGCATGCACGCTTACACACACACACACACACACACACACACACACACACACACACACACACAAAGAGACAGATGCTAAGCAGAAAGAAATCAAAAAGGGCTGAGCGAGGGGGAAGGAGAGGGGAAGGAGTGAGTTGGGTTGGCAAATTCTATTACAGTTTTCAGTATCTAGCATAAAAAATACCAATATTAATGATAGCATTAAAAAGGATTTACAGATATGGAGCATATTGTTGCCAGTCGTCAATCCAGCGACCACCATTAACATTAGCATAATATTTATCAACAACATACGAATCCTTTACAATACTCTTCAATGCATTGATATTTGGTTTTGTGCCCTTAAGTTTACAAACGAAAATGTGGTACTTGGCAAGGAGCAAAATCAGATCAAATATTCTATCAGTTAACAATTGATCCTTACAGCCGAAGATGACCAATTCCAAGTCGAATCGTACATTACTACAATGCTGAAACTTTGACTGCAGCCACACTTGTACATCAAACCAAAAATCTCTTATTATGTTACATTCCCAAAGAAGATGTGGCAGTGTTTCTTCAGCACTGTTACAAAAACAACACACTGAACAATCAACTAGCTTACGCATGTATAAAAATCTTCCTGTCGGCAGAATCCTGTAAAGGATTTTATATTGGAACCAACGCAGTGTGGTATCATTTGTTGTCTTTTTAAGTTTATAAAACAATTTCTTGACATTTATCTCAGTATCAAAAAATCTGCTCCATTTAACAATACTTTTTGATATTTCAGTGTAACTAATAATACAAGAATAAACAGACTTCACACCCTTTACACAAGTGTTCCACCACACTGGCTTAGACGTTACAACATTTTCTAAGTCTGTAAAATTCATCTTACGCTGGTATTCTTTCACTGCATGAACCACACCTACAGTAAAAAATTACACTCACTATTGTATTTTGTGATAAATTCTTCGTGTGTCATAAATCTATTTGACAATATGAGATGACCGACTTGTGTCACTCCTGCAGCAAGCCAATTTTGTAGAAACACTGTTTTACTTTCTCTACGAATATTTATGTTAAAAAACAATGGTTCATTAACAAAATCCCTTTCTGTGACAGGAGCACATTTTATCACAACATTTTTACAATGTTTGAAAACATCCATCCAGAAAGGATTTTTTATATGTTGCATCGCAACTTCAAAAAAATTACTACCAAAATGAAGACAATGTTTCAACAATGGACATTGCATAAGCAAAATGTGACTTATTTTCCCCTCCGAGAGCAAAATTCTTTTAAGCCAAGAAACTTTTAGGGCACACAGGAAAGCTCTTACATCTGTCATTTTCAAACCACCACTCTCGTACGCTTGACTCGCAATTTTCCTTTTTATTTTATCTGTTTTACCGTTCCACAGAAAGAATATAACAACTTTGCTTGTTCACTTAAAAAACTTTCGCTTGGGTCTGGAATATTAGTAAATAAATATGTTAATTTTGAGAGTATTTGACTTTTTATTACACCAAACGGAGTAAAATTTCTTTTTGACCATATCGCAATAATTCTTTCAATTTCTGTTAACTTGTTTTCGAAATTTAATCTTACAATATTTTTTATATTAACTGAAAAGACAATCCCTAATACCTTAAACACAAGAGGATTCCAGACAAAATTAATTTCAGTCATGTATCTCGCGTTTGAGTTTTTAGCCGAGCCTATCCACACAACAGCGGACTTATCATAGTTTTTATTAAGACCAGAGATACGAGCAAACGTTTTCAGAGTGTCAACACAAGCCTGGAAGGACTCTCTAGTGCCATCTAAGAAGAAAGTTGTGTCGTCTGCAAATTGAGAAATAACGGTTTCCTTTTCTCCTATCTTTATTCCCTTAACGTCCTTATTCTGAAGAATCATTTGACTAATACCTCTGCACAAATAAGGTATAAATAACAAGATAAGGGATCTCCCTGACGTGTTCCCCGACCTACATTAAACCACTGAGACAGCTGCCCGTTCACTGAAACACACGACTTGATGTTAGCATAAAACGTCCGCACCCACTTTTGTATGTCTAGACCAAAATTAAACGCTTTAAGGCAGTTATCTAGGAACGACCACGAGATAGAATCAAATGCTTTTTCAAAGTCGATCATAAGGAGCAATCCCACTCTACTATCTCTCTCCAAGAACAACATGGTATCATACAGTAATCTAATATTTTCCCCAACGTACCTCCCTTTAAGAAATTCTGTTTGGTTTTCATTGATTATGTCAGGAAGCACTGGTTTAAGCCTATTCGCTATACACGCAGATGCTATCTTATAAACCGTATTCAACAAAGTTATAGGCCTCCAGTTTTTTAAAAATCTTTTATCTCTTCCCTCTTTTGGGATGCAAGTTATTACCCCCTCCCTTTGCGTTATTGACATTTCTCCTTTTTCAAAGCCCCTATTTACAGACCTAACTAATAGCTTACCTAAATCAACAAAGAAAAACTTAAAGAACTCTGCAGTGTAGCCATCCGACCCTGGACTCTTGTTCTTCATATTCTTTAAAGTGTACAAGGCCTCATCACGAGTAATGCGTCCTTCAATGCTATTCTTCTTCTCTTCCGTAAGCTTGGGGAGATTAAGGTCATCGATAGTATTATCACAAGCGTCATCTGCTCTAGCAGTGTACAAACATTCATAAAAAAAACTTTGTTTCTTTCACTAACTCATCCCTTTCACTAACTCATCCCTAAGACCAAAATTAAACGCTTTAAGGCAGTTATCTAGGAACGACCACGAGATAGAATCAAATGCTTTTTCAAAGTCGATCATAAGGAGCAATCCCACTCTACTATCTCTCTCAAAGAACAACATGGTATCATACAGTAATCTAATATTTTCCCCAATGTACCTCCCTTTAAGAAATCCTGTTTGGTTTTCATTGATTATGTCAGGAAGCACTGGTTTAAGCCTATTCGCTATACATGCAGATGCTATCTTATAAACCATATTCAACAAAGTTATAGGCCTCCAGTTTTTTTAAAATCTTTTATCTCTTCCCTCTTTTGGGATGCAAGTTATGGACATTTCTCCTTTTTCAAAGCCCCTATTTACAGACCTAACTAATAGCTTACCTAAATCAACAAAGAAAAACTTAAAGAACTCTGCAGTGTAGCCATCCGACCCTGGACTCTTGTCGTTCTTCATATTCTTTAAAGTGTACAAGGCCTCATCACGAGTAATGCGTCCTTCATTGCTATTCTTCTTCTCTTCCGTAAGCTTGGGGAGATTAAGGTCATCGATAGTATTATCACAAGCGTCATCTGCTCTAGCAGTGTACAAACATTCATAAAAAACCTTTGTTTCTTTCACTAACTCATCCCCATCATGAACAATACTACCGTCCTCTTTCTGTAAAAATGCCATAGATTTCTGTACATAATTCCTTTTTTCTAAATTACAAAAGTATTTACTATTCCGTTCTCCTTCATATCTCCACTTCATACGCGAACGTATAATCATACAGTCTATTTTCTTTTTACGCAGTGCGTACAAAGACTGTCTTTTTTCTTCCAGGATGTGTATGTTTGTGTCAGAAAGATTAGCCTCTAAATCTTTTATTTCGTCCAAAAGTTTTGCCTCTACTCGAGACTCTTCTTTTTTCTTACGAGCCGAGTATGGGATGCATTTACCACGCAACTCATGTAAAATCATTTCGAAAAATAACTGATCGTCGATCATAAAGGTTATGTCGTCGTCGTCAATAAGATGTATATTGTCTCGGTCATAAACAAGAACGGCATATTGTTTCTTAAGTTCCAAAATAGTGGACTTGACAAGATCTACAAAAGTTTGGTCACGCAAAAGGGAATTATTGAATTTCCAGTATGCCCTGGCTTTACCTGAAATCTCCGTTTTTAACCCAAAATAAACTATTGAGTGATCTGATAAGTATCCTGGAGCAATATCACTACTGCCAACACAAGGTCCAAGGTCAGAGCTAACTAAAAACCAATCAGTTCTACTACGTTGCACGCTGCTATTAAATCTCTTCCAAGAATACTTTCTTTTATCAGGATTAAGTACTCTAAAAATATAAATTAAATCATATTCCTGCATACAATTTTTGACCACCTGTCTACTTCTTGGCCTATAGATCCTAGTGGGCTGGTTAGTGTCCAGTGAGGGGTTGAGCGCGAGGTTCCAGTCGCCTCCAACAACCATAGTGCTGTTATCCATCAAAGCATTCTCCAAAAACAAATTAGTGAAAAATGCCGGATTATCTCCGATACTTGGCGCATACACATTAGCGACAGTCATACGCTTATTCAAAAATTCAATGTCCAGTAGTATATATCTACCTTCATTGTCTTTCTTAACAGCATGAAGTTTATATTGAAAGTTATTTTTAAACATGATAGCAACGCCTCGACTATCGCTACTGTTGCCTGCGACCACGCACTCAAACCCCCACTGGGACCTTATAAAATTCTCTTGGTCAGTTTTCCAATGTGTTTCCTGGAGAAAAACAATATTGCAAGCCTGATTCCTTAAAAAGTCGAACACGTCCTTAGGTTTTCGAAAGTCTCCAAGACCATTAACGTTCAAAGTTACAATTCTGAGTTCTTCGTTTCTAGCCATTACGTGTGTTCAAAATATATTGATGATATCAAAAGAAACATTCCGATAATGGTATTTATACATAAACTTGAACAATGTTCATACCGACTAAGGAAAACAAATCAGGCGTTGTATGCGTTTTTCCTCCCATCAAACTCTCAGTTGTATACATATATGAGAATACATAATATCAATACAGTAAATAGTACAGGAGGCAACGTAGCATACATGAACATTCCATCACTGACAGGCATTTATAAACAACAAAGCAACACATGCTTGAAAACAAATCAAGTATAAATAGACACATAATTGGCTTCGCCATTCGTAGGTACATGGTTTTCTGAATCTGTAATATCGCCAACCACGGGGAAGGAGTGGGAAGGAGGGGACGGGAGGGGGGAGGGAGGGAGAGAGAGCAAGAGAGGGAGGGAGAGGGAGGGGGAAAAGAAAGAGAAAGAGAGATAGGGAAGGAAATAGAGAGAGAGAGAGAGTGAGAGAGAGAGAGAGAAAGAGAGAGAGAGAGAGAGAGAGAGAGAGAGAGAGAGAGAGAGAGAGAGAGAGAGAGAGAGAGAGAGAGAGAGAGAGAGAGAGAGAGAAAGAATTATAAAAACGGAAAATATCTACAGTCATGGATATCGTGAACGGCCGCACTCACTGCAGGCCCAAGCATAACAAAACTAGACTTATAAGTAACGAACAAAGTTTACAACATCAGTCCTGTAAACATCGTCTATCCACAGTGAAACTGAAATGTATCAAGTAAGTATTCCAAGTCCATGCACCGCCATCTTACCCCCTTTTACCTATTTTTGCCCAATTGAACAATAACAGTGCATGTTACGTACACCAAGAGCGGCATTTCTTTAAGCTAACCCCGTACTCGCTTTGCGTTTCTGCACAAGTCACATCTCTTTACCATTACAATTTCAATGAGAGAGAAGTGATGTACCTGTAAGGCGTTATCACAAGATTGCTGCTTAATGTTACATTTAAAGACAAAATCTGTATCAGTTATAGACTCAGATTACAACATTTACATTTTTCAAGGGGCGAAAAGGGCAGTAATTGATCTTTGAACTTTTTAGCTAATCATTACGCTGTCGCACGCATCGCACATGCACATACATGTTTCAAGAGCAACAACAAAGCTACAATTTCAACGAAGCAACTGTTTGGCGTTAAGAATAACATCATGTCCAAAGGAACAGAATGTAAACAGCAAAATATTGTCACAATTGTCAGCATCAAAATTATTATCCCAAATTTGTATATTAGCCACTTCATTCCTAACAAGCGAAGAGAAAACTGGAAGGTAAACCTTTCTTGTAGTGCAGTATTTATAGCATCTAAAGATCAAGGAAGATTAGAGCAATATTCATATTTCTAGTAATTGTTCTCAAGCATTTCATTATGCTACATTTATTCTTCTTGATACATTGTTTGAAGAAGGAAAAGCCATTATCATCATGAACATGAGTCATTAACCCTTATTATACCTTATCTGCATGCTTGACAGATTGGCCGCGTGCCCCTCTTCCTCCCCATCTCCCCCTGCCACCGCGACCCCATGCCCCTCCTCGCCCACGCACGGTAGATCCGATGAGCAGAGGGTCGCAGGGGGAGGACAGGTCGGTGCTAGAGCCAGCGAAGGGCACCTTCAACTCCAAGTCACTGAGTCTTTCAATCCTATGCTTTCTGTCCTGCTTATCTTTCACCATGATAACACCATTCACTGTCCACACATCCGCCACTGCACAATAGTCTTGGCACTGTCGCAGCAAAAAATAGTTTGACTGCGTTAAATCATCCACAATGACGACTTTCTTGCTTTTGAGTTTTCTTCTGTTTTTAACAACTTCGTCTTTGGTTTTCCTTGACACAAACCTAACGATAATTGGTCTTGGGGTGTTGCCGGTTCTCTTCCCCACACGGTGAGCGGCTTCGATGTGGTCAGCGGTGATGTGGGTCAGGCCCAGGGTAGTCTGGAACAGTGCCAGAGCCTTCTCCTCCGCCTGGCTGGCCGTCTCTCACTCCCCCTCCTCCACGTACAACAGCTTCACATTGTTGCGACGAGAATATTGCTCGTTGCTGCTGGAGCGCTCGTCAGCCTTTCGAGCGTAAAGAATGCTTTCTTTGGCCAGCGTCTCGGTGTCTTGCTGTTTCTTCTTCAGCTCCAGTATTTCTTTCTTTAACTCTTCGTTCTCGTTTTTCAATTCAAATATCTCTCCATTCATCTCCTCCATCTTTTGCTGTTGGGCACCCAAGTCCAAGCTAAGAGTGTCGAGACGCTTGTTGATATCGGAGCGCATTGATTTCAAGCACAAAAAGATGTCTGTAAGAGACGGCTCCACCTCTGCTTCTCCGTTGTTGCGTACCGTATCGTCAGGGCTTTCATCACTAGTACGATGGCGCTTTGCAGGCGAACAGTCACGCGACTCTGATTGCTTGTTGAAATGGCGCAGAATGACCCCATTGCTGCTAGTGCTACTCTGTTTTCTGCTGTTCACACCTCCTCTACTCTTACTGCTGGCACTGTCCTTGTTCTTCTCTACCTCCTGCATCTCTACAGTATCCTCTATGCTATGCTCGAGTTAGAGTCCTGCTTTCCTTTCTCTCTACATGACACAGATAGAGAGCGATTTCGTTGACTGGCTGAAGACATCGTGATCTAGTATGCCTACTGTTGCTGCTTTGAACCACACGATGACGTGGCGGAAGTAAGCCTAGGCTAACCGGCGAATGTCACACAAGGTAAGTGCAGCAACGAGTCCGTGCGAGGCGTGCGTTTTTACGAGTGCACAAGTACAAGGCCTGTTCTCACCACTGCAGTAGACCTACCTTGCGAAGAGGCCTATAACTAAGCACACATAACACCACATTTCGTCGCTGTCAGACGAAAACCTCGTAAGT
Source organism: Oncomelania hupensis (assembly GCA_036898135.1). NCBI lineage: Eukaryota > Metazoa > Mollusca > Gastropoda > Littorinimorpha > Pomatiopsidae > Oncomelania > Oncomelania hupensis. The sequence continues at coordinate 42,354,055 of CM072513.1, forward strand.
CCCAAAATGGCGGTTTGGAGATAACTTCATAGTTGTGACCCTTGGTCTCTTGCCCATGTTCTGTGCTAAGCTCAAAATTGCGTCTCGAATAGAAAGTTAATAAAAATCCATGAAACCAAACCTTGTATCTCTCTACTGGCGGACCAAACCTCGTATGTTTAGATACGAGGTTTTTACCGAACGTTTTCGCGGTAGGAAGTGACAATGACGCAACATACGAGGTTTTCTTTGTCGCAAAAGTTTGGACGAAATTGTAAGTACAGAGCACACATAACACTTTGAGTCGTTTGATTTCCTTCACAATTAGACAATGAATGTATGGAAAGGCATTGAATCATGTAGTCTTGAGTTTTCAGTGGTTTTGAGTGGTGAAAGACTGATCTCTCTCTCTCTCTCTCTCTCTCTCTCTCTCACTCTCTCTCTCTCTCTCTCTCTCTCTCTCTCTCTCTCTCTCTCTCTCTCTCTCTCTCACTATGTGTGTGGTTGAAGAGAAAGGGACAGTTCTGGAGGCGAAGAGAATAGATCTAGTGTGGGGAGGGTAAAGTGGAGGTCACTGGATCTGGGGGACGGATGTTAGATCTAGTATGTAGGCTTAGATTGAGTAGATCTCCACATCGCTTGTTTGTGAGAGGGGCGTACAGAATACATTCATTTATTTAAATCGGAATAAAACACTTGAGATTGTTTATGTTAATTAATTTCAGAATCTACGTCGATGTCTGATAACGGAAATCTGTCGTCTGGGACCCTCTGCGGAAAGTGCAACCTGCCACACTCCCCTTGCTCATCATTTGATGATTTTGCGGAGTGGATTTGTAAAGTCTGCAACGAACCTCCCAAAGACCCTGTGAGTTCGGGCACTAAATAGAATAGACCCAACGTTTCCCGGCGTGTCGTAAGAGGCGACTTGCAGGGGTGATGTTAGCACGGCATCACTGGGCGAAAGTCTTCTACACAGAAGTCACCGGCCAGGGCGGAGTAACCTCACGTTACTACAGGTTCAACGACCACGTGCTCAGGGCCAAGGCGAGCCACACTGTATTCGTGGATTTCGGCTGTGGCCACAGGATTGGGCACCGCCAGGTCCTTTTTGCCAAAGACACACTACATGATGAAATTATCCACTAATTCCATACCGGATCGGTCGTCACCCGGCTCAACAAGGCGCCTTCCGTTGGCCACCAGTACGGAGGTGATAAATATGCTACTGATGGACAATTTAGCAAGATCCGCACGAGAAACAACATCGTCATAGGAACCTGGAATGTCAGGACCCTAACTGCGGAAGGAAAATTAGAAGAACTGGCCCACAAGCTGGACCACTATCGATGGAACGTTTTATGTATCGGCGAAGTGCGCTGGAAAGGCCTAGGTAAAACAACGACCGACAAAGGCCACAAGCTCTATTTCAGCGGTAGAGATGACAGTCACGAACACGGCGTTGGATTCTTGGTCCACAAGAACATTCTAGCCACTGTCATGGGTTGCCGCCCAGTATCCAGTAGACTCATTACCATCCGTCTGAGAGTAGCCCCTTTCAACATCACCATCATCCAGGCTTATGCCCCAGCATCAGACTATGACGACAGCGAAGTGGGGGATTTTTAAGAAAATCTACAGGCGGTCCTTGACCAAGTGCCGAAGAAGGACATAGTCATAGTGCAAGGCGACTGAAATGCCAAGGTTGGCCAAGATGCGCACCACAACTGGGGAGACACATGTGGACCCCACTGCAACAACGAGACAAATGACAGGGGTCTGAGACTCTTGGAGTTTCCCAGATACAACAATCTGATACTGGCAAACACGCTTGGTCTCCACAAAAACTCCAGACGATGGACATGGCACAGTCCCGGCGGGGAGCATCACAACCAGATCGACTACATCATGGTCAAGAAACGCTTCAGATCAAGCATCAACATTGGCAGGACACGCACTTTTCCAGGAGCAGACATCGGAAGTGACCACGATCTTGTGATGATGTCTTTCCGGCTCCACTTGAAGAGAGTAAATACAGCAAAGTGCACCAGACTGAAGTTCGACCTGGACAAACTGCAAGACCCGGAGGTGGCAGAACTATTTCAGGCCACAATTAGAGGGAAATTTGCACCACTGCTCATTTGGGGGGCTGGTGAAGTAGATGTCAACACCATGACCACCACGTTCAACTCAGCTGTGACAGATGCCGCCACTGAGATCCTTGGCAAGCACCGACCAAAGAAGTAGCCGTGGATCACACCTGAACTTTTGGATCTGTGTGATAAACGAAGAGATATTAAAAAGAAAAAGAACACCTCACAGGGAGCTCATGTCTACCGAAAAATCAACAATGACATCCGATAAGGCATGCGCACAGCAAAGAAGAACTGGATAGAAGATCAATGCCAGGAAATAGAGAACAGTCTGAACAAGAACAACAGCAGGAAGGCCTACCAGACTGTGAAGCGCCTGACAAGTGTCAAACCGACCAAAGTCTCCACGATCCCAAGCAAGTCTGGCATATGCCTTACAGAAGAACAAGAAGTCTTGGACAGATGGACAGAGTACTGCTCCGACCTTTACACCAAATGGATACTCATCAGTTCTAGCATGTCCCGAGAACAGAGAAGAAGAAGAAATCCTCCCAATTCTCCGGGAAGAAGTTGAGGCAGCAGTGCAATCACTGAAGAAGGGGAAGTCAGCGGGAGTGGACAACATACCCGCGGAACTGCTACAAGCAGGAGGAGAAGCGATGATTGATGCCTTCACCATTATCTGTAACAAGATCTGGCAGAGCGGGGAGTGGCCTTCAGGAGTGTGAAAATTACCGCACCATCAGCCTTATCAGCCATCCCAGCAAGGTCCTCCTGAAAATAATACTCAACAGGTTGAAACCCCAAGCTGAACAAATCATAGCTGAAGAACAAGCAGGATTCAGGGCAGGGCGAATTACCACTGAACAGATTTTCAACCTCAGAATAATTGATGGATTGGCTAGAGAGGAACAAGAACTTGAACAGATGGTACAGAGGCTTGACACCACTTCCAGAGCCTATGGAATGGAAATAAGTGCAGAGAAGACCAAAATGATGACCAACAACACCAATGGCATCAACACGGACATCAAAGTCCAAGGCCAATCCCTCAACACACTGCATAGCTTCAAACATTTAGGAGCCATTGTATCAGACAATGGGTCCCGACAGGAAGTCCTCTCCAGGATCGCACAAACAACTGCTGCCCTGACAAAGTTGAAGCCCATTTGGAAAGACAGGACCATCAGTCTACATTCCAAAGTAAGACTGCTGCGCTCCCTTGTCATCTCCATCTTCCTATATGCTTGCGAAGCATGGACGCTTACAGCAGATCTACAACGATGAATACAAAACATGGAGGTGAGGTGCTACAGAAGACTTCTGGGCATTTCCTATACCCAACACATCACCAACGACGAAGTCCGACAGACCATCACACAAGCCATTGGACAACACTATGACCTGCTCACAGTGATGAAGAAACGTGAACTCCGATGGTATGGCCACGTCACCAGAGCATCAGGCCTTGCAAAGACCATTCTGCAAGGCACAGTGCAAGGAGGTAGAAGAAGAGGGAGACCGACAAAGAGGTGGGAGGACAACATTCGAGAGTGGACTGGTTTGACACTGAGCGAAGCCATCAGGGCTGCTGAGGACAGAGAAAGATGGAGTATGCTGGTTAAACGATCATCTGTGGTGCCCCTACGACCTCCGAGTTACGAGACAGGATAGGAAATGCCGGAAGATATGGTATTTCTGTGTTTGACGTTTTAACAGTTTGTGACACCTATAAATATGGCTTTCCTGCGATCTTTGACAACGTTTTGCTCTGATTTTGTGTTGTACCAGGGTCTGTTGTTTTATTCAAAAACCTCGTAACTCAAACTTTTTTACACAGTTTTAAGTCGAAAACCTCGTAACTCTTCATTTGCTTCCAGTTCTCAACGGAAAACACTTCTTCGACTTTTTATCCCATACTGTCAAATTTCTAGACTTTTCATAGTTCCTTTGAAGTAAAAAAGTCATTGGTTTGGCGTTACCCGACTGGTTGAAACAGTTTTTATCGATTTTCTCAAAACAGCAAAAAATGAGATACGAGGTTTTCGTCTGACAGCGACGATTTCTCAATTCCACAATGTCCACAATTATTAAACGTCCGTCACAAAAAGCACATCACTATGATCCTGAGGGCCTTACGCCGCTAACTGCACTGTTTTCAAGCATACATTTTAAGGCTACATTCGGAAATTAGTCCAAAATGTCAGAGCTTCTGACAGCGCGTCTGGTTTAGCCACGAGCGTCGTCGTTCACCCTGCTGAGCCATCCTCACTAACCGATCCATCTGTAAAAACCATCAAGGAACCAAGTAAGTCCGCCAAAACCCAACGAGACTGTGACAGAAGGAGCCCAGGGAGGCACCGGAAGCACCGGGACTCGCTCAAAACATCGCCCCGGTCCCATCACGTCCCCTAACAATGGTCCAAGAGACTCTCCAATCCCTGGGGGATTAAAACAGCGATGTAGCTCCTAGTCCGTGGAGTTAATAACACTGCGGGCCCTGCACAGATTACCAGCGCAAGCTTTGCGCACCTGGAGCCACAGTGGAAGGACACCGGACAACTGGTAAACAATTCTCGTAGGTACAGAAGCTGGCAGACACAGCAGCCTCCGGAGGATGGCGCATTCAGCGCCAACTAGCCTCTGCAACTGATGGAGCGAAATATCATAGAACAACTCAGCCCCAAAGAGGAGTCTCGAGCGAACCAGGTAACTGCATCCCGGGGAACACGGCCCCAGGCCTCCCTGCGAATGGCCCTTATGACCCTAGGGGTCGAGTAAGCGGAGGAAATGTTGCGGTCAATCTGAGGACCGAAGCTACCATTCTGTCGAAAGAGGACCCCTTGGTAACGGACCTCCCTAGCTGGCGAGATGCTGACTCCTTCAACCACCAAGGGAAAGTGGTAAACTGTGAACATTGACAGTATACAGCCAGACTTGCAGATGAAAAACATTGACTGCGTGTGAATGAACTGAGAAAAATTAAGTAAATTTCTTCTTGAGTGGGTGGTTATTTTACGTTGAAACGCGAACGATAGTATGTATAAAACGCGCACGATAGATCTAATCGTTTCGCTTTGCAAAGTATTCATTAACAAAGTGTATTTACCTTTGATTTGAGTTTGCATTGTGGTTAGAAGAAGCTTTGTATAACGTTGGAAATTTTAGTTCTATAAATTCTCTAGATTTGCTTGTTTCCTGTCGATCGAAGCTTCGCGTTAGGTATAGATATTTGAGTACATTCTTGGACCAAAAGAAATGTTGTATCACGTAAGACAGTGATGACGAATTTATTTGTGATTGGTTACAATTGCGTCATGTTCGATCGTTCCAAAGTGTTCTAGAGAAAAGAAAAACTATATTCGATGCTCTGTGTAAAGTGAGAAGGAAATTTAAAAGTGAAAAGGCGATTGTATGCAGTTGTTGATTGCGTCATGTTCGATCGTTCCAAAGTGTTCTAGAGAAAAGAAAAGCTATATATTCGATGCTCTGTGTAAAATGAGAAGGAACGTGAAATGTGAAAAGGCGATTGTATGCAGTTGTTGATGTATGCTGAATAAAAGTGGAAAAATTCATAAGACGACTCCAGCCTTGATGATGATTGAACGGGTTGCGTGGATAAACGAATCCGAGTTACACTTATAAAGACTTCAGCATTGGGGCTGAATCAACCACTGATAGAAAAACATCAACATCACGAGTGTAACAACAAGACAGACCAGGTCTGTATGCGATTAGCAGACAGGGGCAGGGCTCTGACCATTCTGTTAAACTCTAACATATGAGATATGCGGGCCGGTTTTGGTTAAAATAGGAGATGCTTATCATCCGATGTCAGGACCTGTGTGATATGTCCGAGTTGGAAATCCGAGATGAGCTCTTCAGCCAGGGGGTCACAGCTGTACAGCGGGTCAACAAAGGACCCAAACGTATCAACACCAACACACTTTTTGTGACCTTCGATATGGCCAAGTTGCCGGAGTCACTCAAGGTGGGGATACCTTAGGTTAGTTAGTTAGTTAGTTTGTTAGATTATAGTCCCCGGACACTTGCGCATATATGGGACTTAACTAAGATCACCATATGAAATTTTAAAACATGATAAAAACACTCATCCTTTCATCAAAATATATATACATTTAATAAAACGCTTATAAGACGTAAGAATAAAAATGGCAGGCGGGTCAAGCCCCGGGTGTCCTTATTAAAAGAGCAGTAAGCCATTGCTAATATGCCCACACAATACATTAAAACTACATATAAGAGGGTACCAGAGGACCAGAACGCTTATATTGCATAACGGAAGTCCCCCGGTGGGAGCTCAGAGAGCCCCAACACCACATACTAAAAGATTCTAAGTAGGTGGGAGGGAGGGGAAGCCTCAACCAACCAACACCGTGAATCATACTAAAAAGTTACAAGGATAAAAGTTAAAACTTACGTATATCTCATTAAATAATCTACAATGTATAGCATGTAGCATTATAGCTCGACAAATAAACACGTTACGTTAAAATCATTATGCATCAAATAATTTTTAATTTAAAGAGTTATCCCATGGTATAACACAAGTGATGCTAATCCAATCAGCCAACGCGCAGGAGGGACCAAAGCGTGTTATTTATCCATCACCATGCATCAGCAATCAAAGCTATAGCATTAGCCACAAGCATCAACAGTAACCAAGGCCATGGGCGGTCCACTTGGGACAGCTCAACAGCAAATAGTGCTATTAACAACTGGAAACCAACCCAGATAGCTCAAATCAATAAATGAAGCCATGCACTGAAAATAACAGAAACATTTTTAATTTTTTATTTTAATTTATGACGCCGGGAAAGCTGCACAGCAAATAATGCTATTTAGAAGCAAAACCGACGGGCCACAAAGGAACCGGAGCAAAATAAGGTGGCTGCTGAAATCCACGCCAAACATTACACTACAGCAGGGAAGAAATTTCAGAGTTAATAATTACTCGTGCGACATGCACCAGCAGACTCATCCCATCTCGATGTGCTAGGCCCCAAAGGCCCTCCAAGCTCATCGGAGCGCCATCAGAACGCAGCAACCCGCGCAGTGCACCGAAGGAATTCTCCAGTAGCTGACATTCAAATAAGCAGTGTGCGAAACTTGGGGGTAAACCGCATACGCATCGTGTCCCCGTCCATCTGGTCCGCCAGTGGCCAGACATCAGCCGCATCAAAAGAAGTTTAAGCTCTACAGGTAAATCATACTGAATGGAAAAGGTTTATGACCACGAAGAATAGAAAAGTGTCCACGACCAAGGCTCCATTCCTGGTACTCATTAGACCAGCGCTACCATAGGCTGTATCTGTATCCGTCCTACCACCTCCACTGCCGACGGTCTCATCCGTATCAAAGTATGGGCATCACCCCTCGAACCAACGCCGGCAGCCTCGTTTCCAACAATTCCCACAGGTGATGGGACCCAGGAGGCCGACACACTAACCCCATTCGCCCTTAGAACCGTCGCCTGCGCCAGAGTGTCGGCAACCAACGCCGGCCGCGCCACAGAGGTGCCCTTCTCCAGGGACTGGAGGGCAGATAGAGAATCGGAAAACAAAGCAACGTTAGTCCCAGATGGCAGATCAGAACTGGCCAAGGCAAACAAGGACTGCCGCACGGCAAGTCGACTGTCAGGGAAAAGGACCCTGGCGGGGCACCGAAGGACCAGTCCCCCACCCCCAGAATATGGAAACCACAACCTGCAGCGCCGTCATCACGCACAGACCCATCTGTAAAAACTTTCAGGGACCCAGCCGAATCCGCTATACGCTCCTTGGCCAAGTGAGTAATGAGAGGCAAGTCGGTCTCTCTTGTAAGGCCGCCGAAACCCAAAGATATCGCAATGGGAGGAGCCTCCCACGGCGGAACAGAAACCTCCGGAACCTGCTCAAAACAGCGCCCTGGTCTCATCGCATCCTCCAACAACGGTCCAAACATAGCCCCGATCCCTGGCAAGCGTCGTCTCCCCACCGGGGGATTAAAATGACGAAGCAGCTCCTGGTCTGTAGAATTAGTAGTGCTAAGAGCCCTTTATATAGCCAGCGCAAGCCTTGCGCACCTGGAGCCACAATGGAAGGATACCGGACATCTGGTATACGTAACTTTGAATAAGGGTGCTCCAACTTTTTCCTGGTCAAGAACCGCTTCTTTGTCCCAAATTGATATATCGATCTGTGATCCCTCCTTACTTTTGTATTTTAAATGGACAACATCACTTATAGTAGGGACAACAAACATTCAGTTCTCATCCTCAGCAAGAAATCTCGGCTACATTCTCTCCGATGACCTGTCCCTCACCAACCACATCTCCAACGTCTGTCGCTCTGCATACACGGCCATACGCCAAATCAGCTCCTTTCGCCACTATCTTACAGTCCCTGCCACAAAAACCCTAGTCTGCGCTCTCGTCGTTTCTCGTTTTGACTATTGCAACTCTCTCCTTGCTGGCTCCCCAAAACACATCATTGACAAACTACAAAAGGTTCAGAACTCAGCAGCTAGACTAGTATTCCGAGCTAAGAAACGCGATCACATCACACCTCTACTATATTCCCTTCACTGGCTTCCTGTGCAAACACGCATAGAGTACAATCTCTCTGTTCTCTGTCACAACTTCTTCACAGATTCTTGTCCTTCCTACCTTGCTGATCTACTGTCTGTCTACTCCCCTTCACGCACTTTAGAATCACCTGCTGACACTCGCACACTCAAGGTTCTCGTCACCCGCACTAAGACAACGTTCCCGTATACGCAACATACAATCAACACAAGCATTCTAAAAGGCCCTCAAAACCCACCTCTTCAAACTGCATTATTCAGACTGATTTGTATCCCGCTGCCATTCTCTCCTCTTTTGTCTCTGATCCGTAAGGGTATACACGGCTGTAAATATTTATACTGTTTTCCTCCTGGGCCTAACCGGGCATGTAAATAGCTGTTAATAGGTTTTTGCTATTCTATTTCTGTCTTTTTTGTCATTTGTGTACATAGTTGTAAATAGTCTATTTCTGTCTTATTTGTCATTTGTGTACATAGTTGTAAATAGTTTGTACCTTTACCGTTCCGTCTTTTGGTGTATTGTAGCAAAAGCGATGTTTTATCATTTGCATGTATTTATATATAATGACTATGTAAAGCGTGGTGAGTCTGGTCATAGGCTGGAGTACCCGCTATTAAAAAAAATCCGTTATTATTATTATTCTTCTTAGTATTATTATTATAAGCCCGTAAAAAAGAATGATGTATCTGCACCCAAGCTCTGAAAATAAACAGAACCACCAACGTTTGCGAGCGCAATGCCGACAGGTCTTCAAACGTAAAAGAAGAGAATCGTGGAGAGGATTCTGCTCCACGCTAAATTCGAAAGCGAAACTGTCGAAGGTTTGGAAAGTGGTCCGCAAACTCAAAAATAAAAGTAACAAACAGGTGAGACCATGCCTTACTGTGCAGGGGGACGTAATCGGAGATAAAAAAAACAACAACTAGTAGCTGATCTTTTGGCCTCTTTTTTTGCTGCAAATTCTTCCTCTGAAAATTATTCTCTCTTTTCAAACAATTAAAACCCGTAAAGAACAACAACGGTTAAATTTTACCTCTGATAATTCTGAAGACTACAACATTTCGTTCTCATTAGTCGAGCATGACGATGCAATTAACAAAAGTGCAGATTCAGCAGTTGGACCGGATGATGTACATTATCAATTTCTCAGACATTTAACAAGGTACTCACGGTCTCAACTGCTGGACAACTTCAATCAGATTTGGATCACTGGCACTGGCACTGGCACCTTTCCTCCCTCTATAATACCCATTCCTAAACCTGGCAAAGACCATACTAATCCAACAAACTAATAGTCAATGCCAATAGCCTTAACGTCCTGCTTATGCAAGACGCTGGAAAGAATGGTTTATTCCCGTTTACTGTGGTATCTGGAAACAAATATTATCTTATCCAACACTCGAGGTCGAAGTACTGTTGACCACCTGGTGCGACTGGAAACTTTTATCCGTAACGCGTTCGTCCAGGATAAACATGTTGTTTGATTTGGAAAAAGCCTATGATATACCACATGGAAATATGGCATTCTTTCAGATTTACTGGAAATGGGTTTGAAGGGACATTTACCTCTGTTTATATCCAACTTTCTAACGGACAGAATTTTTCAGGTTAAGGTTGGGGGATCCGAGGGAACAGGAGATGGGAGTACGTCCCCAGAATTTTTCAGGTTAAGGTTGGGGGATACGAGGGAACAGGAGATGGGAGTGCCTCAGGGTAGCATCTTGTCTCCCTTGCTGTTTAATATTAAAATTAATACTGTTCGTTCAGTGAAACGGGGAATTGACAATTCTTTGTTTTTTGACGATTTCGCATTAGTAGCCAAAGGTAACAGTATCAGTACAACTTATGTTAATCTGATGAATAAAATTTGATACAACAACAACAACAACCAAAGGTAAAACCTTGGCATCTGCAGAACGTCAGCTACAGTTATGTGTCAATGCCGTTGAAGACTGGGTTTTACAAAATGGTTTTAAATTTTCTGGATCAAAAACTGAATGTATTCACTTTTCCAAGCACCGGAAAATTATTCAAGATCCTAATAATTACCCTCAATAAAACTCCAATAAAGATGTTCCAACAAGTCAACTTTTTGGATGTTATTTTTTGTCAAAGTTTATCCTTCCTTCCTCATCTGAAAAATTTGAAAACTAGATAACTTTATTGCTGTTATATCGTTCTTTAATTAGATCTAAGTTGGAATATGGTTGCATTGTTTATGGTTCTGCTAGAAAATTGTATCTTCAAATGTTAGATCCAGTTGCTCATCAGGCCCTACGCATTGCTTTGGGTGCGTTTCGCACCTCCCCTTGTGAACGCCTTTACGTGGAAGCTAACGAACCCCCGCTGGAGTTGAGAGGTCAAAAAATTGTCACTGAATTACTATTTAAAACTAAAAACTGATCTTATGATTGTGTTTTCAACCCAGATTTTGTTCACAAATTTGAAGCCAAACCTAACACAATACCTCCGTTTGGCATCAGAATGCAGGCTCATTTGGAAAAAGCAGGCATCGATGTTGCTTCCATCAACGATGATGAGCTTCGGACCATGGAAATTATGTACCCCAATAATTGGCAATTGTCTGCTTTTCTCAAAAACAATACATCCGCAACCGTATATAACCAACTTTATTTAGAACAGTGTGCCCTATACCCAGGATATGAAAAACTTTTTACAGACGGGTCAAAGAAAGGAGATTCAGTTGCTGCTGCGTCGATCTCTGGGAGACACTTAGACCAGCCTTTGCGTTTACCTGATTTTTGTTCTGTTTATACAGCTGAGCTCAAGGCAATTCATCTAGCTCTGAAGCAAGTTTATCAATCCAAAAGAACCTCGTTTTTAATCATGTCTGATTCACTGTCAGCACTCCAGGCTCTTTCCACGAGAAAGATATCACACCCTTTTCTGGCAGAGATCCATGAACTCCATACACAAATTGTTTCTGAGAGTAAAAAGTTTTTATGTGGGTCCCTGGTCACATGGGCATCCGCGGCAATATTGCAGTGGACAAAGCGGCTAAAGATGCTCTGCATCTCGATTTCCCTCCAGAGATTTTCCAGTTTGTGCCCTACTCTGACCTACGTTGTATGACTGGATCTTATTGTAAACGACTGTGGCAGACTGACTGGTCTAACCATATCAACAACAAATTATTTCAAATTCTTCCCGATTTGTCCGCTTCTTTGCCTAACTCGCAAAGAAGAAACAGTTTTGTCTCGCCTTCATATTGGGCATGCTTATGTCACCCACAGTTTCCTGTTAAATGCAATACCTTTCAAAGAGATTTTTAAAATATGCAATTTCAAGTTTTACATGATGTTGGTTTGTTTTATCGCATATAAAACATGTCGTTTTGTTTTGGATTTTATTGATAAGACCGAATTTAGTGATTTGATTGAGGAAAGAGAACATATTTTTAATACATCAGTTTTAAAGAAGACTTTTCAAGAGGTGTCATATGAATGTTCGAGTATTTAAGAGTAACAGGTATATATTTTAAGATTTGAAACACTTTTATAACATTTTAAGATATCGTCTCTCTGGTCCTGATTTGATGATGTCTTTCCAACTCCTCTTGAAGAGAGTAAATACAGCAAAGTGCACTAGACTGAAGTTAGACCTGGACAAACAGCAAGACCCGGAGGTGGCAGAACTATTTCAGGCCACAATTGGAGGGAAATTTGCACCACTGCTCATTTTGGGGGCTGGTGAAGTAGATGTCAACACCATATGACCACCACCTTCAACTCAGCTGTGACAAATGCCGCCACTGAGATCCTTGGCAAGCACCGACCAAAGAAGAAGCCGTGGATCACACCTGAACTTTTGGATCTGTGTGATAAACGAAGAGAAATAAAAAAAGAAAAAGAACACCTCACAGGGAGCTGATGTCTACCGAAAAATCAACAATGACATCAGAAAAGGAGAACTGGATAGAAGATCAATGCCAGGAAATAGAGAACAGTCTGAACAAGAACAACAGCAAGAAGTCCTACCAGACTGTGAAGCGGCTGACAAGTGTCAAACAGCCCAAAGTCTCCACGATCCAAAGCAAGTCTGGCATAAAGCAAGTCTGGCATATAGGTACAGAAGAACACGATGTCTTGAACAGATGACAGAGTACTGCTCTGACCTTTACTACCATACACCAAATGGAGACCCATCAGTTCTAGCATGTCCCGAGAACAGAGAAGAAGAAGAAATCCTCCTGATTCTCCGGGAAGAAGTTGAGGCAGTGCAATCGCTAAAGAAAGAAAAGTCAGCGGGAGTGGACAATATACCCGCGGAACTGCTACAAGCAGGAGGATAAGCGATGATTGATGCCCTCACTATTATCTGTAACAAGATCTTGCAGAGTGGGGAGTGGCCTATACCATGGACCCAGTCGCTTGTCAACACTCATCCCAAAAAAGGAAAAATTCATGAGTGTGAAAATTACCGCACCATCAGCCTCATCAGCCAGCCCAGCAAGGTCCTCCTGAAAATAACACTCAACAGGCTCTGGAGGTGGTGTCAAGCCTCTGCACCAGCTGTTCTTGTTCCTCTCCAGCCAATCTATCAATGTCATCCGCAAAACGGAGGTTAAAGATTGCCCTACCCCCTATAATGACTGTGTCATCGTGATCTGCAAGAGCATCTAACATGATGCGCTCTAGGAAGATGTTAAAGAGTGTTGGAGAGTTCGTCCTCCTGAAAATAATACTCAACAGGTTGAAACCCCAAGCTGAACAAATCATAGCAGGATTCAGGGCAGGATGAAGTACCACTGAACAGATTTTCAACCTCAGAATAATCAGTGAGAAATACCTTCAGCACCAACAACATCTATATCATGTGTTCATAGACTTCAAGAAGGCGTTTGACTGAGTCTGGCAATGCAGCTCTATGGGCAACAATGAAAGTGTACAACATCAGCCCTAAAATTTTTGAAGTCATCAAAAGCCAGTGTAAACAAGGCTACCAGTGCAGTCCTCCACAACAGCACCATCGGGAACTGGTTAAAAATAACAATCGGTGTGCGTCAAGGATGCCTATTCTTTCCAACAGTCTTCAACATCTTCCTAGAGCTCATCATGTCAGATGCTCTTGCAGATCATGAAGGCACAGTCAGCATAGGGGTATAGCAATCTCCAATCTTCGTTTTGCGGATGACATTGATGGATTGGCTGGAGAGGCACAAGAACAGCTGGTACAAGGGCTTGACACCACCTCCAGAGCTTATGGAAAGGAAATAAGTGCAGAGAAGACCAAAATGATTACCAATAACACCAATGACATCAACACGGACATCAACGTCCAAGGCCAAATCCCTCAACACAGTGTATAGCTGCAAATATTTAGGAGCCATTGTATCAGACAATGGGTCCCGACAGGAAGTCCTCTCCAGGATCACACAAACAACTGTTGCCCTGACAAAGTTGAAGCCCATTTGGAAAGACAGGACCATCAGTCTACATTTCAAAGTAAGACTGCTGCGCTCCCTTGTCATCTCCAGCTTCCTATATGCTTGCGAAGCATGGACCCTCACAGCAGATCTCCAACAAAGAATACAAAGCATGGAGATGAGGTGCTACAGAAGACTTCTGGGCATTTCCTATACCCAACACATCACCAACGACGAAGTCCGACAGACCATCACACAAGCATTGGACAACACCATGACCTGTTCACAGTGGTGAAGAAACGGAAACTCCGATGGTATGGCCACGTCACCAGATCATCAGGCCTTGCAAAGACTATTCTGCAAGGCACAGTGCAAGGAGGTAGAAGAAGAGGGAGACCGAAAAAGAGGTGGGACTGGTTTGACACTGAGCGAAGCCATCAGGGCTGCTGATGACAGAGAAAGAGTATGCTGGTTAAACGATCATCTGTGGTGCCCCTACGACATCCGGATTACGGGACAGGATAGAATAGGATAGGGTCATCATTTTGGTCTTCTCTGCACTTATTTCCATTCCACAGGCTCTGGAGTTGGTGTCAAGCTGTATCAGCTGTTCAAGTTCTTTTTCCTCTCCAGCCAATCCATCAAATCCGCAAAACGTAGGCTGGAGATTGCTCTTCCCCTATATTGACTGTGCCTTCGTGATCTGCAAGAGCATCTGACATGATGCACTCTAGAAGAGTTTTGGAGATAGTAGGCATCCATGACGCACACCGATTGTTGTTCTGAACCAGTTTTCGGTGGCGCTGTTGTGGAGGACTGCACTGGTAGCCTTGTCATACAGGCTTTTGATGACTTCAATAATTTTAGGGCTGATGTTGTACACTCATGGTTGCCCACACAGCTGTATGCCACACTCTGTCAAACGCCTTTTTGAAGTCTACGAACGCCTGATATAGATGTTATTGGTGCTGTAGGTATTTCTCACTGATTATTCTGAGGTTGAAAATCTGTTCAGTGGTACTTCGCCCTGCCCTGAATCCTGCTTGTTCTTCAGCTATGATTTGTTCAGCTTGGGGTTTCAACCTGTTGAGTATTATTTTCAGGAGGACCAACTCTCCAACACTCTTTAACATCTTCCTAGAGCGCATCATGTTAGATGCTCTTGCAGATCGCGAAGGCACAGTCAGTATAGCAATCTCCAACCTCCGTTTGGCTGATGACATTTATAGATTGGCTGGAGAGGAACATGAACAGCTGGTGCAGAGACTTGACACCACCTCCAGAGCCTATGGAATGGAAATAAGTGCAGAGAAGACCAAAATGAGGACCAACAACACCAATGGTATCAACATGGACACCAAAGTCTAAGGTAAATCCCTCCACACAGTGCATAGCTGCAAATATTTAGGAGCCATTGAATGAGACAATGGGTGCCGACAGGAAGTCTCCAGGATCGCACAAACAACTGCTGAGCTGCCCTGGCAAGGTTGAAACCCATTTGGAAAGACAGGACCATCAGTCAGGTTGCTGCGCTCCCTTGTGATATCCATCTTCCTATATGCTTGCGAAACATGCAAGGCACAGTGCAAGAAGGCAGAAGAAGATGGAAAGAAGAAGAGGTGGGAGGACAACCGTCAAGAATGGACTGGCTTAAAACTGAGCGGAGCCATGAGGTATGCTTAAGACGGTGAAAGATGGAGTACGCTGGTTAAACGATCGTCTGTGGTGCCCCTACGACTTTCGAGCTATGGGATAAAAACGAGTTATAGGATAAAAACGATGCTAAAAAGTTGCATACCTCCAGGGACGTTAATCTACGTACTGAACTGCATACCTCACAATGTTGGGTAAGTGAGCATGTGTGTGTGTGTGGGTGTGCGCACGTGCGTGTGTGTGCGGATTGTCTTCATTATTTATATAGCAGTCTTTCGGAATGATCCTTCTTTGTGTTAACTGAATATTCTTTGCTCGAGGGGTCCTATAAAACGTATGGGTATTGGAAGACCCATAATGGGCTCTATAACCCCCGTTGGGGTGCAGGGGGTTTCAGTATAAATAGTATCCCCACTTTCTGGAAATTTTGTGCTTTAAATTCCCACTCGCTGTCTTTCTCATTTGCTCTTTCTCATTCCTGCTCTGTTCTATCAATCTGCTATACTCTCTTCTTCTTCGCTAGACCAGTCAACTACCTTTTTTCTTGAAAACTTTTCCGGGACAAGACTCTTTATTTGTGTATGAGGTCTGTTGGATCAGCTTGGGAATATTGGACGCTTTCTGCCAGATGGTCACTAAGGCTTCATATGATGTTATTATTTAGCAATGTAGGCATTTTATATGCATGCGTTTTGTTGATCATTTATAATGATGTTTGTATTCTATTTTGTTTTTGTAAACGGGGGTTCGATAAATTAGAGCATTGCCTTAGCGTCCCCTGCGTGGGATGTCTTTATTGTAAAGTGACTGGCTAGTGGAGAGCTTTTAGTTTTACCACTAGGGTTGTTTCAACAGATCTTTTATGCGGATCAGGGGTTGTCCGGTCCTGATTTGCACAGGCGGCGGAAGCTGCTCAGGATTGGGGGGGCACACACACATTTTATTCACTGACATGCGGGTCGGACCTTGGAAAAGTCGAGGGGGAAGGGGGGTGGCGGGGGTTACAGAGGGGAGTCCGGGGGCATGCTCCCCCGGAATTTTGTTTTTCATGGATGCAAAATGGTGCAATCTTGTGCAATCTGAACCTTGAAAAAGCCATTTGTGATGGTCTGGTACATTGAGCTTTTTGAACAATTGAACTGACAAACTCTGGGGTAAAAAAAATTATCCTCTGCCCCTCCCTTAAAAAAACAACAACACTCACACACACAAACATTTATTTATCAGCAGAGATGTTTTGTATACTATTATTATTAACTACTTTTTGTTGATCGTTAACGGTATAAAGCTTTACCTTGTATTTTATGAACATCATCGCCCTGCTTTCACTTAATTCTGTCTTGCTGCAATAGGTTCCTCGGCATTATTACCATTTGTGAATTGTATCTTCTGGCAAAACAGTTCACTGCCTCTTTGAAGTCCCTGTGCAATCCTTGTGCACTTTCAGTAAAGCAAGTCCATTGAGTCTCTGTTGCCCCATTGTAGAGTGCAGGTAGTTTTTCAGGTTGCGCAACTGACTGTTTGAACGCTCACACTCGGCAGTAGTGACAGGCAGGGTGCAAAGGTTCTTTAGCATGATGAACAGGTTGGGATAAAAATCCCTTTCACGATGTTTTAGTGCTTCTGATGCCGTGGATGGGATGATAGCTGTCGCATTCTCAGCAGTACTTCGCCATTTGCAAACCCACCGTTGGTATTCTGCATCAAGGGTAGCGTTGTCTGGTAGTCCCCTATACGCTACTGTGTCCGGGGACGGTAATCTACCTACCTACCTACCTTGTCTGGTAGGTCAGACTCCCACAACATTGCCAGTGTCTTCACCCCTTCTGGAACCAGCATGAAACCATCCTGGTTGTCTATTAAAGTGCTTGGCACCAGACAGACACCATCAACTGCTAGCCCAGCATTTTTGAACCTCGAGTCCAATTCGGTTGACAGGTGTTCCAAGAAAAGAATGGCAGTGCTAATCTTGAAATATTCTTCTGGAGTGGCCGCAGGTTGGTTGTCACGGAGAGTCTGTCGGTATGCTTGACGAGGAACAATAACACCAGTTGTCAAAGCATTTGCCATTTTGCTGACTTCACCAAACCAGGCAACGAACGCTGTGTCGACATCTCTTCTAATAGAAGACATGCAGTTACTGACCTCTTTGATTTCCCTGTAGGCATCGACATCTTTTGTCATTTTCTGCAGGTTTCCATTTCAACGATGTTTTTGGACGATTCAGCGATGGTCGTTTCAATGGGTGTTCGTTACAACGAATTGTCATAATTATCAACTTAGCATCTTAATTAATATTTCTAAAAAGTCGTTTTTGGTGGACTATGGCAGTATCAAGGTGAAGGTGCTGAAAGAGGCTTGCGGCCAGAACAAGAAAATATGGCTGCATTTACTAATTTAGGCTTAGGGGTTGGGTTACTTGGTCGTTTCAACGGGAAAACGCTTTGGACGTTTTAACGGATCCCTTGAAATGGATTTCCATTGAATTGACTATAAATAACTCTTTGTACTTTGGACCAAAAGTGACTAAAAACTGCAATGTTTTAAAAACATTTTTTTTAAAATTGAAACTGCATTTAAAAAAATTCAATTTTTTTAAAATTTGGAGGGGGGGTTCTGGAACCCAGGTAAGCCCCCCTACCCCTCCCCCCCCTGTGACGAGGCGGGCAACCAAGCTCTGAGGCAGACAGCACACTCATACCCCCCACACATCCAGTCGCCCCTAGCACGCTCGCTGGCTAACGCGCCTAAGCCCCGCCCCTCGGGGATCACCTTAAAGCCTAACACACAACTAGACCCGTGGTCAGTCGCAAGCCACGAAACTTCGAAGCCACTACAATCTGTCCTGGACACGTCCCCATCAACTGGCGACCTCTGAGCTACGGCAGTACTCTGGTGCTTCGACCCGTCTAAGTCAAGGTAAGAGAGGAAACTTACTCTTTGTCATGTAGCAAACCCATCGCCCGTCGTTCGCCCAAACATGTTCGTATGTCCTGTCGATATGTACGTTCGTGTTTATAGTTCTGTCTTGATGTGTTGCTGTGACATATATTATTACCTTGTATATATTATCTGCCTTGTATATGACTCATGCCATGATTTGAATTTATACTTGTATGCTCCCCGTTAGCCCATGTGTAAATACCCCATGCCATGCTGTCCCCCCACATAGATTAAAGCCCCAAGTAAAGCCCCTTGCCTACAACCCCTTTGTCCTGTATCTACTCCATTTGCTTTTCTCCATGCTCCCACTGTATAAATATTTGCCCCTGTTGTACGCTACCCCATCTTAAGGCGCCGAAGGTATCACCTATTAGCGGCTGCCAGTAAGCTCCCCAATGGCCCCATAAACCTGGTTGCAACTGTTGGATTGTGGTATGCACCGGCTAACCCTTGGCCGGTTCAACCAATTTGAAATCTGAATGGGCAAAATGCGCCAACAGGCGCTGAACCCAGAATACACCTACCCCCAGCTGATACAGAGTCTGTATTGCGTTACAGACGGGCTGCTGTCAGGGCGTATTACTCACCCCTGTACCAGCCTTAAGTCGCTGACCCGCTGCAGGCCCCTGACGACCCAGGGAGTCAACGAGAAGCGTTTCACTGAATTTCATCATCTCCCAGACAGCTAGCAACGTAAGCTGAAACCCACGCCTGTATCTCCAAACTAGGATTGCACCACAGGTCATTGCGCAAGAAGAGTGACCGACTGACCCGCATCGCAACTGACGCCACGCTACCCTGGTCAAGTGACCACCCAGACTATCTTGGACCAACCACCGCCCTCGAAATCAGAGCTAAGTTATAGCCCTACGAGCATCACCACTCGCCTGATTATCTGGAAGTACTCTGGACATTCAGATACACTCCTGCCCTGTGATGATAACAGTCCTCAGTAGCACTAGTACCCCTGAAATCGCCAACCCAGAATATCTCCGAGCTACTCCCTACCAATACGGACAATACCCTATGACTCACTCTTAGAATTACTCAACTCAGACGACCCAATTTGATTTAATAAAACCTCCTAGTTAGAAATTATACCTCTCTGGACTGGCCCTTGTGTGAATTTCTCAACTAGTGTAGCCTTCAATCTTTCTCGTCTGCACCTTGACTGTCTTCCATTTATTTAGTCTCGCCAGCTCTAGTCTCTTGAATGTCATCACAATATTGGCCTAAACAAGGGAGGCAATGCAGTGCTAGAGATTAGTAGCTTACCCTCAATCCCCCCAACCCCTTTCTTTGTGACATTAACTTTGGCGACCCCGACGAGACTAAAGACTTAGGTTTCCCATCCCAACCCAACGAGACAAAAGACTTAGGTTCCCATCCCAACTAGACGAGACTAAGGACTTAGCTTAAATTCCACCCCAGCCCAGTATAGATAGGACCCAGCCCCCTAAGCCTAGTAGTATATAGCATAGCCCATAGGTCCCTTACTGGCTTCCCCGAAGGGTGGTGTCTCGCAAAGGGTTTTTTTTGCATTCATTTTTGTATTTTGATTGATTGCATTTTGTCTTTGTGGTTGTGTTGTGGTGTATTCGCCCCCGTGCAGTTTCATCGTAGCTCATTTCAGCCCACCCCCTGTTTTCCGTCAGTGTACCCCCTTGTGTGCGCCCCTCATCACGGTTAGGACTTTTCAGGGTAAGTCACCTCCCTTACCATGGCCGACCGGGGAGAGCTTGCGCTTAAGTACAAGAGTATTGGCGAGAGCTTAGGGCTCGCCGGCACCGAACTCAAGGCCTACGTCCTGGCCAACGTAGATGCGGACGTGGCCGAGGAAAAGCTGAAGAGGGAAGAGAGGGCTAAGGAGCGAGAGGCGAAGAGGGAGGAGGAAGAGAGAGTAGCGGCACGGAAGAAGGAGGAGGAGAAGGAGCGCATCGCCGCGGAGGAAAGAGCCGCCGCTCGGAAGATAGCAGAGGAGGAGAGAGCCGCCGAACGGAGAAGAGAAGAGGAGAAAGAGAGGGTAGCCCAGGAGGAGAGAGCCGCCGAGCGGAGAAGAGAGGAGGCGAAATATAGGATAGCAGAGGAGGAGAGGGCCGCCGCACGGAAGAAGGAGGAGGACGAGAGGATCGCGGCACTTGAGGAGAAGAGGAAGGATAAGGAACTAGAACGGCGCCAAGCACTCTTCCAGCTTGAGCGCGATCGCCGCGAGCTAGGCATCGCATCGCCCGCGAGCGAAGACTTCTCACTCATCGCCCCCAGCTTCACCGCCAGCGCAGGAATGTCCGCAATCCCCCCGCTGATTCCGGGGATGAACTTTCCCCTGGACCCATTCGTCGAACGAGACGAATCGATTGAAGTTTATCTCGCCCGATTCGAACGAGTCGCGGGAGAAAACAGCCTCGACCCCCAGTATTGGTATCGCAAGCTTAGTCATGGCCTTAAGGGGAAGGCCTATGAAATCCTGGCCAAGACGCCGACCGCCGAGGAGGGCGACTACCCCGCCCTCAAGAAAGCCCTACTGCATGGATTTGAGCTCTCAGGTGAGCACTACCGCAAGAACTTCCGGAACTCCCGGAGAGAGAAAGGGGAGAAGTTTACGCAATTCGCCGACCGGCTAGCCACTCTACGGGACAAATGGATAGAGCAAACGGACGAACCAAAGACGTACGACGGACTGCTCGAATTGATGCTAGCCGAACAACTCAGAGGGACAATGCCAGCGGAACTTCGGACTTTCGCCGCCGAACAGGGAGCCGCCCGACTAGAGGACCTGATCATCGTCGCGGACCGCTATCTCACCGCCCACCCCGACGACAGACAGCCTCGCCGGGATCCCCCCGCACCCTCGTCACCAGATACCCGCCACCAGCCTCGCCGGCCCGTCCCACCGGCGAACCACCGTCCACCCCCGCCTAAAGGACGCCCAAACCCCGGAGCAGAGCCTGGGAAGCGGAGCTCAGAGCTCTACTGCGGCTACTGCCAGCGCCGAGGACACACCCGCGAGAAGTGTTTTCGCCGCATCAGCGACCAGCGTCGCAAACAAGGAACGGTATTGGCCCTACGCCAAGTCACTCCCGACGGGAACCCGGTAACCCCCGTCGCCACTCCCACCGACCGACCGGCCGTCACCGAGCAGGTGACGGTCAACGATCACCGTGCCCACTGTCTATACGACACCGGACTCACCTTCGACGCCGTCGTCCGCCGCTCGCTCATCAGGGAACAGGACCTGACCGGCGAAACGATCACCCTGAAGTTGGCCGACGCGTCACAACCCAGCACCACGCTCCCTATAGCCCGGATCAAAGTCACCAGCCGATACGTCACGGGAACCATTCAAGCTGCCGTGATGGACCAGCCCCTATATGACCTGATCTTAGGATGTCGCTACGTATTCTTGGGTATGCCGCCCCAGCCTGTGGAGTCGATGGCCGCCGTCCAGACGCGCGCCCAGGCGAAAACAGCCGCGACACCACCCCCGATACCCAACCAGATGCCGGAACAGATCCGGAAGGCCCAAGAAGACGACGTCACCCTCCGCAAGTGCTACGGAAAGCTTCCCGCCGCACGCACTCCACCCAAGTCCGGGGACTTTTTCGTCGAGGACGGACTCCTCTTCCGTCAGAAGGACGACCATTCGCAACCCGTCGTACCTGCGACCCTCCGCCCCCAAGTCTTGGAACTTGGCCACAGCATGCCCCTAAGTGGACATATGGGCATAGGAGCCACCACCCTACGGATCAGCGCACAGTACCACTGGCCCGGGATGACAGAAGACGTGAAGCGCTACGTCAAGTCCTGTCGCCAGTGCCAACGATACTCGCCCCGCCACCACACCGTGCCGGTTACCATCAGCCCCACCGTCGTCGTCGGAACGCCCTTCCAACGAGTGGCAGTCGACATAGTAGGACCCCTTCCGCGGACCAAGAAGCGGAACCAGTATCTGCTTACCCTTGTCGACGCTTGCTCTATGTGGTGTGAGGCCGTTCCACTGCCGAAGATTGATGCCGCCCGAGTCGCCGACGCGCTCGTCACGATATTCACACGAGTCGGATTCCCGGACAACATCTTGACCGACAACGGGTCCCAGTTCACCGGAAAACTCATGCAGGAAGTTTTCCAACTACTTCGCATTCGTCATATCCGTACTCCACCCTACCACCCCGCTAGCAACGGACAGGTCGAGCGCCTGAACGGGACTCTCATCTCGATCATCCGCAAGATCGCCGACGAACAACCGGAAGCGTGGGACACCTACGTCGCGTCAGCGCTCTTCGCGTATCGAGAAACCCCGCACACCTCCACCGGATACACCCCTTCCACGTTGCTTTTTGGGAGACCCCTTTCTGGACCTCTAGCCGCCCTACGACGTAGCTGGACCGACGCCAAACTGGACGAGGCACCGGTCGACGCCACGAAATACGTCACCAAGCTCCAGGAAACTCTCAAGGCCACATGGAAAGCCGCCTCCGCCAACCTGAAGAAGGCGAGAGAAAGACAAGCCCGCTACCATAATCGCCGCGCCCGCGACCGAGAACTGCAGGTAGGAGACCAGGTCCTACTACTTCTCCCCAGCGGCACGAACAAGCTAGACATAGCTTGGCAAGGACCCTACCCGGTGCTGGAGAAGCTCTCACGTACCACTTATCGCATCGAGGTAGGCGGAAAGCAAAGGACCCACCACATCAACTTGCTCAAGAGGTATCTGGAGCAACCCGCACCCGCCCCAGACACCCACTCGCTACTCACGGTCGCGCTGGCCGTCGAGGTGGATGGTACAGAGGCTGGCGTCGCCGAATTTCCGCTACAAGGGAAGGAATCCTTCCGGGACGTATCTCTGGACCCCTCACTCCCCGCCGGCCAGCAACGCCAACTACGCGCCATCGTAGCCGAGTACAGGGAAGTCCTCACCGACATACCTGGGAGGACGGACCTAGAAGAAGTCCAACAAACCCTGACGGACCCCACCCCCGTCCGACAGAAACCGTACCCCGTCCCGCTATCCCAGCAGCAGGTAGTAAGGACTGAAGTAGAGGCTCTGCTACAAGCCGGAGTCATCGCTCCCTCCCGTTCCCCCTACAGCGCAGGTATAGTGCTATCACGGAAGCCCAGCGGAGAACATCGCCTCTGCATCGACTTCCGGCAGTTGAATCTCGTAACACAGTTCGTACCCGGACCCCTGTCCGACCCGACGGACTTGTTTGCGAAACTACAGTCCGCCAGATATTTCTCCAGAGTGGATCTGAACAAGGGCTTTTACCAGATCCCCGTGCACCCTTCATCCCGCCAGTACCTGGCCTTCAGCACGATGGACGGCCACTATGAGTTTAACGTTCTGCCGTTTGGTCTACACAATGCCCCAAGCATATTCAGCACGATGATGCGGAAGCTGTTGGACCCCCTCCACTGTCCGTCCCTACACTCTTTTATGGACGACATACTCGTCGCCACGGAGACATGGGAGGAGCACCTGCGAGTGGTGCGCCAACTCTTGCGCCGCCTCAAAGAAGCTGGCCTCACTGCCCGGCCGACCAAATGCCAGTTCGGATACCAAGAGCTGGAATTCCTTGGCCACACCATCAGCCAGGGACAGCTCCGGCCCCTGGAAAAGACTGTCCAGCGCCTTCGAGACGCGCCCCGCCCCAAGACCAAGAAAGATGTCCAGTCCTTCCTGGGACTGAGTGGCTTCTACCAGAAGTTCGTACCAGGATACAATGGGATTGCCGCGCCACTATCTAGCCTAACCCGGAAAACCGCACCAGACCGAGTCCTCTGGACCCCGCAGTGTGAAGCTGCCTTCCAGGAGCTCAAGGATAAACTGACGTCGCAGCCAGTCCTGCGACTACCCAACCACGGACAGCCCTTCGTCCTGCGCACGGACGCCAGCGACGTAGGCCTCGGAGCCGTTCTTCTCCAACGAGACTCCGCGGACGCCCCGACGCTCTTCCCCGTCGCGTACGCCAGCCGGAAGCTAAAGCCGGCTGAACAGAACTACGCCACGTCGGAAAAGGAGTGTCTCGCCCTCGTCTGGGCAGTCCAGAAGTTTCAGCTGTACCTCTACGGCTCACACTTCACTGTCCAAGTGGATCATCAGCCGCTTTCTTTCCTGGCGACGTCCAAATCGCTCAACGCCCGGCTGATGAGGTGGGCCCTGCTGCTCCAAGCATACTCTTTCCAGCTGGA
Organism: Oncomelania hupensis; assembly: GCA_036898135.1. NCBI lineage: Eukaryota > Metazoa > Mollusca > Gastropoda > Littorinimorpha > Pomatiopsidae > Oncomelania > Oncomelania hupensis. The sequence continues at coordinate 42,378,881 of CM072513.1, forward strand.
GCACATCCCAGGAAAAGATAACCACGGCGCGGACTTCCTCAGCCGCCATCCCGCAACAGACTCCATCGAGTCCCCACTTAGGGCCGACGCCCCAGCCTTCATACCCGCCGCCGCCCACTAACCGTAGCCGAGACCCGGCAGCTCCGCGGACCCCAGCCTTGGGCACCCGCCATCTACTACCAGGAACCCCGCACCGCCCCGCATCACCCGGATCATCGCAACCATCTTCGCATCCCGCAGCTGACCTCAGAGCTGATTGGCCGCATCTCAGTCGAGTCCTAGGACCTCGCCTTTTTCCTTGGGGGGGGCCTCTGTGACGAGGCGGGCAACCAAGCTCTGAGGCAGACAGCACACTCATACCCCCCACACATCCAGTCGCCCCTAGCACGCTCGCTGGCTAACGCGCCTAAGCCCCGCCCCTCGGGGATCACCTTAAAGCCTAACACACAACTAGACCCGTGGTCAGTCGCAAGCCACGAAACTTCGAAGCCACTACAATCTGTCCTGGACACGTCCCCATCAACTGGCGACCTCTGAGCTACGGCAGTACTCTGGTGCTTCGACCCGTCTAAGTCAAGGTAAGAGAGGAAACTTACTCTTTGTCATGTAGCAAACCCATCGCCCGTCGTTCGCCCAAACATGTTCGTATGTCCTGTCGATATGTACGTTCGTGTTTATAGTTCTGTCTTGATGTGTTGCTGTGACATATATTATTACCTTGTATATATTATCTGCCTTGTATATGACTCATGCCATGATTTGAATTTATACTTGTATGCTCCCCGTTAGCCCATGTTCCAATACCCCATGCCATGCTGTCCCCCCACATAGATTAAAGCCCCAAGTAAAGCCCCTTGCCTACAACCCCTTTGTCCTGTATCTACTCCATTTGCTTTTCTCCATGCTCCCACTGTATAAATATTTGCCCCTGTTGTACGCTACCCCATCTTAAGGCGCCGAAGGTATCACCTATTAGCGGCTGCCAGTAAGCTCCCCAATGGCCCCATAAACCTGGTTGCAACTGTTGGATTGTGGTATGCACCGGCTAACCCTTGGCCGGTTCAACCAATTTGAAATCTGAATGGGCAAAATGCGCCAACAGGCGCTGAACCCAGAATACACCTACCCCCAGCTGATACAGAGTCTGTATTGCGTTACAGACGGGCTGCTGTCAGGGCGTATTACTCACCCCTGTACCAGCCTTAAGTCGCTGACCCGCTGCAGGCCCCTGACGACCCAGGGAGTCAACGAGAAGCGTTTCACTGAATTTCATCATCTCCCAGACAGCTAGCAACGTAAGCTGAAACCCATGCCTGTATCTCCAAACTAGGATTGCACCACCGGTCATTGCGCAAGAAGAGTGACCGACTGACCCGCATCGCAACTGACGCCACGCTACCCTGGTCAAGTGACCACCCAGACTATCTTGGACCAACCACCGCCCTCGAAATCAGAGCTAAGTTATAGCCCTACGAGCATCACCACTCGCCTGATTATCTGGAAGTACTCTGGACATTCAGATACACTCCTGCCCTGTGATGATAACAGTCCTCAGTAGCACTAGTACCCCTGAAATCGCCAACCCAGAATATCTCCGAGCTACTCCCTACCAATACGGACAATACCCTATGACTCACTCTTAGAATTACTCAACTCAGACGACCCAATTTGATTTAATAAAACCTCCTAGTTAGAAATTATACCTCTCTGGACTGGCCCTTGTGTGAATTTCTCAACTAGTGTAGCCTTCAATCTTTCTCGTCTGCACCTTGACTGTCTTCCATTTATTTAGTCTCGCCAGCTCTAGTCTCTTGAATGTCATCACAATATTGGCCTAAACAAGGGAGGCAATGCAGTGCTAGAGATTAGTAGCTTACCCTCAATCCCCCCAACCCCTTTCTTTGTGACACCCCCCCCCACCTGGGTCCGGCCCTGGACATTTACTCCAAATAATTTGAACAATTTTCATAGACACTATGTGAGAGAGAAAAAAAGATATATCATAATTATATTTCTACAACTGTGCATAGAGAGAGAGAGGGGGGGGGGAAGGTAGAGAGAAAGGGAGAGAAACTGACCTGACAATGTTGATCCATCCATGGACCTATATATATAACGTCCATGATCCATCACAGTAACAAAAACAGCAGTCATGCCTGTCATTTGGCATGGGAAATTACACCGTTAATTTTCCAATGTATGCCTGACGGCGTTCATTTCTATTGATAAATTCGTAAGCAGTTTGCGCTATAGGTCTAGTTGATCTACTTTGTCTTTGAACACATGCATTAAAGGACAATTATTTAGACGCTCCTGCGTCATTGTTGCCCGAAGGTATGTTTTTACTCGCTTTAGGGCTGAAAAACTGCGTTCAGCCGTTGCAGTTATGGTTGGGATGGTGAAGTACAGTCTGAGAAGTTTATCCACTTCACTCAGCATCCGTCGCACAGTGTCAGAAGCTTTCAGTTCATCCGGCATTGCTTGGAAGATGGTGATCCTAGAGTTAGCCGCCTTCCTGGTGTCACCCAGTGCATGTGGGAGGAGTTCTAGCTGAGTTTTGAGTCTGTCCAAGTCGATGTCAGCGGAATATGTATCTTTGATTTCTTGAGGAATTTCTGGTCTCTTCCCTGCTGCTCCATCACTTAGAAGAACTTAAATTTTCCTTGGTAAGTCGAGAGCTATTTGATCAAACCGGCTCTTTAAATGTTCTTTGATGTTGTCAATGGCCTCACAGTATTGCTGTCTGTAGTAAGCAGATGGACAAGAGTAGCTGTGACCCTGTGAGCCATCGTCCAGTCTTCGTGGAGGCTGCTTCTGTCAAGGAACGCAGGGCTCATCACACAAATTTGCAGCTTTCGTTGTGATGTCAGCAAAAAATGTCTCATAACAATCTTCATGCCGCATGCTTTCCAGTGTTCTCAGACAAATGTCAGCAGCGTTTACTGCGTCATCACAAGTCGTTTGTTTTCTTTGAAGAACTGTCGCCAGCCCTTCAGTCACAGCAAGGATCTTATCTTTGAATCTTTTTGCAACTCCTGACACATGACCCTGAAAATTACTCACCCCGTCGTAGGCCTGGCCCCTACAGTTTTGCACTGGCAAGTCAAGTCTGATCAAGCAGTCCTTCAGTGCTGTGAAAATGGTCTCAGCACAGGTATTGTTAACTTGCATCAGTCCAGAGAAAGGGGGAAAATATTGGTTTGAACCCCCAAATAATGTTTTTTGATGGGCTGAATATTGGGGGGGAGGGGGGGAATGTATAGGTTTGCCCCCCCCCCCAATATTTTTCTTCCGCCGCCTGTGATTTGGCTTGGAAGAGTCCGCTGGACCTAAAGCAATAACCATGTAATGTAATGTAATGGGCTCTATAAAACGCATGTGTCGTGGAGGACCCGCATCGTCGGTTATGCAAAGTAAAATGCGGTGTCGGGCAAAGGTTAATAGAGTGCAATGAGGCCTACGAGTATGCTCTTGGCCTGTGGTCTCCGCTTCGCAGTGTGATTCTATGCAAGTGCGCTTTGTTTAGTCACTGTCTACAAGGAAATTACTCTAGTACTTCGCGTGTAAACATGCATAGCTTGCAGAAGTGTAAAACAGCAGTTTTTCTGAAATGGCGATATTCTGCAGCTTTCTACCATTCCAAAACTGGAGTCTACGGAAATCGCCTTTTGGGAAGAGACAAACCACAAACAGAAATATGTAAGACGAGTTATTTCTTGAATTTGTATGGTACTGACACAGCTGTCACTAACCTCGCATGACCTTCAACTTTCCACGTGCTTTGGTTTTAAGACAAATGCTTGTTTTATTGTTTAAAAAAAAAAAAAAAAAAAAAAAAAAAAAAAAAAAAAGCAAGCAATTTGTGTGCCATTTTTGTTGATTTTTTTATATGATGAAGTGTTGTGTAATAAATGAAAGTATGTTGTGTTGAATGTTGTGCATTCTGAGTGGATTTATAAAACCTTGTGCAGTTGACATCCAATGGCCAATCAGTCAATAGGATATGAACACACCCTCCTCTCTCACTGATGTATCGTATCTCTCTCTCTCTCTCTCTCTCTCTCTCTCTCTCTCTCTCTCTCTCTCTCTCTCTCTCTCTCTCTCTCTCTCTCTCTCTGTACAGGTGTTCGTCTGTACAGCTTTCATGTTTGAAACCTTTAAATTAATAAAACCTTTTAAGCCTACAATAATAAAATTACAATACAATAAATTGCAGAAAAAATATATAATTATTGTAGGCTTAAAAGGTTTTATTAATTTAAAGGTTTCAAACATGAAAGCTGTACAGACAAAAACCTGTGAGTAGAAAAAAATCATAGTTAATGAATTTATTTGCAGTTTCCGAGGCTGAAATAAAGAACCGGTTTGAGCAAGCAAACATCACACGACTGGTTCAGGCATACAGACAGTATGGACACAGAAAAGCCAAGCTGGATCCTCTGGGACTACAGCCAGCAAAGTATGTTCAAACACCATAAGCATCGCTCATCAGCAACAAAAGCAAAATCTACACATAGTTTGAATATATTGGAAAGGATTCCATTTGTTTCACATCACAGCAGCCATAAACAACTTTTTTCATGACAGAAGGGGTTTGAACAACTGTGAGCATAATAAATATTAAAACACTGGTTTATAACTTAAAACTTAGTTAAAAATATTTGTCAGGGTAGCATTCTTTCTCCTCTTTTAACATTAAGATCAAAAGGTCAAATCTGGCATATACAAATCCTTGTTTGTTGATGATTTCTCCATCTCGGCTAAGGGTAAAACCTTCGCAGGAGTGGAGCGTCAACTTCAGCTTTGCAAAGATACAATTTAGGGGTGGATAGAAGAAAACTACTTCCAATTTTCGCTTTCTATAACCAAATGCATTCATTTTCATTGCAAACAGAACCAGGTTTTGAACCCTTCTCTCCATGTTTATGGTCAACCCATCAAAGTTTGTAAAGAAGTAAAGTTTTTGGGTATTATTTTTGACAGCAATGTACTTTTCTGCCACACATTAAATACCTGAGGGAAAGCTGCCAGAAGGTCTTAATGTTTTGAAAGTTATCAGCCGCACAGACTGGGGAGCAGACAAGCAAACTATGTTCCTCCTGCTCTGGTATGCTTTAAATTGGATTATGGTAGCATCATATATGGTTCCACTAGGAAAGCCTATTTAAAAGCCTTGGATCCAATCCATCATCGTCTTCAGATCTGTCTGGGGCGTTTTGCACTTCACCGAAGCAAAGTATCTACGCTGAGGCTGGCGAACCTCCCTTGAAGATCTGTAGGCTTCAGCTCGCCATGAACTATTTTCTTAAACTTATAGCAAACCCAGAAAATCCAGCTTATGATTGTGTTCTAAACCCGTTATTTACGCTTAAATACTCCAACAACCCGACAGAAGTTCCTCCTTTTGGTATCAGAATACTGTCCTCACTTTGATACTGCAGGCATAGATATTGACTCTGTTAATGATGACCAATTGCTAACTGTGTTCCCACCTTGGAACCTCATCAACCACATTTTCAACTTCAATCTCACATCCTTCAAAAAGGCCGAAACTTTCAAAACTGTTTATAAGTAACTTTATCTAGAACAATGCTCATTGCATAAAGGATATCACAACATTTGTATGGACGGGTCGGAGAAAGAAGACTCAGTTGCGGCTGCATCAATCTCTGGGAGACACCTTGACCAGACTTTCTAACAGATTAAACCTGATTTTTGTTCTGTTTAAACAGCTGAGCTCTGAAACAGGTTTATCAGGACACAAGATCCTAATTTTTAATCATGTGTCAGCACTTCATGCTCTTTCCACTAGAAAGATAACGCACTTTTTTCTGGCAGAGATCCATGACCTCAAAACACATCTTATTTCTGAGGGTAAAAATATAACTTTTATGTGGGTATCTAGTCACATGGGCATCCGCGGCAATATTGCAGTGGACAAAGTGGCTAAATAAGCTCTGCATCTAGATTTCCCTTCAGAGATTTTCCAATTTCTTCCATACTCTGTTGTATGACTGGCTCTTATTGTAAACGGCTGTGGCAGACCAAATGGTCTAATCAAATCAATAACAAATTATGTCACATTCTTCCAGATTTGTCTGCTTCTTTGCCTAACTTTGTGTCCACCCGCGAAGAAGAAACTGTTTTGGCTTGCCTTCATATTGGGCATACTTATGTTATCCATAGTTTCCTTTAAAAAGGAGAAGAACCACCATGGTACTGTGCATGTGACAAATCCTTTTCCGTCCGCCATTTTATGTCTCAATGTGCTGATCTGGTTGATGAAAGAGAAAGATATTTTGGTTCGATACCTATTAATGAGATTTTTACAGTATGCAATAGTAAACACCTGTTTTAATTTTTATATGATGTTGGTTTGTTTTATCGCATTATAGATCATATTGTCTTGTTTATATTCTTGGTTAAATTTTATTAGTAAGACTGGTTTTATTTACATCTTTTATAATAATAAACAGAACATCTTTTATAATAATAAACAGAACAAAAATCAAGTTTTATCTGTTGGAAAGTCTGGTCAAGGTGTCTCCCAGAGATTGATGCAGCCGCAACTGAGTCTCCTTTCTCCGACCCGTCCATACACATTTTGTCATATCCTTTATGCAGTGAACATTGTTCTAGATAAAGTTACTTATAAACAGTTTTGAAAGTCTTGGCATTTTATTCTGATTTTTGCTTAATTTTGTGTGGTCCTGATTTGGCTCTTGGCAGTCCGCTGGACCCTATAAACACTAAAATATAGATCCCAACCAACCCCTATCCCCAATTTTTTCTCCAGATTTTTACAAATATTTGAAGTATGAATCCTAAATAGTTCAAAAATTATATTTTAAAAAGTGTATTGTCTGTCCACTGTCTGTCTTTGCAGAAGTTGCATGTGGAATCTATGGAATCTTAACACAACCAAACTTGGATGTTGAAAAGGAGAAGTGAATTAGTAATTTCATGTCAAGGTCACAGGGTGAACAAGCAATAAACATTACTATTTTGCACAAGCCACTTTTTCCCTGTTACTGATTTTGAACATGATTCTTTTGATGTATAACACGCATTCCATGGAAATTTGGCCAACCAGGTCGCTGGAGAACTTTTGAAAGTCAGTTCATATGGGTAGAGTAGAGACCTTGACCCTAAACTATATGAGATAAAAAGTCCAAACTTGTAGCATATGTAGATAATTGATCGATCTTTCATATATGTGATATTTTTGCATTGATCTTGAAGGTCAAAGTAAATTTAGACATTAAAATCACAGAAGAAAAAAAGTAATCGTACAGTGGAATGGCTCTATATTTTACCCATGGTATGCATCAACAGGGGGTTATTTGATACAGGAACATTAGAGGTCATGTGAAGATCAATGTCAACCCAACATCATTGAAGGGCTAGGTCATCTGAAGGTCACTTATATAATACAGCTTTTGCTGTAGTTTGTTTGTGTATGTACATTTGAAGCAAGAGTTCGTCAAGCGCATCGCAAGATTAAAGCCAGTATTACCTTGCATTTAAATGCCACTGTTTTGTTTTGGGTTTTTTGGAGGGGTTAACTGATTTTTATGTAGAATTGTTTTGCAAGTCACTTAAGAAGTCATATTGGCTTTACCCTTCTAGTTGCCTTATAGAATGGGTATTAAAATGTACTTTATAAATGATAGTTCATTCATACATTTATTCGTTTTCATTCAGACAAGTACCAGAACTTGATTTACGACAGTATGGCATATCGACCAGTGACCAGAGTGTTGTGCCATTGGCAGGAATATTTTATGGAGCAGCTATCTTGGACTCTTCTTCTTCATCTGATTCTGATCAAGCGAAGAGTTTTTTATCGGTGTCTGACTTGATTCAGCGTCTGGAGCAGACCTACTGTGGGGCTGTTGGAGCAGAGTTTGAGCATTTGGCGGTGAGTTATAATTATTATGATAAGGACATTTTTTGTTGGGTGAAATTAAGCAACAATGGATTAAAAAGCCCCAATTCAAAGGCTTTGTTTACTTTGGTGAAAACAAGTTTACCCTAAAATTCGCATTGTTATCACAATACACAATAAAAGAGCCTTCGTTGCTGAAACCAACTGCTAAATTTAGATTTTTCCATTTTGGTTCTAACAGGGAGTAATTTTCATATCCGAGTGACTTTTGACCGTATTTTTGAATGAACAGCGAAGCTGAAGAGTGTGTCTTTGGTGTCTGGGGTAGGGTAGGGTCTATTTTATTAACCTAAAACTTAAAACTTTACAGAATAATTATTTGTATTTATTCTGTCACTTATGGGCTTTGATATATATCTTATTTGTAGCTCCAGAATGTTAGCTGAGTAGCCAACGGCTGTTGCTATTAATAGGCACAAAAACTATAGAATGTATTTATTTAAAATATAACTATGGTCTATGCTATCGAAAGAGTTGTTTTTTGTTGTAATTATTTTATTCAGTTGGGCACCACTCACTGTGAATATTAAAAGGATCTGCCAAGGGTGTTTTGTTAAAGTGGATCCCTGTTACAATTTGAAGTCCTTTTATACTCAGTGCCACTGATTTTTAAGCTCAAGGATGTTGTGCCTAAGGGGTTCTAACCCATCAGAAATAAGTTTTGTGGGTTCAAGTGTATACCCAAACTGAAGTCTAAACGTGTACCCCTTTTCTTTAGAATCACACTCGGTCCAGTGTATACCCCAAGCAAAGTTCACGTTTCCAGATATTGCCAAGTGTGATAGAAAACGCATTGGAAAACACAATTTCCACTCCTACATCACAAACCCTGAAAGTCGCTTATAGTCTTAATCGGTATTGATCCATGGCCTTTTGTAATAGCTGTCATTGCAGGCTAATACCATATGTTGTGACTGGATGAAATTCCACACACAGAAATAGAACACATGCAACACTCCATTGGCTTCCTGTCCACAAACGCATTAAACACAAATTGCTTTCAGTTGCCTATCGCGCAGTTAAAGAGCACACTCCTGAATACCTGTTCGAACTTCTGAATGTGTACGAACCATCTCACTGCCTCCGCTCAGCTTCCAAGTCTTTATTCATTGTTCCAGGGCACAAGCAGTGTAGGACTAAGAGCTATGGCCAGAAGTCTTTCAGATACTCTGCACCGGTCTGGTGGAATGCTCTTCCAGAAGGCATAAAGAGAGCAGACTGTCGATGCATTTCGCAGAAACTTGAAAACACATTTATTCTCTTCTTGCTAATCTGGATGTATAATCTATCTGATCTCATCCCAATTTCATAAGTCACTGCGTGAAAGTATTGGATAAATGTTAATTGTCTGGTCTGCCTGCAAGAATGTGTTGAGCGATAGTCAATTGTTAAAATGTTATGATCTATGCACCCTTCCCGCCACTGTGTGTGTGTGTGTGCGTGTGTGTTTATCCACCTCCCTCCGACCAGCGCTGCGATCATGCCCGTCGGCGTGGAGATATTTACACGCTTTATAAATTGTTCATTCATTCATTCATTCAAATAAAAAAATTATAAAGAATGTCTCATTGCTGAATGGATTTTGACCAAATATCTTAGGAACATTACCTAGGTTAGTAGCCTGCCTCCTGTGCCATCATATTTGTTGTACATGTACCACAAAAGTCGAGGTCACTGGTCGTTTTGTTGCTAAACATGTTTTGATCAATATCTTAAAAACGGCTAAAGTGATTTTGATTTGCTATACATGTACTTTAGATCATGGGCCATCCTTCAGTAGGTTGTCGGTCAGTGGGTTAGGCTCTGAATTTCATCCACCCACCCACCCAAAAGTTTTTATCTACTGAAATTCATCATTTTATTTCCAGATAAGTCTGGAAATGCTTTGGTTGGTCCATCTGTTGGTATATCGGTTCGTTGGAAGCCATAACTGAAGAAACGCTGAACGGATTTTTACCAAACTTCATAGGAACATTACCTTTGCCTGTGCTATAATATAAATTCAGTTTAGGCGAAGGGCACTGGTGCCAATTGTTTGCCAAAATGTGCTACTCCAGTGGTCAGCTCTCAGGTTATATATAATGTACAGTGGAGTCCACCTATAACGAACCTTGGAATAACGAACACCCGCGATTAGCGTACTACCATCCATTTCCCGACACACTCCCTTCTTTGTCTTACTATTTAATCCCTTCCTATAACGAACAAATCCACTAGGCAAATAACGAATCTCCGCTTGTAACGAACACTTTGTGTATTCCCTTGGCCTACTTTGCCTCAATTGGCTCATCGCCAATAACGAACAGCAGCAGAAGCATGCCAGTTCGTACATAGGTCAACCAGGCCTTGAAGTCATAACTGTCATTGGCTGCTATAAATAGCCTTGAATGAAGTCATTGTTGATAAACTTCGTAGGCCTAGATCGATCTACGTACTGTATGTTGTGATGTGTACTCATCACCGGTGTGTACTTCCGTTTACAGTACAAATCTCTACAGCGAATCCCGCTTGTAACGAACCCGAAATTCCCCCCCTTGAGATTCGTTATACCCGGACTCCACTGTATATAGTTAATTTTGCCAATATGTTTAAGAAAAGTCGTTTGTGGTCTAATGGATAAGACTTTGAACTCGCAACTTAGAGGTTAGCAGCGTTTTGACTCCCATGCATATCAATGTGAGTCTATGTATTCACTCCCCCAAATTTATTTCAAGATGTTTGCAAATCTGTGCGAGATGAGTCCTAAATATTCAAATATGACATTTAAAAAAAGAAAATCCCTCTGTCCATCTGTCTGCTGTCTGTCGTCTGTGCAAAACCTGCAAGTGGATTAATATCTCAGAATCTATTTAAACTATTACAACCAAACCTGGTTAGAGGGTGTATATTCATGAGACCTCATAAATAATCAGCAAATTAATAACTTCACTTCGTGAAGGTAACAGGCTTAACAAATGTAGGTCAAAAAATGACAATTCACAAAATTAGTTATTTTTTCAGATATTAAAAGTGACCATGATTTGTTAGATTTTTGGATTTGTACTTTTTAAAAGGTCAAGGTCATTGTGCTTCCTCATCTTTGACTCCAATGCATAGCAATGTGATTCATTGTACTCAACACCCCTCCATTCCTCTGCTCATCCCCTAAAAAAAGAAATGTATAAATTGTTGCAAATCTTAGGTAGATTTAAATTTTCAATAGTCCAAAAATGACATTAGAAAAAAAAAATTGTCCGTTTGTCTGGTGTCCATTGTCCGTCAGTGCAAAACTTGCAATTGACAATAACTCGGAACTTATTTCAAACACTCACAATTAAAATTGGTAAGATGGCAAATATCCATGAATAAATTTTATTTCAAGGTTACAGGGTCTAAATGTTATTAAAAATTTACCACTAAATGGTCACAAAAGTTCATTTTTTTCTAAATTTATTAATATTCAATCAAGATAGATATCACTAATACTATGCAAATTTGGTCAATCTCGCCGTAAGTTCAAGGTTACTGGAGGTGTCCAAAGTCAGTTTGTATAGGTGACCTTGACCCTAAACTATGGGAGGTATAAAGTCCAAACTTATGTGTAGCTTTGCACTTCTAGTCTAAACATGTTTTGTGCTGAGCGTAAAAAGTGACTCGGGGGATTTGGATAATGTTTTGCTTGCAGATAGTTGAGATCATGGCCCATTATTCCGTTTTCATTTTGTTTCATTAGGATAAAGCTCAGTCACAAACACAGAAAATTAATACTTTTAAAATTTTTATTTTTCAGCTGTGTGTGAATGTCTGGAAATATATTTGAATGACTTGCCAACTTTTTGTTTTTGTTATCAGTTATTATTACCTAGTACATAGGTTGCAGAGTATTCAAAATACAGCTGCTTGAATGATGCTTCGAAAAAATAAATGTTAGCACATTACTCTTAGACTTCGTTCTCTCCATTGGTTGCCAGTTGAATAAAGGCTTGTTTGTTGAAGCCCTGAATTTTGCTTATCAGGCACAAACGACTTGGCGCCTGTGCATATCTCACGCCTTTGCATATCTCACGGAAGTAATCTCTTGTCACAAGCCGCATTGTAAAACACAGTGCTTCTCAGTTTCTGCACAGGTAGCATAAATAAAAAGACATGTTCGCTCTTTTAAAAATGCATCACTTAACCTCTGGAAGTTCCAGTAGAATCATATCTTATCTTCAGGAGGTGAAGGCCAAGGTCCTGTACAGAATTTTCCAGCAACCGAGGGTCAACGGAGGGAAACCACTACGTCAAGTCTTTGTACCATTACACCTAAGGCGCCAAGTGATGGAAGTAGCTCACGATTCCATCATGGGAGGCCACCTGGGCATCAAGAAGACGTCAGACAGAATCCAGGCGGTATTCTACTGGCCAGGACTTCATGCGGACGTCAGCTGTTTCTGCTGATCATATGACATTAGCCAGAAGACCATACCTCGAGGAAGGGTCCTTAAAGTGCCTATGCAGAGGATGCCCCTGATCAACCGACCTTTCAAGAGGGTGGCCTTGGACTTAATCGGCGAAATTAAACCTCAGAGTGAAGAAGGTCATCGGTGGGTACTAACTTTAGTGGACTATGCGACTCGGTACCCAGAAGCAGTGCCACTGAAGAAGATTGACACTGAAACTGTAGCAGAGGCACTTGTGGACATGTTCAGTGGACTTGGAGTGCCTGAAGAAATCCTGACAGACCTCGGGACGCAGTTCGTCTCTGACTGCATGAAGGAGGTCAACAGACTGCTGAGCATCCGGCATTTGACTATGACACCTTACCATCCAATGTGTTACAGGCTTGTCGAAAAGTTCAATGCTATGCTGGTCCACCCTGAAGAAACTGTGCAGCGAGCAGCCCAGACAATGGCATCGCTACATCATTGTACTTTTCGCCTACCGAGAAGTACCGCAGGAGTCCACCGGCTTTTCTCCGTTCGAGCTGTTGTCGAGAAGAACCATCAGAGGGCCGATGCACATCCTGAAAGAACTGTGGACGAAGGAAGTAGACACCCTAGAGGTGAAGAACAGCTATCAGTACGTGTTTGGGAGAACGTGTACGGGAGAAGCTGGAGCAGACTCTCAAGATAGCCAGAGAAAACCTGAAGAAGTCCCAGGACTGCGGAAAGCACTACTATGACTGTAGGGCTGTGAACAGGAAGTTCAAACCTGGCAAAAAAGTGCTGGTGCTGCTAGGTACCGATCACAATAAGCTGCTGATGCAGTGGAAAGGCCCGTATAAAGTGGAGACCATGGTGGGAATCAACGACTACAAGGTGAAGGTTGGCCAGCATTCCAAGATACACCACGCCAACCTCCTTAAGTTGTACGTGGAAAGGCCATCAGAAACTATACACGCAGCAACGGCAGCTTAGATCGATGACAGCTTTGACAGCAAGGAACTGTTGGAGATTTCCACAGCAAAGAAGGCATCAATGATATTAAGCTAGAACTAAGCTTGACAGAAGGCCAAAAGATGGAGCTCAAGGACCTGATGGGCACATTTCCCCATAACTTCACTGATGTCCCAGGCTCTACAACTTTGGTCGAACATGAAGTCCACCTTACTTCAGATATCCCCGTTCGATCCAAACCCTTCCCGACCCCTTTCAAGGCCCACGAATCCTTGAAGAAAGACATTGATATGATGAAGATGCTCATCATCAGGGAGTCCAGTTCCCCCTACGCGTCCCATGTCGTGGTCGTGAAGAAGAAGGCCTGGAGCGACAGAGTATGCATCGACTTTAGGAAGGTTAACAAGACCGTCTTCGACCCCGAGACGATGCCTACCGCAGCAGACCTCTTCTGCCAATTATCGCGGAGTAAAATATTCTCAAAGATTGACCTCAGCAAGGGTTATTGGCAAGTTCCCGTGCATCAACAAGACATACCAAAGACTGCTTTTATAACTCCTTATGGGACATACGCGTGCCTAAGGATGCCCTTTGGCATGGTCAACAGCAGAGCTAACCTGACGAGAGGAATGAGGAAGATGCTCAAAAGAATGGACAACGTCGTGTGTTACTGGGACGACCTGCTAGTCCATACTCAGACCTGGAAGGAGCATCTGCAGACCTTGAGAGAGCTGTTTCATCGTCTTACAGAAGCTAACTTGACCGTGAGACCCAGCAAGTGTATTCTGGGAACTGATAACTTCGACTTTATTGGCCATTTGCTGAAAGAAGGACAAAAGGGGCTTCTGCTAGAAACCAAGAAGCAGGTGCGATCTTTCCTGGGATTGGCTGGGTACTACAGGGAGTTCATACCGAACTACTCAGCCATCACAGCACCTTTGTCGGACCTGGTGCGGAAAGGCTGTCCTAACCAAGTGCATTGGGGACTGTCTCAGGAGAAGGCATACCAGACTGTGGACGACCTCCTTTCGAAGGGTCCGGTGCTACGACTGCCCGACACTTCCAAGGAATTCGTCTTAAGAACAGATGCAGCAGACGAAGGCATCAGGGCCATATTGATGCAAGAACACGAAGGGAAACTATTTCCGGTCAGTTACGCCAGCAAGAAGCTGTCAAGGGCTGAGAAAAATATCATATACATATCATATGTTTACATGTTTATAGTATTGTTACATTTTATTACCTTTTGCTGACAGCAAATCCATGTTAGAATTTCTCCTTGGAGTTAATAAAGTTTTCTGAATCTGAATCTGAATATCCAGATCATATGGGGAATCTGGAAGTTCGAACTGTACCTTCAAGGAGTGAAGTTCGTGCTACAGACTGATCACACTCCTCTAACCTACTTGAACTCTGGCAAGTTTGTGAACAGTCGCATCATGAGAACTTTAACATGCGAGTAGAATCTATTAAAGGATCAGACAATGTTGGTGCGGACTTTCTCAGCAGTGTGAGTAAAGAATACTGACAGTATCCAGAGACTGAAATAAGTTTTAATTCTGGATTTTGTTTGTGCATTGCGTCTCAATGTTGTTGAAAGAAATTAAGTAAATTTCTTCTTGTGTTACATTTGTGACGCGCACGGTGGTGCGTATGGGACGCGCATGATGGACCCGATCATTTGGTTTTGCAAAGCATGCAATAATAGAGTGTATTTACCTTTGACTTAATTTTGCGTTGCTTTTAGAAGAAGCTTTGTATAAAGTTGATTGTTTTCGTTGGTCGATATTACATGTATTGGAGAATTCTCTAGTTGCTTGTTTATTATCGATCGAAGCTTCGCGATAAATGTAGATAGCTGAGAAAATTCTTGGACTGTAAAGAAAGTTGAAAGTTGTTGAGAAAGTGAAAAGCGATTGAGCGATTGTATGCAGTTGTTATGTACGCTGAATAAAGTTGGAAAACTTAATCGATGACTTCTGCCTTGTTGATGAGTGAACAGGTTGCGTGGATAAACGAATCTGAGTTACACTTATCAGGATTCAAGCATTGGGGCTGAATCAACTACTGATAAAAACCAACAACGACAACGAGTGTAACACATAAACATAAAAAATTTGGTCACTGTACATTTGAATTGCTCTATATTTGACCCAATTATGCATCAACAATGGGTTATTTGATCAGAGGTAATATAAAGGTCAAAGTCATCCCAAGGTCACAGTCATTGTAGATCAAGGTTAATTTTTTTCTTATTTTCAGAATAGAACGTTTGCTGTAGTTTATTTCATTGGATATTAGGCCTCCACCCCCAAAATGTATGTTTAAGATCATAGAACTCAAGGTCAAGATCAAAACCGGCATTACTTTGCATTTTAATGCCACCATTTCAGTTTTTCTGGGTTCTCATTTTCATGTAGAATATTGCAAGTTCCAAAAGGAGCATGTGAGATATGGGCTTTGCTCTTCTTGTTTTAATTTTCCTGATGGCTGAGACACCAGTTGTGCACATTGAGCATGACTTGTAGCATGGAATTTCAAAGCATTACAATTCTACCTCATCATCATCATGAAACTGAAAGCCACTGCTGCACTTTTTGCCCACCTTGGAGAGTGGGAGTATTATCTTTCTTGATAGATTTTAGCATTTACGAAAAAAGCATACGTTCTTTTTTTCTTTTGCAGACAGAAGAAGAGAGAGAGTGGTTTGCAGCAGCATTGGAGAAACAGAATGTTGTTGAAATTTCCAAGGAGCGAAAAGTGGCCTTAGCCAAACTTATGCTACGCTGTCAGGTAAACTCGTATGAACTCTTATACCTCTAAATATTACATAAAATAGTGGTTCCCAATGCCAAATATGTTGGTGCGCCACTTTTCTCCTACTCTCACTTCGCCTACTGGTGTTTTGCCTACTCGCGGTTTGCCTACATGTTTTAAATGTCTCATGTTTCACCTACTCACCCAATATGTGTTAAAACATTCTAAGAAACAAGACCAACAAGACGGCAAACCATTCAAAGGATTAAGGACACACATTTTCCAAAGATTAGAAATACAAAAACAAGAAAAAGACTCTTCTGACATAAAACATAAGGAGATTTATTGTAGAAACAAACAGGTGACTTCATTTTTGGCTGTTCATGTATATGTTATGCATAATGTGTACAATTGACTATTGTTGACAGGCAACAATTTGCCTAATGTTAACATTAGAAATGACACTCTTTTAACTAATGTAAAAAGTAATATAGACAAAGAAATCTTTCTCTCTCTCTCACACACAAGCACTCCAGCACCATGGCCACCATAATGGTAAACATGGGTAGCACAACAATGCATTTATTAATATATTGTATGATTGAAAACTTTCTACTGTATGTTCTTGCATAGGTTCTTGACAACGAGAATTGCGTCTTTTTTTTTTTTCATGGCAAATGCAATGCCTAGAAGTACACTGCATCTTGCACTGACATTTTTGATAGCCTTGGCCACCAGAAGCTTTTCTAATGACTATTCTGTAGTCTGAGGATTATTTAGGGAAAAGAAAAGTCTTGAGGCCAAATTTAAAGCGCCTAAAGACTGTTATTGACGGAAGGGGAGAGGTAGGGAGTTCTAGTTGGTGGGGGCTTGAAAAGAAAAGAAGCGTCGGTCTGCAGTTTTGTGTGAGGTATGAGTTTGAGGTCGTTTGAGAAGCAGAGTGGTTGGGAAGGTTGAAGCAATCAGAGAGAAAGGTATGAGCAAGCATGTTGGCATTTGTATGTGAGAGTGTTGAAATTATATTTGGTGTTGTTGCAACAGAGGGGTGATGTGATCTTTCTTTTTCTTTTTAACCCTTTGCCACTCGCAAGGCCCAGTCAGGCCTACAAGCTCAGTGCCTTTGTTTTCTCGCAAGGCCTATTCAGTCCCGCGAACTAATCTTCCACGTCATAACTGCCTAGGAATGGTCAAACACAATACATTGCTTTAAAATGTATCCTGGAGAAACTTCCGTTTCCTGTTGACTTTTTTGTTAAGGTCTACATGGTGTAATAGATGATAGTCTTTTCATAGTGATTTTTTTAAAACCAGAAAGTTTTTGGCCCAATTTTTGGTGTCACAAAAATGGAGGAGAAAGATATGGTGTTCAATTATCGGTGAAAGTGACAGTGACAATGACTTTATGGGCTTTACATTAGAAGAAATAGCGAAAGAAGAGTGATGTTGACTTGGATTTAGCAGTAACCCCAAATCGCCTTGATTTTGACAATTTTGATAATCAGCAGAAGTCAGAACTGACTGACAGATGATCTTTCGGTCAGTTTGAGTTCAGTGGATTCATATCAGGAGTTGCCAACTTTCCAGCAAAAGAAAGAAGAAAAGACAAATGAAGAAGGTGGGTGATAGTCAACAGAAACTGAAAGTTCAAGTTTTTTGTACAAACTGTACAATGTTAGAAACTTTGATGTCTTCTTTACCCATTAGGACACTGATTTACTTAGTTATTGTTTGTAGTAACTAACTAACTGTTAATGTCCGAATGGGTAAAGAAACCAAAATTGCTAACGCTGTACCTGTCTTCTTTGTCTTTTCTTCTAAAAGAAGAAGACAGGTAGGCGTACTGATAGTCAAAAAAGTTTCTTCTGTAAAATTTTTATTACAGTTTTTTGCTTTTTTTTTCCTTTCATTTTGGTAATTTTCCTGTAACCATTGTTTAGGCTGACCGCCCTCACATTGCCTAATGAGAAAAATGCAGCTCAAGAGAAGCAACTCCGCATAATACATCATTCCCACACAGAAAAAAAAAGTAAATAGAACTGAAACCAATGTTATTAAATCCATGATTAATTTTTCTTTTAAGGGATGCATGATTTGTTGTGAGTGTCTTGCACATAAATCCTTTTTAAAAAATGGAAACAGAAAATGCAGAAGAAAAATACACAGTGGCACAGTATTATTTACTAGAAATCAATGTGTCCACATCACTGTCGCGTCACCCGGGCGACGTTTAGCCCAAACAACGAGTGGAAAGGATAGAACTCAAACAAAAGAAACTAACACGAAATGCCAGATGACAATCACACTCTTTTATTCAACAACAAACACGCACTCACAGGAATATGGGATACTAAACCACCCTCAACCCCTATCAAGACCCCCAACCCAGTACCTACAAAACAGTTACCACCCTTGTCTAGCTGAAAACCCCGATCTATACACAACAAAATGCCCACAACAATATGTAACAATATTAATAATCAATTCAATTCAGGTAAATACAATTCAAGCTGAATTCACAATCATGACATCTTAAAATTCAATCGTATAAACTAAACTAGCTTACAGTCCGGAATCACTGTATGTAATATAACTGTCTGTTATTCTAGCTCAGTAGGAGCTAAAGCAGTCGAAAACGCGAATAAATGCAGTAATTTACATTAAATAACGAGTTATGTTTTTAGGTGTGTGATGTGCAGATCTGTGTGTGTGTGTGGGTGTGGTGCGTGTAGATTCCTGTAGTCGATGGAGAGCTTCTCCCGAAGCAACGGCAGGTCCAGTCGATGATGGAGGACCACACCCCCCAGCTGCAAAGGCAGAGGTCTCAGAACGGATGTACACACGGTACAGTCGTACAGCAGCGACATGTGGATATGTAGAATTATCCAGTGGTAGTAGCGGTAACAGAAGCAGAAGTAATGGCAATGGAGAACTACCAGAAAATGGGATAACAGTGACGATGGTAGTAGTAATCCCACATAAATATGCACAGCCCAGTCTGTAGACAAACACAGAGTCTCAATAGCTTGTCTACGAAACTTAAATACTACATAACAGAATACGCCTTCCGCCGTCGGCCATCTTGACCTGGTTATACATGCACCTCAATAATGCAATACAACTCCTAATTCCATAATTTACATCTCTTCCATAAAACGTAATTGTTTATATAAATATATATATTGTTATTACAATTGCACTCCCATTCACACCATAGCGATTCATCTCAACCACACCTCCATCTTTATCACCCCTCTCCAACATAGTACATTGCCTCCCTTCCTTCACATTCATCACCCTCTCTCTCTCTCTGTTTAACATGCATACTTCATTGTCACCCTTTTACCCCGTTTTGGCAACAACATCAACAACATTTCCCGTTTACACATACAACAAGAAAATCATATGAAAATCATATAAAACAAATCAATAAATCACTATTTATCAAAATACACCCCAATTCACCATCATTCAATCACGTACGCAGACTCGAAATGCATTAGCCACTAAGGAAATGAATTGTAGGTTTCACACTCACCTTTTTAGGTCCTCGGCTTGTGACACACATACATACACAATACAAAACGAAACAGCACAATACAGCACCACACTTGTTAGTTGAGAGTATCAAGTTCGTTACTTGGCTATTTCTGTGCAATTACTGGAGCATCTCAGTATCAATGAAATACTGAGCCTTGGACGGTGCCTAAGCATAGGCCACATGACCTTAGAAAACAGCCCTACACTTATTCTCACTGAATATAATGGTGGCTAGAATTCTTCCTTTAACAACTTTTAGTCATTCCTGTCCCTTCGCGGGCACAGGACCTTGGGTGGTTTGAAGCAACGTAACCCTATCCTATCCCTATCCTGTCCTATAACCCGAAGGTCGTAGGGGCACCACAGATGATCGTTTAACCAGCATACTCCATCTTTCTCTGTCCTCAGCAGCCCTCATGGCTTCGCTCAGTGTCAAACCAGTCCATTCTCGAATGTTGTCCTCCCACCTCTTTTTCGGTCTCCCCCTTCTTCTACCTCCTTGCACTGTGCCTTGCAGAATGGTCTTTGCAAGGCCTGATGATCTGGTGACGTGGCCATACCATCGGAGTTTCCATTTCTTCACCACTGTGAGCAGGTCATCGTGTTGTCCAATGGCTTGTGTGATGGTCTGTCGGACTTCGTCGTTGGTGATGTGTTGGGTATAGGAAATGCACAGAAGTCTTCTGTAGCACCTCATCTCCATGCTTTTTATTCTTCGTTGGAGATCTGCTGTGAGGGTCCATGCTTCGCAAGCATATAGGAAGATGGAGATGACCAGAGAGCGCAGCAGTCTTACTTTGGAATGTAACCCTACCCTTCCAGAAGGACCTAATCCTAAGCTGACACACAGTCAAAAAGTCACTTCTGCCCAAAAGAATGACTGCTCGTAGAAGCAACCAAAATGACTCTGCTAACTTAATCACATACCAGCACACAGGACAACATCGAGTCGAGCTCAGTAACCCAGTTTCCTAATTCCGCATTAAGCCCTTTTGCGTAAATCACATGAAACCATGCATACTTTAATCTTTCATGCGCAATAATAGAAAACTGCCGATCTACTTATGTACACTGTATATTAGAGACTAGTGGTTTTTGTACACTGGCAAGCCAGGGTACACAGGTTGCTGTTTAAAATGTAGACAGAGAGACAACTGTTGTCTGCGAGTTTCATTTGGACGATGATACCTCCCCATATCCCTCTTGATACCTCACCATACCCCCCCCCCTGATATCTCCCCACCTACCCCCCCATGATGCCTCACCATACCCCCTTGATACCTCCCCAAACCCACTTGATACCTCCCCATACCCCCTTGATACCTTCCGTACCCCCCTTGTAACCTACCTGTACCCTTGATACTTCCCCGTTGATCGTTTCGCAGGTATGGATGAAAGGAATCGACCATCACCATACCCCCTTATATATACCCGTATCCCCGTTATGCATACCCATGCCCCTTTAAACCTACCCGTAGCCCCCTTTTACCTACACGTACCACCCCATCCCGATCCTTGGTAATAGTAATAATAATAATAATAATAATGAATATAGAATAATACAAATAGAAATCATAAAAATCACCAAGTAAAATAAAATTTGATATAAGATATAATAATAATAATAATAATAATAATAATAATAATAATAATAATAATTATTATTATTATTATTATTATTATTATTAGTTTATAAATAATAATAATAATAATAATAATAATAATAATAATAAATAAGTTAAAAGTAAAAAGCCTAAATTAAAAAGAAAAATATCCATATTGTAGTGTAAAAAAAAAAATAACATAAAAAAAATATGGCCCTCGGGAGATTTGAACTTGGGTTGACTGCACGGTAGGCGAATGTCTTACTAAGTGAGCTACCAAGGCTTCGTATAAAGACCATACATTTTTTGGTCTATATGGGAAAACATGCTGAAACCTCGATTCGATTTTTAATTAATCAAATGTAATTAGTTAAACACAAAATTTTGTAAGATTGGTGACATGAGTGCAAAAGGGTTTTGAATGGAAATAAAACAAAATTTGCGGTATTACGGAACGGCACGTTCTTGACACGGGTTGAATCGAAACCGTGCGCGGAATGAGGCTATTGCAGTTTGTGGACATTTTGTTTATTTATTTATCTCAGAAACGGTTAAACGTTCGGTAAGGAAATGTCGGCTATAACGATTTCGCGGGTTTTCAGCGCACAGCAGGCCGATCCGCAGCGCCCAGCGCCTGCCCAGATCAGCGTCCATACCGGACAAACTTTACAGTAGAGGCGAAGAAGGACTTCCGGCTAAGCAATTTATATATATATAGATGTGCAACTCTGCACGAAATATAGCCATCTCTAGCACGTGTTGAAAACTCGTGTCATCACAATCACTCAAGTGACTCTCCAATACTTAGAAATCAATATCCGCTTCCCTTCCTTGGATCAATTTGTACAAGATTGTGTTCATTGAATCCCTCAAAAACTGTCAGAATCATCACTGTCTGTAATGGCTGCTAGCATACCTGTCAAGTGCTACGGATTTTTGCGTAGCGCTACGCATTTTAAACATTTTCCCATTGCTACGGCGTATCACAAAGCTGCTACGCAATTTTTCAAAAGTGACGAAAATATTTTTTTAACCAAGGGGGTTTTCGCGCGAACGTAGTCTGTTCCGGTCGAGTCCGGTTTAAAGACACTTAGTAAAAGCACCGCACTTCCGCAACACGTGTTCGTTCAGAACTTCAGTCTACGATCAGTCTTTGTGAGGGAGAGACAGACGGAGTTGAACAAAGAAAATGGCAAAGCCTCCACCTAAAAAACTCAAACAACCAGGAAGGCACCTGCCTGAATGGGAAACCGATAAGGATTTTGAAGGCCTAGTGGAGAAGTCCAAAGAAAGTAGACTCAATAAAGTTATCAGTAACTCATATGCTATTACTAAACTTTATTGAGTCTACTGATGCATTAAAAAAATTGTTTTCCTTACCAGTGCTAGGAAAGTTTAGATCTACATGGAAGCCATGTAAATGATGTGATGCTGAACCTGGTCTTGAGACAAAATAGGAGATTTTCCTACCAATTTCTTTTCTCTTCTTTCTTTCCTTTTTTTTCTTTTTTTTTTTTTTGCATTTTCACTTTTATTTTGAAAAACGTACATGAAATTGGAAAATGTTTATAATGATAATGATAATGGTAATAGCTAAAGTGTTGTGCATTAACAAGATTTTACAATAAATTTGTAAACACATTGGATGTGTGTGTTTATATTGGATGCAGAAGTTTCCAGTTTTGTTGCGAATCGCGTGATTCACATTAGTGCTACACCAAACCTCCATTTGCTATGGTTTTTCTGATAAATTGCTACACCACAACCCCAAAAACCCTTGACAGGTATGTGCTAGTATAATCTTCTCTCTCGTTCATTGAAACATTACATTACATTATTATTGCTCTTCCGAGCCAAATCAAGACTGCCTTGAAACATTGTCACAGAGATTGTCGATGTTCAAATATTTGCAGTGCACATTTTTCAAAAAAAATCCAGACGATGGACATGGCACAGTCCCGGCGGGGAACATCACAACCAGATCGACTACATCATGGTCAAGAAACGCTTCAGATCAAGCATCAACATTGGCAGGACACGCACTTTTCCAGGAGCAGACATTGGAAGTGACCACGATCTCGTGATGATGTCTTTCCGGCTCCATTTGAAGAGAGTAAATACAGCAAAGTGCACTAGGCTGAAGTTCGACCTGGACAAACTGCAAGACCCGGAGGTGGCAAAAATATTTCAGGCCACAATTGGAGGGAAATTTGCACCACTGCTTATTTTGGGGGCAGGCGAAGTAGATGTCAACACCATGACCAATACCTTCAACTCAGCTGTAACAGATGCCGCCACTGAGATCCTTGGCAAGCACCGACCAAAGAAGAAGCCGTGGATCACACCTGAACTTTTGGATCTGTGTGATAAACGAAGAGAGTTAAAAAAGAAAAAGAACACCTCACAGGGAGCTGATGTCTACCGAAAAATCAACAATGACATCCGAAAAGGCATGCGCACAGCAAAGGAGAACTGGATAGAAGATCAATGCCAGGAAATAGAGAACAATCTGAACAAGAACAACAGCAAGAAGGCCTACCAGACTGTGAAGCGGCTGACAAGTGTTAAACAGCCCAAAGTCTCCACTATCCAAAGCAAGTCTGGCATTTGCCTTACAGAAGAACAAGAAGTCTTGGACAGATGGACAGAGTACTGCTCTGACCTTTACAACCATACACCAAATGGAGACCCATCAGTTCTAGCATGTCCCGAGAGCAGAGAAGAAGAGAAGAAATCCTCCCAATTCTCCGGGAAGAAGTTGAGGCAGCAGTGCAATCGCTGAAGAAAGGGAAGTCAGCGGGAGTGGACAACATACCAGCGGAACTGCTACAAGCAGGAGGAGAAGCGATGACTGATGCTCTCACCACTATCTGTAACAAGATCTGGCAGAGTGGGGAATGGCCTACACCATGGACCCAGTCGCTTGTCATCACTCTTCCTAAAAAAGGTAACCTTCAGGAGTGTGAAAATTACCGCACCATCAGCCTCATCAGCCATCCCAGCAAGGTCCTCCTGAAAATAATACTCAACAGGTTGAAACCACAAGTGAACAAATCATAGCTGAAGAACAAGCAGGATTCATTCAGTTCAGCTTAATCTATACTCAAATATACTACAGCACTCCAACAACATTCTATATCATGTGTCATAGACTTCAAGAAGGCATTTGACCGAGTCTGGCATGCAGCTCTATGGGCAACCATGAAAGTGTACAACATCAGCCCTAAAATCATAGAAGTCATCAAAAGCCTGTATGACAAGGCTACCAGTGCAGTCCTCCATAACAGCGTCATCGGGAACTGGTTCAGAACAACAATCGGTGTGCGTCAAGGATGCCTACTCTCTCCAACACTCTTCAACATCTTCCTAGAGCGCATCATGTCAGATGCTCTTGCAGATCACGAAGGCACAGTCAGCATAGGGGGCAGAGCAATCTCCAATCTTCGTTTTGCGGATGATATTGATGGATTGGCTGGAGAGGAACAAGAACTTGAACAGCTTGTACAGAGGCTTGACACCACCTCCAGAGCTTATGGAATGGAAATAAGTGCAGAGAAGACCAAAATGATGACCAACAACACCAATGGCATCAACACGGACATCAAAGTACAAGGCCAATCCCTCAACACAGTGCACAGCTTCAAATATTTAGGAGCCATTGTGTCAGACAATGGGTCTCGACAGGAAGTCCTCTCCAGGATCGCACAAACAACTGCTGCCCTGACAAGGTTGAAGCCCATTTGGAAAGACAGAACCATCAGTCTACATTCCAAAGTAAGACTGCTGCGATCTCTGGTCATTCCATCTTCCTATATGCTTGCGAAGCATGGACCCTCACAGCAGATCTCCCAACGAAGAATACAAAGCATGGAGATGAGGTGCTACAGAAGACTTCTGTGCATTTCCTATACCCAACACATCACCAACGTTGAAGTCCGACAGACCATCACACAAGCCATTGGACAACACGATTTTTCAAAACGATCCACCATGTTTAGCACACCACTGAAAAGAAGAGGAAATCTT
This sequence comes from Oncomelania hupensis, assembly GCA_036898135.1. Lineage (NCBI taxonomy): Eukaryota > Metazoa > Mollusca > Gastropoda > Littorinimorpha > Pomatiopsidae > Oncomelania > Oncomelania hupensis. The sequence continues at coordinate 42,404,110 of CM072513.1, forward strand.
GTACACGACTACGATTCAAGAGGATGCTATTTATAGATAACAGCAGTGGAAACGGCCTAACAAAACACATGTTTTGCCAGTGGACATGGGGCAACGACTAAAAATAGCATCAGGTGACATGCGCGGACTTGATGGTAAAAGGGTTAAGATCAGCATACCTTATGCTTTTAATAACAGCTTGTTTTATGAACTCCGTGCTGAATAATAGCCCTAAAAAAATGAGTTCTGATCCGGAAAACATGGAACTGTTCTTTGTATTTTTTTGTGTGCATTTTCTGTACCAACCTTACACTTTTTAAAAACAAAGTGTGAAAATACCATTTCTGATGGTATTTTTCATGACATTAAAACAGGTGTAAATCCGCATTTTTTTAATTTTGTTTTTTTTTTCTGAGCAAGGTGTGAATATTTTGTGGAGTTCCTTCCCCTGCGTTGAGTACTAATTAATGGGAAGCTAAACCTGGCAAGAGTAGCATTGGGTTAAGGACAAGACAGGCAGAGCGAAGACAATATATATATATATATAAGACTCAAGAGGTCCAGCAAGAAGGGAGTTACAATAGTCAAGACGAGAGAGAATGGTAGAACTAGAAGTGACAAGTTTGGCTGTAGAGTCTATGGTGAGGTAATTGAGTATAGTGGCAATGCAAAAAGTGACAGGTGCGAGAGACAGAAGAGATGTTTTGTTTCATGGAGAGGGTGTTGTCAAAGGTCTCCCAAGATTTTTGACAGTAAAGACAGAGTCAGAGTTTAAGAGTCGGAGGTGGGTTTTGAGAGTTTGTATGTGGTCCCTATCAGAATGGCTTCAGTTTCGTTGCTGTTGAGTTGAAGCGTGTTCTCTGTCATCTAATTATGTGTCAGTGATGGTAGAGAGAGTGGATAGGGCAATGTCAGACTGATAGTAGAGCTGGTTTGAATTTGTTAGTCATCAGCAAAAGGGTGATGGAAAACCGTGTACCCACGAGTTTTGTTCTGTTTATACAGCTGAGCTTAAGGCAAGTTATTTAACTCTGAAGCAGCTTTATCAGTCCAAAAGATCCTCCTTTTGAATCATGTCTGATTCATTGTCAACACTTCAGGCTCTTTCCATGAGAAAGATCGCACCATTTTCTGGCAGAGATCAATCTCCACACAAAACTTGTTTCTGAGGGTAAAAAGATTTTATGTGGGTACCTGTAGTCACATGGGCATCTGTGGCAATATTGCAGTGGCTAAAGAAGGGGCTAAAGAAGCTGTGCATCTAGATTTCCCTTAAGAGATTTTCTAATTTGTTCAATACTCTGACCTGCGTTGTATGACTGGCTCTTATTGTAAACGGCTGTGGCAGACTGAATGGTCTCATCAAATCAATAACAAATTATTTGAAATTCTTCCAGATTTATCTGTTTCTTTGCCTAACTTTGTGTCGACTCACACAAAAAAAAAGTTTTGGCTCGCCTTCATATTGGGCCCCATGGTTTCCTTTTGAAAGGCGAAGACCACCCGTGATGCTTTGCACGTGATGTCCTTTTACATCCACCATTTTATGTCTGAATGTGCTGATTTGGTTGATGAAAGATCATTTGGTTCGGTACTTTTTAATGAGATTTTTAAAGTTTGCAATAGTCAACATCTATTGCAATTTTTACATGATGGGTTTGTTTTACCACATATAGGTCATATCGTCTTTTTAGGTTGGTAAAATTTCATTATTGAGACTGGTTTGATTTACATCTTTTATCATATTTAAATTTTAGCAGTTTAGTCTGATGTTGATTAGTTTTGTGGTCCTGATTCTGCTCTTGTCAGTCCGCTAGATCTATAAACATTGAATATCAATCTAAACATTGTGTAGGTCAAAGATAGGTCGAGTGAAGAGAGTCAACAGTACAGGCTCAAGCACGGATGCCTGGGGCTCTGCACTCAAGCCTGATGGGGTTCAGTTTGTCAATGAAAACAGTCTGATAGCGATCAGTGAGGTAAGAAGAGATCCAGCTATGCTGAGGATGCTAAAAGTATGCTGAAGATGTTGAAGAAGGATGTTGTGATCGACCATATTGAAGGCTGCTGAGAGATTGTCGTGAAACAATAGCTCGCGAGTATTTTATTTCTCCAAGTGCAAACTTTTGTGATGCTGACAGGCGCCTATGGCAGTGTTAAGGAAATGACGTCACTTTTACTAGGTATCAATCACCATTTTTGTGTTCTAGGTTTAGATTTAGATTTTGTTGATAATTCTTTAGTGTGAAACATGAAGGTTAGTTTTGGTAATCAATTTTTAGGGAAAATAAAGATGCTGTAAACCGTTAATTTTTATAAATGTCGTATTTGAGATAATAGTTTTTTTTTGCTTAGCCTAGGAGAAATAGATTCGAAGCAGGATCGGTTAAATAAAGAGTCGAAAGATGAGTTGGGAAGGAGACCTAGTTCTTTGCCTGCCAGGCATGTTTCCACGTTTGTGCCAGACATTTCTCTGGCACCGGAAAGAAAGTTCAGTACCTTAGGCATTTAAGCTACTGTTCTTTCAATAATAGTTGTTAAATAGACATATTTCATCTCAAATTAAAGGTAAAAGAGTGAAGAATAAGAAAAAACCCACAAAAATGTTAATTTGATTATGTTATTGAAATATGTGTTTTGAAAGCATGTTGATCTTTTTGAAATGATAAAATAAAATAAAAATATGTCTACATACCACAGTGATAAAAAAAATCTGGAGGAATAATTCCAGTCACTGAATCAGCTTCACACACCAGAAAGAAAATTTATTTAGGATCAAAATACACTTTACAGTTTGAAATTATATTGATTATTGACACACTGTCGATTGTGCCCATCACAATGCTTAGTAAAATGCACAAAAAACACTAAAAACGAATCAATTTGAAGAAACCACGCGCGTGTCGATCGAGAACGAAAGTAGAAAGAGTTATCTCTCTTTGGTTAAAATAAAACTTGGATTGGACTGCGCAAAAAAACAGAACGAAACGGAATACTGAAATCGACGATATATCGTCGATTGGCACAAACATGGCGGCTCAGATCGACGATATATCATCGATTGGCAGGCAAAGAGTTAAAAGGAACATGGAGGACATGACCAAAGCTACGGGGCAACTTGATGGGTTGGATGCCAACGATAGTTTAGTTTGCCGCTGGACGATTTTGAACGTAGCTAACAGACTAATTCTACTTTCTTTGCGTGGGATCCCTTGAAGCGAGGTGACGGTGGTCGTCAACCCAGCGGGCCATGAAATTAGTTCTTCAGCGTTTGTTTTGTCTATGCCAAATTCTTGCACTGCAGGATGTATTTCTCTCACCTTCGAGTCTACATTGGGCTCCTCTTTAACGTCTTTCATGTTTGATGTGATTGGATCTACAATGGGAACTGTATGTCAATGGTGACTACGGACCTCTCTGCTGGGTCAGTCATAGTCACAAGCCCCAACAGCAACATAAGCGTCAAATTCCACCTTCGATGAACTTCTTCTCCAACTCTTCATTGCCAACGACAACAACCAGGACTAATTCTAAAGTTAAGTCTAAAATTTAAGTGGAAAAAAACATTTCGGTAATCACGATGGAAAGTATTATCAACATATCATTTCGGTTCTCATGTTCCGAGCAGGAAAAAAAACGAAATAGAATAAAAGAATTGAACTTGGAAAACGTGTTATGTGTTTGTGAAGTACTGGAAAGAAATGGTATGCCTTAGGTTTTTTAATTGAAATAAAACCACATTCCGGGGTAAGTCATGAAAGTCAAGAAAGTCCTTCACGAGTAGTGATCACACGGTAACATTATATTTTGTTACATTCTGTGTCCATCATCCGGGATTAGAATTTTTGGGAAATTCTGGGGGTAACTTCACCAAAAATGAGCAGTGATGTAAATTTCCCTCCAATGGTGGCCTGAAATAGTTCTGGTACCTCCGGGTCTTGCAGTTTGTCCAGGTCGAACCAGTCTAGTGCACTTTGCTGTATTTACTCTCTTCAAGTGGAGCCAGAAAGACATCATCACGAGATCGTGGTCACTTCCGATGTCTGCTCCTGGAAAAATGCATGTCCTGCCAATGTTGATGCTTGATCTGAATTGAAGCGTTTTTTGACCATGATGTAGTCGATCTGGTTGTGAAGCGTGTTTGCCAGTACCAGATTGTTGTATCTGGCAAACTCCAAGAGTCTCTGTCATTTTTCTCGTTGTTGCAGTGGGGTCCACATGTGTCTCCCCAGTTGTGGTGCGCATCTTGGCCAACCTTGGCATTCCAGTCGCCTTGCACTACGACTATGTCCTTCTTCGGCACTTGGTCAAGGACCGCCTATAGATTTTCATTAAAATCCTCCACTTTGCTGTCGTCATAGTCTGATGTTGGGGCATAGGCCTGCATGATGGTGATGTTGAAAGGGGCTGCTCTCAGACGGATGGTAATGAGTCTACTGGAGACTGGGTGGCAACCCATGACACTGGCTAGAATGTTCTTGTGGACCAAGAATCCAACGCCATGTTCGTGCCTGTCATCTCTACCACTGAAATAGAGCTTGTGGCCTTTGTCGGTCGTTGTTTCACCTAGGCCTTTCCAGCGCAGTTCGCTGATACCTAGAACGTTCCATCGATAGTGGTCCAGCTCGTGGGCCAGTTCTTCTAATTTTCCTTCCGCAGTTAGGGTCCTGACATTCCAGGTTCCTATGACGATGTTGTTTCTCATGCGGATCTTGCTAATTTGTCCATCAGTAGCATATTTATCACCTCCGTCCTGGTGGCCAACGGAAGGCGCGGTCCTTGTGCCGGGCGACGACCGATCCAGTATGGAATTAGTGGATAGCTTCATCATGTAGTGTGTCTTGGGCAAAAAAGACCTGGCGGTGCCCAATCCTCTCCAGGCTGTTGGCCACAGCCGAAATCCACGAATACAATGTGGCTCGCCTTGGCCCTGAGCACATGGTCGTTGAACCTGTAATAACGTGAGGTTCCTCCGCACTGGCCGGTGACATCTGTTTAGAAGACTTTCGCCCAGTGATGCCGTGCTAACATCACCCCTGTTAGTCGCCTCTTACAACACGCTGGAAAAAAATTGGGTCTATTCTATTTAATGCCCGAACCCACAGAGCAACTTCAACTCAGCTGTGACAGATGCCGCCACTGAGATCCTGGGCAAGCACTGACCAAAGAAGAAGCCATGGATCACACCTGAACTTTTGGATCTGTGTGATAAACGAAGAGAGATTAAAAAGAAAAAACACCTCACAGGGAGCTGATGTCTACCGAAACATCAACAATGACATCTGAAAAGGCATGCGCACAGCAAAGGAGAACTGGATAGAAGATCAATGCCAGGAAATAGAGAACCGTCTGAACAAGAACAACAGCAAGAAGGCCTACCAGACTGTGAAGCGGCTGACAAGTGTTAAACAGCCCAAAGTCTCCACAATCCAAAGCATGTCTGGCATATGCCTTACAGAAGAACAAGAAGTCTTGGACAGATGTACAGAGTACTGCTCTGACCTTTACAACCATACACCAAATGGAGACCCATCAGTTCTAGCATGTCCCGAGAAGATGAAGAGATCCTCCCAATTCTCCAGGAAGAAGTTGAGGCAGCAGTGCAATCGCTGAAGAAAGGGAAGTCAGCGGGAGTGGACAACATACCCGCGGAACTGCTACAAGCAGGAGGAGAAGCGATGATTAATGCCCTCACCATTATCTGTAACAAGATCTGGCAGAGTGGGGAGGGGCCTACACCATGGACCCAGTCGCTTGTCATCACTCTTCCCAAAAAAAGTAACCTTCAGGAGTGTGAAAATTACCGCAGTAGCATGTTGTTGGATTGAGGCTTAGTTTCCCCAAGCAAGTATATGGGCGAATACCAAAATGTGAGGCTTACAGAGCGGAAGAAGGTGCCCTTTGCTGTGGTGCATTTGGAAATCCTGTTCTTCGTTGCCCGTCTATTACATTGGTTTTGAAGATGCTCGTGCATCAAGTCCTGAAAGGAAATAGCAGAAAGATGCCAGACGGGACTGAGGTCAAGGTTTCAGTGTTTACATTGGTAGAGCATCTGGAGGATCCTCAAGTTGTAGCGCTGGTACAAACCAGATTGCAGTAGAAGCAACAAGATCAAGCTTGCGGAAGGGAGCCATGAGGAAAATCCCAATGGAAAACATGCCGCTCATCAGTATGCTGTTCTAGCGAGTTGGGGTAGATATCATTGTTCCGATACTGCCAGCGTCCTGCAGGGGTCATCGATACATATTGACTATGGTTGACTATGCCACGCAGTATGTAGAAACGACACCTTAGGGCAGAGACAAGGAGTTGTTGGTCTATTGGACCAGGGTGGGAATTCCCAAGAAAGTGATCACAGAGATACCCAATTCACAAGCGAAATCATGGAACGAGTGAACAAGCTTCTCAACATCAGGAGGATCCATACCACCCCCTTTCACCCACAATAAATGGTTTGACTGAGAAGTTCAATGCCACACTCAAGGACATGATGAAGAGACTTTGTCAAGAACAGCCCAAGGACTGGGACATGTTTTTACCAGCGTTATTATTTGCCTACAGGGAGGTACCACAAGAAAGCTTGCAATTTTGCCTTTTGAACTGTTGTATTGGTGTGAAGTACCCTCTATGCAGGGTTTGCATCAGGTATGGACAAACGAGGACGCGGGAGAGGAAGTGCGATCCATGATTAGTCAAATCACAGATCTCACAAACAAAATTGAGAAAATGTGAGATTGACAAGGACAACCTCAGCAAGGCGGTGTTTAGGTACGTGAAGTCGTACAACAAGAAGGCCAAAGACAGGAAATTTGAGGTCGGGGACAAAGTTTTGATGTTGTTGCCTGAAAAACACAACAAGCTGCAGCTCACGTGGAAGGGTCCTTACACAGTTGTGGAGAGAGTGGGCAGCTGCAACTATAGGGTCAGGATGAGGGGTATGGAAAACTGCTACATGCAAACTTGCTGAAATTATATGTCAAACTTGATGGAAGGGAGACGGGAACGAATGGAGCACAGCCAAACGCCATAGTCCGGGAAACAGATGAGTATGAAGTGAGCATTGTGGTTGACGATGTTTATGATGAAGAGATGAGAGCATTATGCATCGATCGTTTTCCCATGCTTACATTACTATATAACTGATTCTGCATTTTGTTACCAATTTGTGGAAATAAAGTTCTTTTTGACAGTGGGGTATTCCAAAATTTTCAAGCCCTAATAAGATGCGTTCTGCCGCACCGAACGACACCATGTTTATTATCAACATAAAGCAGAAGATTCCGTCTATTCATTATTTTTAGTGAAGCAGGAGAATAAACATAGAAGGGCTTCGAACCATCCATGTTCAGCAGGAGAAGGATGATGATATGTATACTCATGACCTCAAAAATGATGAGTGAATGATGGACTTCATTTCAAAGTAACAGTGTCAGCGTTATTCCCAAAATGAAAATTTTCACAAAATGTTTTTTTTTTTAAATTCATATTGAACATGATTTTTTGATGCATGATAGATATTAATGAGACATACGTGTTATGGAAATTTGGTCAACCTTGCTCCTAACTATGAGATATGAAAAGTCCAAAATCAGAGATAATGTTGACCTTTTATATATGTTTTGTTTTTGCGTTGACTTTCGTCAAGGTCATTTTAGGCCTTGCAAAAACCAAAAAAAATGTCGTACTAAGGAATGACTATATTTGACCCATAGTATGTATCAAAATTGGGTAATTTGATCATACATGAGCATCGGAGACCACAAGAAAGTCAAGGTCATCTCAAGGTTATTGAAGGACAATGTCATCTCAAGGTTACTGTATTTTGTGTGTTAATAATTCAACTTGCTTTACTTTATTGATAATACATGATTGTCCTTTGGGAGCGAGAGGTGAGCTCAAGATCACCACAGGATCAAATTCAGTATTTGCATTTTAATGCCACCGTTTTATTTTTCCTGGTTGCTCATTTTCATGTAGAATATTGCCAGTAATAAGGAGCATGTGAGTCATATGTGCTTTGCCCTTCTAGTTTATTTATTTATTTGTTAAATTTTAATAAAATATTGCACATTTGTTCATTTTGTTTATATTTGCAGACATTTGATCACTTTCTAGCCAGTAAATTCACCACCGTAAAGCGCTATGGATGTGAGGGTGGTGAGAGCATGATGGGATGTTTGGATGAGGTTTTCAGAAGAAGCAGTGAACGTGAGTTAACTTCAAACTGTTTAGAATTGTAAACATTATTTAGAATTTAAATAAATTGTCCTTCTGTTGGTCCATTGGATGCCATATCTGAAGAACCACTGAACAGATCTTGACCGAACTTCATAGGAACATTATTTAGGTTAAGGTCACTGGAGTCATTTTGTTGCTAAACGTTTTGCTTAAACCAGCTGAAACGATTTTGTTGTTTTGTTGAGTTTAAGTTAATAGGTACTTCAAATTGTGGGCCATGCTTGAGTAGCCATCAGTTGTTGGCCAGTAATTAGGTCTGTTGCTCAGAATTTTACAGTTAGATTAAATAATCAATGTTTATAGGGTCCAGCAGACTGCTAGGAGCCAAATCAGGACCACACAAAACCATTCAAAATCAGACTAGACCGCTAACACATTAAGATATGATAAAAGATGTATATAAAAGTAACTTTACTTCAAAACTTTAACCAATCACGCAAACAAAATGACATGATCTATATTTGATAAAACAAATCAATATCACGTAAAAATGTAAACAAGTTTTGACCATTGGAAAATTAATTTTTACTTTGCGGAAACTTAACTACTGTGTGTGTAACTATGGGCTTTTTTTGATGTAAAAAAAAAAAAAAACTTTTTAAAATGCTTATTTTTGGGCTGTGTGTTTGGAAATACATTTGAATGTATTACCATCTTTTTCAGATTTTCAGCTTAAACACATTGAACACATTGTGAAATGTAATCAAGAAATAATGATAGTAGAATTAATGTCACTTTCCACACTAAAATCATTAGGCAATCTTGATGTGTTGGTAAATCCAACACATCAAGATTGCCTAATGATTTTAGTGTGGAAATTTGCCAATTGCCAATATATATGTATGTTTCAGAGGGTGTAGAGGATGTGGTGATCTGCATGCCTCATAGGGGACGTCTCAATTTTCTAGCTTGTATGCTCAAGTTCCCACCTGTTATCATGTTTCAAAAGGTACCTTTTTATTATTTGTTTTTATTTAAAAGGCTCATGTTTATAAAAAGATTTAAAACAGTATCACCAATTTAGTGTGACATATTCATTTAACTCACAGCGAATGTTACCCCACTTAAAAAAATAAGTTTACAACAAAAATGAACTTTGTAAATATACAATTTTTTTTTTAATGAATGAATTCCATAGTATTTTGGACAATCGCTTTGCTTCTAAAAATAGCAGTTCACTTTTGTAATGACGCCGCCGCAGTGATCTTGTTAACCTGATGTCATCACAAGACAAGGAAATAGGGAGGCCATTGCAAATTTACTGAGGCCTTGTGGTGTTAGAAAATACTGAAATTGCTGTGAAATTCCATTCCGTAGGTCTCCTAGGTTTAAACTGAGTTGTCAGGGGACGTGCCTATGTTCCGGAGGCAGAACAAGTTGATGCCTTCTTCAAACTGGTAAGTTACAGAAACACTGCATTTTCTTTCATCGTAGTGAAGTACTCGTAGTGATAGTGAAAGTTACAAAGACGAAAGAAGAGACTTCGAGCCTGTGGGTAGATGTTGACTCATTTATATGCAACCACTACTTTGGAAGTATCGTCTTTTAGTCTTTGTAATTTCATAGACCTCACTAGTTACTATACATATTTTGTATAGTAAGTGCATGAGACCTATGAAGTTACACACCAAAAGAAGACTTCTGCAATACACTCTCTATCACACTCTAATCGTGCTGCATTATTATTATCTATAATATACTCTTACTATAACTTTCTCAGCTTACTTTTTCCCCTACATATTCAGTTTGAAGAGTGTAATTCTGAATTTGTATTCAGTGTGTATTTAATAGTAAACTCGTATCACTTTTCAGTTATAAAGATGGGTAGTGCCTCTCATTTTCTGGTCAGCATCTCTTATAAATTTCAGCAACAACAATTATAGAGGTTTGCATAATAATAATAATAATAATAATAGTTATTATTATTTTTAATTTTTGTCCTCTCAGTCTGTCTTGCAATGCTTATGGGAGGTACAAGGTATATTTCTGACACAGACCGAGTTTTATGGTTGCAAAAATCACATGTGTGATTGTGCTCTTTGACAAAACATTGCTGTTGGACTGTGTGCTTCTTGAAGATGTTCTAGTTAAAATATTGCAAGACAGTGAGTGGTGAAGAAGATTTTGATGGAAATGGCAACTATGATTCTGAACCTGTTTCTGACTCTACTTCTAGATCTAGTGACAGTGGCAGTGATTCAATCACTGACCAAGAAATACTTTGGGAAGAATTAGTAGCACATTTGGTGTCTTTTTTGTCACTTCGTTTTGTTTTGTTTGGTGTCCAGTGAAATTTTCCATGAAGTATTACAATATTGTAATGTTGTTGAGTTTGTAAATCAGCTAAACAGAATAATGTGATAATGTATTTTATTTTGTCAGTTAGCAACAAAAGTGACTAAGGGGTTTGCAAAAACTGAATTTCACACTTTCTTACAGACACATCTTCATTTTCTTAGAGGAGTAAATCAGTAGCAAAAATGACATCTGTATTCCATTTCCTTTCCATGGATACATTTATTGGTTTATTTTTAATAGCTATAGCAAAAATAAGTTGTGATGGAAATGCAAAATTTCTCTAGTATACAGCATGCAAATCAAGCTAGCAGTGAAAGGGTTAATGTATTTATTTAATTTTTTTTACAGTTAAAAAAACTTGTAGGAGAAATAAACACTGAAAATAATTATGCAAGATTGTATTACGCCAAAAAACCCCTGATCTTGGTATGACCGTGACCTTCAGTGACCTTGAATTTGGAATGACCTTGACCCTCACGTGATCTCATGCATGTCTGATCAAATAACCCAATGTTATTGCATACTATAGGTTAAATCAACAGCCATTCCACTGTACGATTACCTATTTTTTGTATGTTTTTGCAAAGCCTAAAATGACCTTGACTTTCAAAATCAACGCAAAAAAGTAAAATATATCAAAGATCAATCTATCATCTCTAAATACAAGTTTGGACTTTGTATGTTTTTGTTTAGGGTCATGTTCACTTCAAAGTAACTATTCAAACCAACTTTGGACAGCTCCAGTGACCTTGATCTTGGAGGTTGCCAAAATTTTCATAGTATGTGTCTCATTGATATCTGTCATGCATCAAAGAATCATAAGTAATATTAATACTAGAAAAAAAAGACATTTTGTGAAAAATTATTTTTTAAACTAATATTTGATGACCCTGTGACCTTGACCTTGAAGTTAAGTCTTTCATTCACTGATAATTTTCGAGGTCTCATGGGTATAACCATCTTACCAAGTTTGGTTGTCTATCCTATCCTATCCTGTAACTGAGGTCATTGGGACCCACAGATGATCGCTTAATCTTTCTCTGTCCTCAGCAACCCTGATGGCTTAGCTCCGTGTCAAGCCAGTCCATTCTCGAATGTTGTCCTCCCATCTCTTTTGGTCTTTCTCTTCTTCTACCTTCTTGCACTGTGCCTTGCTTTGCAAGGCCTGATGATCTGATGACATGGCCATACCATCGGAGTTTCCGTTTCTTCACCACTGTGAGCAGGTCATCGTGTTGTCCAATGGCTTGTGTGATGGTCTGTCAGACTTCGTTGTTGGTGATGTGCTGGGTATAGGAAATGCCCAGAAGTGTTTGTAGCACCATCTCCGTGCATTGTATTCTTCGTTGTAGGTCTGCTGTGAGGGTCCATGTTTCGCAAGCGTATAGGAAGATGGAGATGACAAGGGAACGCAGCAGCCTTACCTTGGAATGTAGACTGATGGTCTCGTCTTTTCAAATAGGCTTCAACCTTGCCAGGGCAGCAGATGTTTGTGAGACCCTGGAGAGGACTTCCTGTTGGGACCCATTGTCTGATACAATGGCTCCTTAATATTTGAAGCTTGGACTTTGCTTTCTGTGTTGATGCCATTGGTGTTGTTGGTCATCATTTTGGTCTTCTCGGCACTTATTTCCATTCCATAGGTTCTGGAGGTGGTGTCAAGCCTGTACCAGGTGTTTAAGTTCCTGTTCCTCTCCAGCCAATCCATCAATGTCATTCGCAAAACGAAGGTGGGAGATTGCTCTACCCCCTATGCTTACTGTGCCTCCGTGATCTGCAAGGGCATCTGACATGATGCGCTCAAGGAAGAGGTTAAAGAGTGTTGGAGAGAGTAGGCATCCTTGACGTACACCGATTGTTGTTCTGAACGTTTCCGATGGCGCTGTATTGGAGGACTGCACTGACCTTGTCTTACAGGCTTTTGATGACCAATAATTTTAGGGCTGATGTTGTATACTCTCATGGTTGCCAACAGAGCTGCATGCCAGACTCGATCAAATGCCTTCTTGAAGACTATGAACACATGCTATAGATGTTGGTGCTGATTATTTCTCGCAGATTATTCTGAGGTTGAAAATCTGTTCAGTGGTACTTTTCCTGGAGGTGGCAGAACTATTTCAGGCCACAATTGGAGGGAAATTTGCATCACTGCTCATTTTGGGGACTGGTGAAGCAGATGTCAACACCATGACCACCACCTTCAACTCAACTGTGACAGATGCCGCCACTGAGATCCTTGGCAAGCACCGACCAAAGAAGAAGCCGTGGATCACACCTGAACTTTTGGATCTGTGTGATAAACGAAGAGAGATAAAAAAAGAAAAAGAACACCTCACAGGGAGCTGATGTCTACCGAAAAATCAACAATGACATCCGAAAAAGCATGCGCACAGCAAAGGAGAACTGGATAGAAGATCAATGCCAGGAAATAGAGAACAGTCTGAACAAGAACAACAGCAAGAAGGCCTACCAGACTGTGAAGCGGCTGACAAGTGTTAAACAGCCCAAAGTCTCCACGATCCAAAGCAAGTCTGGCATATGCCTTACAGAAGAACAAGAAGTCTTGGACAGATGGACAGAGTTCTGCTCTGACCTTTATAACATTACACCAAATGGAGACCCATCAGCTAGCATGTCCCGAGAACAGAGAAGAAGAAGAAATCCTCCCAATTCTCCGGGAAGAAGTTGAGGCAGCAGTGCAATTGCTGAAGAAAGGGAAGTCAGCGGGAGTGGACAACATACCCGCGGAACTGTTACAAGCAGGAGAAGCGATGATTGATGACCTCACCATTATCTGTAGAAGATCTGGCAGAGTGGGGAGTGGCCTACACCATGGACCCAGTCGCTTGTCATCACTCTTCCCGAAAAAGGTAACTGACAGGAGTGTGAAAATTACCGCACCATCAGCCTCATCAGCCATCCCAGCAAGGTCCTCCTGAAAATAATACTCAACAGGTTGAAACCCCAAGCTGAACAAATCATAGCTGAAGAACAAGCAGGATTCAGGGCAGGACGAAGTACCACTGAACAGATTTGCAACCTCAGAATAATCTGTGAGAAATACCTACAGCACCAACAACATCTATATCATGTGTTCATAGACTTCAAGAAGGCGTTTGACCGAGCCTGGCATGCAGCTCTATGGGAAACAATGAAAGTGTATATTTGGGAGCCATTGTGTTGGACAATGGGTCCCGACAGGAAGTCCTCTCCAGGATCGCACAAACAACTGCTGCCCTGACAAGGTTGAAGCCCATTTGGAAAGACAGGACCATCAGTCTACATTCTAAAGTAAGACTGCTGCGCTCCCTTGTCATCTCCAGCTTCCTATATGCTTGCGAAGCATGGACCCTCACAGCAGATCTCCAACGAAGAATACAAAGCATGGAGATGAGGTGCTACAGAAGACTTCTGGGCATTTCCTATACCCAACACATCACCAACGAAGTCCGACAGACCATCACACAAGCCATTGGACAACACGATGACCTGCTCACAGTGGTGAAGAAACGGAAACTCCGATGGTATGGCCACGTCACCAGATCATCAGGCCTTGGAAAGACTATTCTGCAAGGCACAGTGCAAGGAGGTAGAAGAAGAGGGAGACTGAAAAAGAGGTGGGAGGACAACAATCGAGAATGGACTGATTTGACACTGAGCGAAGCCATCAGGGCTGCTGAGGACAGAGGAAAATGGAGTATGCTGGTTAAACGATCATCTGTGGTGCCCCTATGACCTCCGGGTTACGGGACAGGATAGGATAGGATAGTTCTACTTTAGTTGAGAGGGACTTAGCTGCTCTGCGGCTGCGAGTGCTTGAGTCTGGTGGTCACTCTGAGGGAGTCTGGTCGCTCTCGGGTTGATCGGGCGAGTCGTGTAGCTACAGGGCCGGATGTGGCGAGGTAGAATCTAAAGGATCTCCTTCTTTTCCACGGGAGCAAGCGTCATGCGTTGACTCTACAAACCTTCCCATAGCTGAACTGTAAAATCCAGAACTCTGGCTACAATATTTTATTCCGATATATTGGTATGTGGTGCCCTCTGCAAGGAGTCTATAGCATCAGACAACTGCTGAGTTTCCCATATGCACACTACGATCCGAATCTTAAGGCTAAGATATATCAAGCAACATGCACAAAGTGTCAGAAACAATAATCGGTTTCTGTAAATACATATAACATGAACATACTAATACATGGCAATCAATATAATATATATACACGTACTCGAAATTACTAGTGTTAACTTACTTCTAGTCTCTGGGAATCATGAAACCGTCTCTAGTCTATCACTTTCTTGGTGATGGCCGAGGATAATTGTTCACTTCAGTTTGCTCCTTTTTGACCCTCGTGGCTCCACACTTCGTATTTGACTGACTGGCTATTGTGCCATATACGGGGATATGCAGGGGTCTCTACCTCATCTCTGACCAATCATTTAATTCTCGCGGTTCTCGCCTCGCTCTCGCTACTACATGAATCTTCGTTTGGAAATTCTGCTCTTCTATCCTGGTTTTGAGCCCCTATCGGTTACGTATCAACTTCGACTGTCAGGGACGGAACGCAGAGTAGATCTAAAAGAGATATGAGTCGCATGGCTACTTAGCCGTCAAGAGACCCTGGTCAGATGGTTGAGTAAGCTAACGAACATTCCGGTTTAGCGAGATCTGTTCGGTTGTCTCGGGAGTGAACTTCTCCTATCCTATCCTATCCTATCCTGTCCCATAACCCGAAGGTCGTAGGGGCACCACAGATGATCGTTTAACCAGCATACTCCATCTTTCTCTGTCCTCAGCAGCCCTCATGGCTTCGCTCAGTGTCAAACCAGTCCATTCTCGAATGTTGTCCTCCCACCTCTTTTTCGGTCTCCCCCTTCTTCTACCTCCTTGCACTGTGCCTTGCAGAATGGTCTTTGCAAGGCCTGATGATCTGGTGATGTGGCCATACCATCGGAGTTTCCGTTTCTTCACCACTGTGAGCAGGTCATCGTGTTGTCCAATGGCTTGTGTGATGGTCTGTCGGACTTCGTCGTTGGTGATGTGTTGGGTATAGGAAATGCACAGAAGTCTTCTGTAGCACCTCATCTCCATGCTTTGTATTCTTCGTTGGAGATCTGCTGTGAGGGTCCATGCTTCGCAAGCATATAGGAAGATGGAGATGACCAGAGAGCGCAGCAGTCTTACTTTGGAATGTAGACTGATGGTTCTGTCTTTCCAAATGGGCTTCAACCTTGTCAGGGCAGCAGTTGTTTGTGCGATCCTGGAGAGGACTTCCTGTCGAGACCCATTGTCTGACACAATGGCTCCTAAATATTTGAAGCTGTGCACTGTGTTGAGGGATTGGCCTTGTACTTTGATGTCCGTGTTGATGCCATTGGTGTTGTTGGTCATCATTTTGGTCTTCTCTGCACTTATTTCCATTCCATAAGCTCTGGAGGTGGTGTCAAGCCTCTGTACAAGCTGTTCAAGTTCTTGTTCCTCTCCAGCCAATCCATCAATATCATCCGCAAAAAGAAGATTGGAGATTGCTCTGCCCCCTATGCTGACTGTGCCTTCGTGATCTGCAAGAGCATCTGACATGATGCGCTCTAGGAAGATGTTGAAGAGTGTTGGAGAGAGTAGGCATCCTTGACGCACACCGATTGTTGTTCTGAACCAGTTCCCGATGACGCTGTTATGGAGGACTGCACTGGTAGCCTTGTCATACAGGCTTTTGATGACTTCTATAATTTTAGGGCTGATGTTGTACACTTTCATGGTTGCCCATAGAGCTGCATGCCAGACTCGGTCAAATGCCTTCTTGAAGTCTATGAACACATGATATAGATGTTGTTGGTGCTGTAGGTATTTCTCACAGATTATTCTGAGGTTGAAAATCTGTTCAGTGGTACTTCGCCCTGCCATGAATCCTGCTTGTTCTTCAGCTATGATTTGTTCAGCTTGTGGTTTCAACCTGTTGAGTATTATTTTCAGGAGGACCTTGCTGGGATGGCTGATGAGGCTGATGGTGCGGTAATTTTCACACTCCTGAAGGTTACCTTTTTTGGGAAGAGTGATGACAAGCGACTGGGTCCATGGTGTAGGCCATTCCCCACTCTGCCAGATCTTGTTACAGATAATGGTGAGAGCATCAGTCATCGCTTCTCCTCCTGCTTGTAGCAGTTCCGCTGGTATGTTGTCCACTCCCGCTGACTTCCCTTTCTTCAGCGATTGCACTGCTGCCTCAACTTCTTCCCGGAGAATTGGGAGGATTTCTTCTTCTTCTCTGCTCTCGGGACATGCTAGAACTGATGGGTCTCCATTTGGTGTATGGTTGTAAAGGTCAGAGCAGTACTCTGTCCATCTGTCCAAGACTTCTTGTTCTTCTGTAAGGCAAATGCCAGACTTGCTTTGGATAGTGGAGACTTTGGGCTGTTTAACACTTGTCAGCCGCTTCACAGTCTGGTAGGCCTTCTTGCTGTTGTTCTTGTTCAGATTGTTCTCTATTTCCTGGCATTGACCTTCTATCCAGTTCTCCTTTGCTGTGCGCATGCCTTTTCGGATGTCATTGTTGATTTTTCGGTAGACATCAGCTCCCTGTGAGGTGTTCTTTTTCTTTTTTAACTCTCTTCGTTTATCACACAGATCCAAAAGTTCAGGTGTGATCCACGGCTTCTTCTTTGGTCGGTGCTTGCCAAGGATCTCAGTGGCGGCATCTGTTACAGCTGAGTTGAAGGTATTGGTCATGGTGTTGACATCTACTTCGCCTGCCCCCAAAATAAGCAGTGGTGCAAATTTCCCTCCAATTGTGGCCTGAAATATTTTTGCCACCTCCGGGTCTTGCAGTTTGTCCAGGTCGAACTTCAGCCTAGTGCACTTTGCTGTATTTACTCTCTTCAAATGGAGCCGGAAAGACATCATCACGAGATCGTGGTCACTTCCAATGTCTGCTCCTATAAAAGTGCGTGTCCTGCCAATGTTGATGCTTGATCTGAAGCATTTCTTGACCATGATGTAGTCGATCTGGTTGTGATGTTCCCCGCTGGGACTGTGCCATGTCCATCGTCTGGATTTTTTGTGGAGACCAAGCGTGTTTGCCAGTACCAGATTGTTGTATCTGGCAAACTCCAATAGCCTCAGACCCCTGTCATTTGTCTCGTTGTTGCAGTGGGGTCCGCATGTGTCTCCCCAGTTGTGGTGCGCATCTTGGCCAACCTTGGCATTCCAGTCACCTTGCACTATGACTATGTCCTTCTTCGGCACTTGGTCAAGGACCGCCTGTATATTTTCATAAAAATCCTCCACTTCGCTGTCTTCATAGTCTGATGTTGGGGCATAGGCCTGGATAATGGTAATGTTGAAAGGGGTTGCTCTCAGACGGATGGTAATGAGTCTACTGGAGACTGGGCGGCAACCCATGACAGTGGCTAGTATGTTCTTGTGGACCAAGAATCCAACGCCGTGTTCGTGCCTGTCATCTCTACCGCTGAAATAGAGCTTGTGGCCTTTGTCAGTCGTTGTTTCACCTAGGCCTTTCCAGCGCAGTTCGCTGATACCTAGAACGTTCCATCGATAGTGGTCCAGCTCGTGGACCAGTTCTTCTAATTTTCCTTCCGCAGTTAGGGTCCTGACATTCCAGGTTCCTATGACGATGTTGTTTCTCGTGCGGATCTTGCTAATTTGTCCATCAGTAGCATACTTTTCACCTCCGTCCTGGTGGCCAACGGAAGGCGCGGTCCTTGTTCCGGGCGACGACCGATCCGGCATGGAATTAGTGGATAGCCTCATCATGTGTTGTGTCTTGGGCAAAAAAGACCTGGCAGGGCCCAATCCTCTCCAGGCTGTTGGCCACAGCCGAAATCCACGAATACAGTGTGGCTCGCCTTGGCCCTGAGCACGTGGTCGTTGAACCTGTAGTAACGTGAGGTTCCTCCGCCCTGGCCGGTGATTTCTGTGTAGAAGACTTTCGCCCAGTGATGCCGTACTAACATCACCCCTGTTAGTCGCCTCTTACGACACGCCGGGAAACGTTGGGTCTATTCTATTTGCCCGAACCCACAGAGCACAGAACTTCTCAAGGAGGTTAATTTAACATATGCAAACTTTCCTTTAGAGGGCTGCTAACTTAACGCCAGGTTTTATTCAATACTATCTGTTTATCTCTAAGCTGAGTTACCACATTTTTGTCGTCAACATTTCTGAAGTTACATAGTTACATACATACCCCAAAAACTATTTTTATACAGGGGTAAGAATTGGTACGGAAACGTTGGCGCAAATATGTATGTGCATTATTTACATAGAGAACTGGGGATGAGGTCACTGGGGTACAAAGCTAGGTGCATCCACCCTCAACTGTGAGGGGTTGGGCACGAGGTTAGGTTTGTCTTCAGTACCGCACCATCAGCCTCATCAGCCATCCCAGCAAGGTCCTCCTGAAAATAATACTCAACAGGTTGAAACCACAAGCTGAACAAATCATAGCTGAAGAACAAGCAGGATTCATGGCAGGGCGAAGTACCACTGAACAGATTTTCAACCTCAGAATAATCTGTGAGAAATACCTACAGCACCAACAACATCTATATCATGTGTTCATAGACTTCAAGAAGGCATTTGACCGAGTCTGGCATGCAGCTCTATGGGCAACCATGAAAGTGTACAACATCAGCCCTAAAATCATAGAAGTCATCAAAAGCCTGTATGACAAGGCTACCAGTGCAGTCCTCCATAACAGCGTCATCGGGAACTGGTTCAGAACAACAATCGGTGTGCGTCAAGGATGCCTACTCTCTCCAACACTCTTCAACATCTTCCTAGAGCGCATCATGTCAGATGCTCTTGCAGATCACGAAGGCACAGTCAGCATAGGGGGCAGAGCAATCTCCAATCTTCGTTTTGCGGATGATATTGATGGATTGGCTGGAGAGGAACAAGAACTTGAACAGCTTGTACAGAGGCTTGACACCACCTCCAGAGCTTATGGAATGGAAATTAGTGCAGAGAAGACCAAAATGATGACCAACAACACCAATGGCATCAACACGGACATCAAAGTACAAGGCCAATCCCTCAACACGGTGCACAGCTTCAAATATTTAGGAGCCATTGTGTCAGACAATGGGTCTCGACAGGAAGTCCTCTCCAGGATCGCACAAACAACTGCTGCCCTGACAAGGTTGAAGCCCATTTGGAAAGACAGAACCATCAGTCTACATTCCAAAGTAAGACTGCTGCGATCTCTGGTCATCTCCATCTTCCTATATGCTTGCGAAGCATGGACCCTCACAGCAGATCTCCAACGAAGAATACAAAGCATGGAGATGAGGTGCTACAGAAGACTTCTGTGCATTTCCTATACCCAACACATCACCAACGTTGAAATCCGACAGACAGACACAGTGTATCGGCTGAGGTAATCAGCTCCATGGTTACTCTTCTCTGGTATGTACTCTACATGAAACGAGTAGGGCTGTAGCAAGAGGGACCAACGCATGTCTAGTGTTGAGTTTCTGTGATGACGCAAGGAATATTAAGGGCTGGTGGTCGCACTGCACTGTGAAGTGTGCACCATACAAATACATCGGAAATTTCTGGATGGCCCAGACGAATGCCAAACATTCTTTTTCCACTGTTGCGTAGTTATATTCTGCTTTATTCAGCTTTCAGCTGGCATACGCGACTGGCAGGAGAAGTGCAGGGTCATTGGGGTCAGCTTGTAGCAGTGTTGCTCCTAATCCTTGATTGCTTGCATCGGTGCATAATGAACGTTTGGGTTGCATCGGGCAGCTTCAAGACCGGTTGCGAGGTGAATTTGGCTTTAAGTGTTTGGAACGCAGCCTCGCACTCGGCATTCCATTCTACTTTCTCGGGCGCTTTCTTCTTGGTTAGATCAGACAAGGGCGCGGCGATGGAATTGAAGTTTGTGACGAATTTCTGGTAATATCCACATAAACCTAGAAATCATTGCATATCCTTTTTGTTTGTCGGGCGCGGTTCATTGTTCATTTTCGCGATTTTCTTGTCTTCAGGGAGGAGACTGCTTTGTCTGAGCATGTGACCGAGAAATTCTATCTCTTCGAATCCTAACAGGCACTTTGTTGGGCGGGCTGTGAATCCGGTTTCGCTAAGGCACTGTAGAAGTGTAGAGAGAAGTCGTAAGTGGTCATCCCAAGTGTGGGTCGTGATTAAGATATCATCCATAAAGTGATGGAGTTCTTCATCTTGGATCGGTGCGAGAAGCTGTCTCATCATGCGTGAGAAAATGCTAGGTGTGTTGTTGAGTCCAAACGGTAAAACATTAAACTCATAGTGGCCATCAGCTGTACTGAAGGCGATACGGTCGTAGGTGCTTTGGCACTGGTATCTGGTAGTACCCTTTGCTTAAGTCGATTGTGAAAAGTATTTTGCGTTATGTAGTTTCGCGAACAGTTGTGCTGTATCGCAGCGGTTCAGCTTGGAACTCTGTTACGGCGTTAAGTCATCGATAATTGATGCGTAGTCAGTGTTCTCAGCTCGGCTTATGTAATAAGACTATTCCAGCACTGTATTGTGAGGTGGGGAGATGATTCCGGCCTCTAAGAGGGTTGCTATCTCCTGCTTGACTGCGGATTGCTTCGCAAGAGGGATAGGGTATGGTTTTATCTGAACAGGGGTACTGTCAGTCAAGGTCATTGTCACTTCAACTATTGGTGTCTGTCCAAGTATGTTCATTAACACTGATTAGTGTTGTGCAACTATCTCCATAACCTGTCTTTGTCTGTCGATAGTTTCGGGTTTACAGCTACTTCTTTGTACATCTTGGTACTTGTCAGCGGGTACTGGATAGTTAAATCCTCTGTTGCCTCGACTTCTTCTGCTATTGACAAAGCCATTAACTGTTCTGTAGACATTGCGTTGTCGCTATCTAGGCGTTAGTGCTTTTTGGTGAGTGGCAGTGGGCCTACAATGTACTGCTGCTCTGTGGGATGGGGCGCCAGTAACGGGCATTTCACCTAGCGTTATTGGGGCTCTTTGGTGCTACCTTCTGGCACTGGGGGCAGAATCGAACAAGGCGCGTAATGTCTCCTGTTATTCCAGGCCAATGGTAGTGAGCGGTGATTCTCTGAATTGTTGCATTCACACCCATGTGCCTGCAAAATGCAATGGTGTGTCCTACCTCTAGTACCTGGGGTCTATGTTTGGCAGGGACAACTAATTGAGAGTGTTCGTGGTCTGTTTGTCTGTACAGTAGTCCGTTTTTTCTCAAAGAACTCTCCTTTCTGGGGTGGGTTGTGCGCCTGAGGGTGTTTTTTGTAGCATTTAGCTAATGTGGGGTCAGTGAGTTGATCCACTTTCATATCGGTTGGAGCCGGATTGGAAGGGAGGTTATCTGCAGCATCCTGCGGGTTTGTGTTCTAGTTTGAACTGCCCCGATGACTTCGGGAGCAGTCGGGGTTCCTAGATACACATATCTACACCCTAGTATGATGTCATACGAAGGTTCATCCATTACTGCTGCTTTTACCTGTCCTGACACATATCAGGAGTCTATATGGACTATCGCAATGGGTAGGGTGGAGGCGGGTATGAAGCGATCAGGGCCTTGCAAAGTGACTGTTTTGTTTGTGATGTCCTCAGTAGTTACAAAAGTCCGACTGATGATTGCATCATACGATAACCCGGTGTCGTATAGACATGACGCGGTTTTTCCGTTCACAACTGTTTCACTGACTGGGGGTCTGGACATCTGAAGTCTCAGGGATAATGGTACTGGTTTGAATAACAGCTACTTGGTGTGGTTGGGGTACTGTTCTACAGCAATCAGCGGTGTTATGGTTAGTTCTTTTGCAGTTTGAACAATATTTCCTGGAGTTCCTAGAGTCAAGTTCGAATTCTTGCACCAAGCGCTCGAACCGATCAAGATATGCATCTATTCTTTCAACTTTATCGTCGAATGGACTTAACAAAAAGTTCATGCCTGGAGTGATGAAAGGGGTTGGGAGGGTTTTCGGATAAAGATGACAGTTAGCTATCAATTGATCTCTTTCTCTGTCCCTAGCTTCAATTTCTATGTTTGAGGTGCTCCTCCATTTATAATTCTAGCACTTTAAATTTTTGTGCGGCCTCTATTGCACGGTCTCTATCTTCAACCCTGGCTTTTTCTGCGCGGTTTATATCCTTAACTTTGGATTTTTCCAGTTTGTCCCATTCGGTTGTTACATACGTGATTAGGTCTTGCCCTGTTAAACCTAGTGCTTCACCTTCTTCTCGTAGTTCCAGGTGCATCTTAATGAAGTCAACCATACTAGATTTCCAGAGACTAAAAGTCAGATAAGCTAAATACTATTAATCAATGTAGTTGACCACAAGTGTAATCGAAATATTCTATGTGAGATGTTACCAGCAATCCACACCTATTCAGTCAATGTATAAGAAACAAAATTCTTACCTCAATCAATACATACATGTGCATACAACACTGATCAATACAATCATGCAATTCAAAAAAATCAATAAAAATGTTTTTCCAAATGCCTCTGAATCAACTCTCGGAATTTGTACTAGACCACTGTTAAGTATCCTAAGTAAAATAATGTTTGCTATCCGTTATTATCTTTGGTTACTCAAGATATAGATACTAAAATCACAGACAAGCCCCCATATGTGATGATATCCTGGAGAAGATACGCTTATCTTACAAGGAGAGTAAGACCTGCCGAGTTTCCCATATGCACACTATGATCCGAATCTTAAGGCTAAGATATATCAAGCAACATGCACGACGTACCAGAAACAATTGGTTTCTGTAAATACATATAACATAAACATACTAATACATGGCAATCAATATAATATATAAACACACACGTACTTGAAACTACTAGTGTTAACTTACTTCTAGTCTCTGGGAATCGTGAAACTGTCTCTAGTCTATAACTTTCTTGGTGATGGCCGAGGATAATCATTCACTTCAGTTTGCTCCTTTTTGACCCTCGTGGCTGTCCTGTCCTGGTTTTGAGCCCCTAACGCGAAGGATAGTATGTCTGAAACACGCATGTAGATCTAATCGTTTCGCTTTTCAAAGTATTCAATAATAGAGTGTATTTACCTTTGATTTGAGTTTGCGTTGTTGTTAGAAGAAGCTTTGTATAACGTTGGTAATTTTTGTTGGTCGATATTATTGGAGAATTCTCTAGATTTGCTTGTTTACTGTCGATCGAAACTTCGCGATAAATTTAGACAGCTGAGAAAATTCTTGGACTGAAAAGAATGTTGTATGATGTAAGATGGTTACGTCTCAACTTCGCCTGTCAGGGACGGAACGCATAGATCTAAAACAGATATGAGTTGCATGGCTTCTTAACGGTCAAGAGACCCTGGTCAAATGGTTGAGTAAGCTAACTAACATTCCGGTTTAGCGAAGTCTGCTTGATTGTCTCGGGAGTGAACGTCTCAAGGAGGTTATTTTAACATATGCAAACTTTCCTTTAGAGGGCTGCTAACTTAACGTCAGGTTTTATTCAATACTATCTGTTTATCTCTAAGCTGAGTTACCACATTTTTGTCATCAACATTTCTGATGTTACATGTGCATGCCTAACTTGAGTAAGATAATGTGATTATTTTGAAACATGAACGTAGTATTTATTTTAAAGTGAGTTAGCTATGTATATTTGATTGTATGTTCGCGTGCCGGAGTCTATCATTTGTGCTCTCCTGACCCTAACAGTTTTCCTCTTTTTTGATCTTCCACCACTTTCATGCCTGCTGGAGCTGTCCAAAGTTAGTATAGATACTTTAAAGTGACTTTGACCATAAACTATGAAGCTTAGTCCAAACTGTTTGTATTTAGAGATTATATATTAATCTTTTATATATGTTCCATTTTTGCGTTGATCTTGAAGGTCAAAGTAATTTTAGGCCTTGCAAACACATTTTTTTAAAAATAGGTCTTCCTACAATGGAACCCATAGTCCTATCCTATCCTATCCTGTCCCATAACCCGAAGGTCGTAGGGGCACCACAGATGATCGCTTAACCAGCATACTCCATCTTTCTCTGTCCTCAGCAGCCCTCATGGCTTCGCTCAGTGTCAAACCAGTCCATTCTCGAATGTTGTCCTCCCACCTCTTTTTCGGTCTCCCCCTTCTTCTACCTCCTTGCACTGTGCCTTGCAGAATGGTCTTTGCAAGGCCTGATGATCTGGTGACGTGGCCATACCATCGGAGTTTCCGTTTCTTCACCACTGTGAGCAGGTCATCGTGTTGTCCAATGGCTTGTGTGATGGTCTGTCGGACTTCAACGTTGGTGATGTGTTGGGTATAGGAAATGCACAGAAGTCTTCTGTAGCACCTCATCTCCATGCTTTGTATTCTTCGTTGGTGATCTGCTGTGAGGGTCCATGCTTCGCAAGCATATAGGAAGATGGAGATGACCAGAGAGCGCAGCAGTCTTACTTTGGAATGTAGACTGATGGTTCTGTCTTTCCAAATGGGCTTCAACCTTGTCAGGGCAGCAGTTGTTTGTGCGATCCTGGAGAGGACTTCCTGTCGAGACCCATTGTCTGACACAATGGCTCCTAAATATTTGAAGCTGTGCACTGTGTTGAGGGATTGGCCTTGTACTTTGATGTCCGTGTTGATGCCATTGGTGTTGTTGGTCATCATTTTGGTCTTCTCTGCACTTATTTCCATTCCATAAGCTCTGGAGGTGGTGTCAAGCCTCTGTACAAGCTGTTCAAGTTCTTGTTCCTCTCCAGCCAATCCATCAATATCATCCGCAAAACGAAGATTGGAGATTGCTCTGCCCCCTATGCTGACTGTGCCTTCGTGATCTGCAAGAGCATCTGACATGATGCGCTCTAGGAAGATGTTGAAGAGTGTTGGGGAGAGTAGGCATCCTTGACGCACACCGATTGTTGTTCTGAACCAGTTCCCGATGACGCTGTTATGGAGGACTGCACTGGTAGCCTTGTCATACAGGCTTTTGATGACTTCTATAATTTTAGGGCTGATGTTGTACACTTTCATGGTTGCCCATAGAGCTGCATGCCAGACTCGGTCAAATGCCTTCTTGAAGTCTATGAACACATGATATAGATGTTGTTGGTGCTGTAGGTATTTCTCACAGATTATTCTGAGGTTGAAAATCTGTTCAGTGGTACTTCGCCCTGCCATGAATCCTGCTTGTTCTTCAGCTATGATTTGTTCAGCTTGTGGTTTCAACCTGTTGAGTATTATTTTCAGGAGGACCTTGCTGGGATGGCTGATGAGGCTGATGGTGCGGTAATTTTCACACTCCTGAAGGTTACCTTTTTTGGGAAGAGTGATGACAAGCGACTGGGTCCATGGTGTAGGCCATTCCCCACTCTGCCAGATCTTGTTACAGATAATGGTGAGAGCATCAGTCATCGCTTCTCCTCCTGCTTGTAGCAGTTCCGCTGGTATGTTGTCCACTCCCGCTGACTTCCCTTTCTTCAGCAATTGCACTGCTGCCTCAACTTCTTCCCGGAGAATTGGGAGGATTTCTTCTTCTTCTCTGCTCTCGGGACATGCTAGAACTGATGGGTCTCCATTTGGTGTATGGTTGTAAAGGTCAGAGCAGTACTCTGTCCATCTGTCCAAGACTTCTTGTTCTTCTGTAAGGCAAATGCCAGACTTGCTTTGGATAGTGGAGACTTTGGGCTGTTTAACACTTGTCAGCCGCTTCACAGTCTGGTAGGCCTTCTTGCTGTTGTTCTTGTTCAGATTGTTCTCTATTTCCTGGCATTGATCTTCTATCCAGTTCTCCTTTGCTGTGCGCATGCCTTTTCGGATGTCATTGTTGATTTTTCGGTAGACATCAGCTCCCTGTGAGGTGTTCTTTTTCTTTTTTAACTCTCTTCGTTTATCACACAGATCCAAAAGTTCAGGTGTGATCCACGGCTTCTTCTTTGGTCGGTGCTTGCCAAGGATCTCAGTGGCGGCATCTGTTACAGCTGAGTTGAAGGTATTGGTCATGGTGTTGACATCTACTTCGCCTGCCCCAAAAATAAGCAGTGGTGCAAATTTCCCTCCAATTGTGGCCTGAAATATTTTTGCCACCTCCGGGTCTTGCAGTTTGTCCAGGTCGAACTTCAGCCTAGTGCACTTTGCTGTATTTACTCTCTTCAAATGGAGCCGGAAAGACATCATCACGAGATCGTGGTCACTTCCAATGTCTGCTCCTGGAAAAGTGCGTGTCCTGCCAATGTTGATGCTTGATCTGAAGCGTTTCTTGACCATGATGTAGTCGATCTGGTTGTGATGTTCCCCGCCGGGACTGTGCCATGTCCATCGTCTGGATTTTTTGTGGAGACCAAGCGTGTTTGCCAGTACCAGATTGTTGTATCTGGCAAACTCCAATAGCCTCAGACCCCTGTCATTTGTCTCGTTGTTGCAGTGGGGTCCGCATGTGTCTCCCCAGTTGTGGTGCGCATCTTGGCCAACCTTGGCATTCCAGTCGCCTTGCACTATGACTATGTCCTTCTTCGGCACTTGGTCAAGGGCCGCCTGTATATTTTCATAAAAATCCTCCACTTCGCTGTCTTCATAGTCTGATGTTGGAGCATAGGCCTGGATGATGGTAATGTTGAAAGGGGTTGCTCTCAGACGGATGGTAATGAGTCTACTGGAGACTGGGCGGCAACCCATGACAGTGGCTAGAATGTTCTTGTGGACCAAGAATCCAACGCCGTGTTCGTGCCTGTCATCTCTACCGCTGAAATAGAGCTTGTGGCCTTTGTCAGTCGATGTTTCACCTAGGCCTTTCCAGCGCAGTTCGCTGATACCTAGAACGTTCCATCGATAGTGGTCCAGCTCGTGGGCCAGTTCTTCTAATTTTCCTTCCGCAGTTAGGGTCCTGACATTCCAGGTTCCTATGACGATGTTGTTTCTCGTGCGGATCTTGCTAATTTGTCCATCAGTAGCATACTTTTCACCTCCGTCCTGGTGGCCAACGGAAGGCGCGGTCCTTGTGTAGCCGGGCGACGACCGATCCGGCATGGAATTAGTGGATAGCCTCATCATGTGTTGTGTCTTGGGCAAAAAAAAAGACCTGGCAGGGCCCAATCCTCTCCAGGCTGTTGGCCACAGCCGAAATCCACGAATACAGTGTGGCTCGCCTTGGCCCTGAGCACGTGGTCGTTGAACCTGTAGTAACGTGAGGTTCCTCCGCCCTGGCCGGTGACTTCTGTGTAGAAGACTTTCGCCCAGTGATGCCGTGCTAACATCACCCCTGTTAGTCGCCTCTTACGACACGCCGGGAAACGTTGGGTCTATTCTATTTGCCCGAACCCACAGAGCAAGGAACCCATAGTATGCAACAGAATTGGGTTATTTGATCATACATGTGAACGAGAGGTCACTTGAAGGTCAAGGTCACAGAAGACAGTCATCCCTAGGTCACAGGTTTTTTGGCATAATACAACTTTTGGTGTAGTTTATTTTATCATACATGTGTATTTGGAGCCGGACTTCAAGGTCATCTCAAGGTCAAGAGCAAAGAAAGATGAAAGTTGGTGTATTACTTTGCATTTTTAATGCCAGTTTCTTTTTCTTTTTTTTTGAGGAGGGGAGCAGGGAGGGGGGATGGGGGGGGGCACTCATTTTTATGTTAAATATTCTCTAAGGATCGTATCCTATCCTCCTAAAGAGCATTTGTCATATTGGCTTTGCTCTTCTAGTTATTTATTAATAATTATATGTATTGTAAACTTGCCCTCCCAGAAAGATGAAAATGGTGATGTTTTTGTGGAGTTTTTATTTATTAATAATTATGTAGCTTTTTGTAAGAGCCATGGAATTTTTTTAGGTAGTTTATAATTTAATTGATTGATTGGCCGGGAAAGATACTAGCATACATAAGACATATACACACTGTGTAGCTGAGATGGCCAAGGCCAATGCCTCCCCACCATCTGTGCCGCTGGCCGCATAACTTACCTATTACGCCGGGTGGCATAACGTAGTTGGACCTAAAATCTGCCCTTCTTTTTTGTTGTTGATGGAAAGTGATTAGCTAAAACCAATAAAACTTGCAACCAGCGGCAAAGATGGTGGAGAGCCTTGGTAGTCTCTACTGCGCAGTGTGAGGCAGATATTGCTATTCAATATTACAGACTTCAGAGGCAGTCCTGTATACCTATGCTTCATGTCTGAACTTTTGGTGCAACTGTACTTGAAACTAGGTTATTGAATGCTGTGGTGCTTTTTTCAGATATAAACGTGTCTTCAACAAGAAGAGCAAGCAATGGTGATGGAGCCAGTCCAAAAGATGTGTTCCCACAAACTCTTACAGGTGGCAGCGACACAGAAACGCCTTAGGGCAAACAGCCCATAGCTCTCTTTCTACAGCCCATGGCCAGAAAGAGGGAGCTTTCCGCTCCGGGCTCCAGAAGGATTTTGGCAATATTGGCTCCTGTTCCACCACTCCCAACCAAGGAACTAGTACTGCAGAACCAAAGTCCATTCAAGTAAATGCCATTCCACAGCCGCCAACTACTACAATTTTGGCGTAATGATGTATTGCTTCGACGCTACGATATTTAAAATTTTGAGAGCTCTGCTGTCATCATTATCTCATCATAATCTAAAGCTGGTGTGTAGTTGTATACTAAGGTATTACATTTCTTGACGAAAGTGATACTGATGCCCCCTGTTGGGATGCCAGGGTTTTCTGTATAAATAGTATCCTCACTTTGTGGAAATTTAGTGCTTTAAATTATCACCGTTTCTGTCATTATCATTTGTTCTTTCTCGTTCCTAATCTGTTCTATCGATCTATTATCTTCTTCACTAGACCAGTTACCTCTTTTTTCTGGCAAACTCATTTGTGTGTGGTCAGCTTGGGGATATTGGATGCTTTCTGCCGAATGGTCACTAGGGATTTCTATGGTATTATTATTTAGCAACAGACATGAACCCGAAAAGTACTTATATCAAGAGTCCAAGCCTCATTTCCTAAATGTTCTCAAGTCCTTCCAACAGTCCCAGCACTGACCACGACCATGATGATTCCAGATGCACTTTTCCAAGCAAACCTCGCATTTAGTACATGGCCGTAGTTCCACCAGACGTTCGAATGCTAAAACTCAGACATTGAAACGTAAAACATTAAAAGAAGAAAAGCTTGAAACCACATGTAGCACCACTTGCTATCTGTGTGACAAGTAGTGACATCATACAGGAGACAGACTGGCAGTTTGACGAAGAGACACCATTTTTGTTAAATATAATTGTTCAGACACCAACTTATCGTTTAGATTGCATGAAAATAATGCGTCAAGAAAACTAATGTCTATACATAAACGTGTTCGAAAACTAGCTTAGTTTGTTTTTTTTAATTATGAAAATTGTTGACGACGAGCAGAATTCCTACTCTCTTAACCCTTCGCTATCAAACGGTAAACAAAACCCAAAAGATTAAAATATTAACTATGTTGTCTCACAAGGCAAAAACATGAATAAACGAGCTTACCTCAACAGGCTGTGAACATGGACGATGTATGAACCCCATCTGGGAGACAAAGAAGGCACTCGTACAGCAACGTACCCAAACGGGTTGTGAGCGACCTCAACAGGTTATGACTAACGAATACTGGTGGACCTCAACAGAACCATGAAATGAACGCCAACTTCAACAGCGCTGAACATAAACATTCCATGACACTTTTTCTCTCCTGGTCTGCAGTTTAACAAGACATGGTACCCATAACCTTAGGCAGCAGCCAGCCAAACCAAGAAAAGCTACCACTTGTCCTAGGACTTAACAAGACCTGGCCTAATAGAAGCATAGGCAGCAGCACCCAGCTACCCCTACCACTGTCAAAAATCAGTGCCCCCGAAAGTGACTACTTTCGACAAGTTTTCAATTCGATTGCAAAATGTCTCGTACTTAGCGTAAATTGGGTTAGAAAACTCAAATGCGTTGTTTAACGATGAAAGCATAGCGACGTTTCACTGAACTTTTGTACTAAGCCAAACATTATCTTGATACTCCTGTGTGTGGGGAACGTGCGTGCAAAGAAAACCGAGTGAGTTTGGGCAAACATAGGCAGAGGTATATCTGATTCTGTGACACTTTGTATAACCCAATGATGCTGGTCCTCAATGACCCATGGGTTTTATTGAACCCTATGATGATGATGATGATGTCCACTTGTATGGCGCACATATCCATGCTGGCAGCATGCTCAGGGCGCAGGGGGTTGGGGAAAAAGGGTGAAGAAAAAAAAAAGAACTTCTCTATGTATACACTCAAAAATAGTCAGAAAAGATACGTCTTCAGACGCCTCTTGAAAGAGTCCAGTGTCTCTACGACTCTCAAGTCCTGGGGGAGAGTGTTCCACAATGCTGGGCCACAGTGGGAGAAGGAGCTGTGACCCAAGCGCCTCTTCCTGTGACCATCCACACTTGGAACGGACAACATAAACTGGGAAGAGGAGCGAAGGCGCCTTGAGGGTTTGTGGGTAGGGACAATGTCTCAAGTACCGGGGAGAGGTGGGGTCATGGAAACACTTGTAGCACAAGGAGAGGACTTTGTGGTCAATTCTCTTCTTGACTGGTAGCCAATGAAGTTGTCGGAGAACCGGAGTGATATGGTCGGTCTTCTTGCTGCGGGTGACAATCCTGGCGGTCGTGTTCTGAACACGTTGGAGACGATCAAGCTGATGGTCAGGAAGGCCCCACAGACAACTGTTTGCATAGTCTAACCTGGATATCACCAAGGTGACGGCAATGTTGATAGCAGCCTTGTTTGTGAGAACACCTCGCAGTTTACCCAGAGAGCGGAGATGGAAGTAGCACCCCTTAACCACGGCACCAACGTGATCCTTCATTGTGAGGTTGGCATCGATCATGATGCCGAGGTCTCTGACAGTGGACGAGAATGGAATCACAGATTGCCCAACACTGATGGAGGTCAGGGATACAGCGTCTCTTTTGCTCTTAGGTCCACACATGATGGCCTCAGTCTTGTCCTCATTCAGCTTTAGCATGTTGTAAACATGTATATTCTTCAAATGATGATACGGGTCTTTCACGATCCTTACGTTTTATAGGGGCCTTGAATTGTTTATTCTGCAGCCGATGATGCGTGTCTTTTACGACCCATACTTTATAACAAAAGGAATCCCCCGTTGGGAAGCCGAGATTTTCTGTATAGATTCCCCACTTTGTTTAAATTTAGTGCTTTAAATTACCACTGTTTCTGTCATTCTCATTTGTTTTTTCTCGTTCCTAATTAATTCTATCCCCCCAGTGGGATTGTCGGGGGTTTCAGTATAAATAGTATCTCCACTTTCTGGAAATTTAGTGCTTTAAATTCACACTGTTGGTGTCTTTCTCCTTTGTTCTTTCTCATTCCTACTTTGTTCTATCAATCTAATATACTATCTTCTTCGTTAGACCAGTCACCTACCTTTTTTCTTGAAAACTCTTCCGGGACAAAACTCCTCATTTATGTGTGAGGTCTGTTGGATCAGCTTGGGAATATTGGATGCTTTCAGCCAAAGGTCACTGGGGCTTCCTTTGATGCTATTATTTGGCAATGTAGGCATTTTATATGTTTGTGTTTTGTTAATATTTTATAATAGTGTTTATATTCTATTTTGTTTTTTTGTAAACGGTGGTTCGATAAATTAGAGTATAGCCTCAGCGTCCCCTGCGTGGGATGTCTTTATTGTAAAGTGACCGGCTAGTGGAATGCCTTCACTAGGGTTGTTTCAGCAGATCTTTTATGCGGATCAGGGGCGAGTCCTCTTTCAGCGAAGTTATGGTCTTGATTTTGTGGTCCCTTTCTGCTCTTTGCAGTCCACTGGATCCTGTAAGCAGTGAATAACTAACTAATCCTATTAATCTACTTTGTTACATCAGTCACCTACATTTTTTCTTCAAACCCAAAACTCCTCATTAGTGTTTGGGGTCAGCTTGGGGATATTGGACTCTTTCTGCCAAATGGTCACTAGGTTTTCTATGGTACTATTATTAAGCATTTTATATGTATGCATTTTGTTAATATTTTATAATGATGTTTATATTCTATTTTGTTTTTGTACATGGGGGTTCGATAAATTGAAGCCTCAACTTCCCTTGCATGGGATGCCTTTATTGTAAAGTGACTGGCTGGTCAGTGTTACCTTTAGGGTTGTTTGTATTGGCAACCCACCTTTTTTTGTCCCTCTCTCTTCTGCCTCTTTGCACCGTGCCTTGCAGGATGGTCTTGCTAATGCTCCTAATGCTCTGGTGTGGCCATGCCATCGGAGTTTCCGTTTCTTCACTTCTGTGAGCATGTCTGTCACGTCACCCGAATGGGATAAGTGATTTCAGCTCAAACAGCGAGTGGAGGGATGCAAACTCAAATTAAAAAACTAACACACAGGCCAGATGCACATTTATACACTTTTATTCCACACACACTACACAGGAAAATGGGGAATCTAACCCTACCTCCACCCTTAACCAGTCCCACAACCCCAACAATTAACCAACAATTACCTCCTTGCCTAATCCGTAACCCCTTGACACTGGACATAAGATGCCAACACAATCAAGATACAACAATAATATGAAAATAAAGGTGCAGTAATAACAACTGATGGCTTAAGTAACAAAAACCAAGTTTCGAAGAAATGTATGTAGTTATTATTAAATACTTTATACACAGATTAACTGTACGATCTCCAACACAGGTTTAATTAAATTGACTGAAAGTAATACTTCAAGAAAATCACCAACTTTCTCAACCTATGCAGACTGTAGAAAGTCACTGTTTATATATGTTTATGTGCGTGTAATGTGCGTATGATTGAGGGTGTATGTAAAGCCCTGCATACTGCGAGCCAAGTAGAAGAGGTCCTACAAGCACGTCATCTTGCCTCCTCCTGCAGGTGGAAGTAGAGGTGGAACATAGATGTGGAACGGAGTATATAGAACGTGGAACGAAGGACGCAGAACGAAGTACATAGAACGAAGTACATAGAACGAAGAATGAAGGATGCAGAACGAAGTACATAGAACGAAGAATGAAGGACGCAGAACGAAGTACGTAGAACAAAGTACGTAGAACGAAGAATGAAAATGGAGCAACAGAAGCGTAAGTAGTGGAACAAAGTCAGGCAGAGTAATGGTAGTAGTAGTAGCAGAACTAGGAGTAGCAGAAATACTAGGCCCAATCTGGTCAACAAATAAACCGTCTTAATAAGCTACCTCAACATGTAAACAATACATGGGAAATAACTACTTTCACCATCCGCCATCTTGATCTGTTTAATTATGCATCATAACATTTCATAATTCTTCTATAACTTATCCCTTCTTAAGAACATGATTATTTATACAAATACAAACGCGTATTATAATTCAATTTCTAATCAACACTCTTGATTCGTCCTCTCTCTCATATTCATCACTCCTCTTCCATATCATAATATGTAATACATTGTCACCCTTGACCTCATTTCTATCACTCCTCTCACATTCATCACCTCTCTGGCATACTATAATACATTGTCACTCCTCTTTCTCATATTATCACCCCTCTTGCATGCTAAAATACATCGTTACTCATGACCTCATTTTGGCAACATCAACAACATTCCAGTTTACCTCCAAAGAAGAAAATCATATAAAAAAGCTATTTATCAAAATATATCCCTTTACCCTCATCCATCATCATTAACGTAAGCATGCTCAGAATGTATAGCCACTAAAGGAACTAGAATACTGGGCATCAACTCACCTTCAGTTTCCCTATTTGGTAATATTTTCTAATTTAGACTTGCCCCTCTGATGCTTCTTTTTTTTTAACCTGGATTGGAAACCTCAATCGGATCTCTGTAAGGGTGATCATTTTTCTAATTTTCTAAAGTTTTTAGAAGATTAATCTGAGGAGCCCCATCGGCGATGGAATTTCAAAAAAGCAGATAGGGACAAATTTAGACACTACACAGTTTGTCGAATTACCAATGACATTCTAAATTCCAAAGATCCAGCTTTGGAGTTTTCTAATCTCCTAATAGCTTGTGCTTCCGAAAATAGACCCAAAATCTATTTTTCTCCAAAGAACCCTTGGTTTGATGAAGAATGCAAGACTCTTCATGATCAAAGGAAACAAGCCCAAAGACGTTTCTTTCAAAATCCTACTGCTGAAAATAAATTTGATCACCAGAAGTTGCAAACTAAAACTTGGTATCTCTTTAAACAAAAAAAATCGTAAATCCTGGAAACCTGTTCCAAACTTCATACCAAAACTTCTTCCAAAACAATCTGGAAAATAATAAAACGAATTAAAGGAAAAAACTCCAAAGCTGGGATCCAAGGTTTGAAAAAATGTGGACAGATTATCACTGAGAAAAAGCAGGTGTGGCTGATGTGTTGGCCTCAACCATTTTCCCCGTAGGGGTGCCGGGGATTTCAGTATAAATAGTATCCCCACTTTCTGGAAATTTAGTGCTTTAAATTCCCACCGTCGCTGTCTTTCTCATTCCTACTCTGTTCTATCAATCTACTATACTATCTTCTTCTTTGTTAGACCAGTCACCTAACTTTTTTCTAGAAAACTCTTCTGGGACAAAACTCCTCATTTGTGTGTGAGGTCTGTTGGATCAGCTTGGGAATATTGGATGCTTTATGCCAAATGTTCACTGGGGCTTCCTATGATGTTATTTATTATTTGGCAATGTAGGCATTTGATATATATGTGTTTTGTTGATATCTTATAATGATGTTTGTATTCTATACCCCCGTTGGGGTGCCGGGGGTTTCAGTATAAATAGTATCCCCACTTTCTGGAAATTTAGTGCTTTAAATTCCCACTGTCGCTGTCTTTCTCATTTGCTCTTTCTCATTCCTGCTCTGTTCTATCAATCTGCTATACTATCGTCTTCTTCGCTAGACCAGTCTCCTACCTTTTTTCTTGAAAACTCTTCCTGGACAAGACTCCTTGTTTGTGTATGAGGTCTGTTGGATCAGCTTGGGAATATTGGACGCTTTCTGCCAGGTGGTCACTAGGGCTTCCTATGATGTTATTATTTAGCAATGTAGGCATTTTATATGTATGTGTTTTGTTGATAATTTATAATGATGTTTGTATTCTATTTTGTTTTTGTAAATGGGGGTTCGATAAGTTGGGGTGAAGCCTCAGCCGTCCCCTGCGTGGGATGTCTTTATTGTAAAGTGACTGGCTGGTGGAGGGCATTCAGTTTTCCCACTAGGGTTGTTTCAGCAGATCTTTTATGCGGATTGGGGGTTGTCCGGTCCTGATTTGGCTCGGAAGAGTCCGCTGGACCTAAAGCAACAATTATGTAATGTAATGTAATGTAATGTTTGTATTCTATTTTATTTTTGTAAACGGGGGTTTGATAAATTAGAGTATAGCCTCAGCGTCCCGTCACAGGCGGCGGAAGCGGGGGGGGGGGAGGGGGGGCACTGTGGGGGGGGGCAAACCTATACATTTGCCCCCCCAATATTCAGCCCATCAAAAAACATTATTTGGGGGTTCAAACCAATATTTTCCCCCTTTCTCTGGACTGATGCAAGTTAACAATACCTGTGCTGAGACCATTTTCACAGCACTGAAGGACTGCTTGATCAGACTTGACTTGCCAGTGCAAAACTGTAGGGGCCAGGCCTACGACGGGGTGAGTAATTTTCAGGGTCATGTGTCAGGAGTTGCAAAAAGATTCAAAGATAAGATCCTTGCTGTGACTGAAGGACAGTTCTTCAAAGAAAACAAACGACTTGTGATGACGCAGTAAACGCTGCTGACATTTGTCTGAGAACACTGGAAAGCATGCGGCATGAAGATTGTTATGAGACATTTTTTGCTGACATCACAACGAAAGCTGCAAATTTGTGTGATGAGCCCTGCGTTCCTTGACAGAAGCAGCCTCCACGAAGACTGGACGATGGCTCACAGGTCATAGCTACTCTTGTCCATCTGCTTACTACAGACAGCAATATTGTGAGGCCATTGACAACATCAAAGAACATTTAAAGAGCCGGTTTGATCAAATAGCTCTCGACTTACCAAGGAAAATTTAAGTTCTTCTAAGTGATGGAGCAGCAGGGAAGAGACCAGAAATTCCTCAAGAAATCAAAGATACATATTCCGCTGACATCGACTTGGACAGACTCAAAACTCAGCTAGAACTCCTCCCACATGCACTGGGTGACACCAGGAAGGCGGCTAACTCTAGGATCACCATCTTCCAAGCAATGCCGGATGAACTGAAAGCTTCTGACACTGTGCGACGGATACTGAGTGAAGTGGATAAACTTCTCAGACTGTACTTCACCATCCCAACCATAACTGCAACGGCTGAACGCAGTTTTTCAGCCCTAAAGCGAGTAAAAACATACCTTCGGGCAACGATGACGCAGGAGCGTCTAAATAATTGTCTTATAATGCATGTGTTCAAAGACAAAGTAGATCAACTAGACCTAGCGCAAACTGCTTACGAATTTATCAATAGAAATGAACGCCGTCAGGCATACTTTGGAAAATTAACGGTGTAATTTCCCATGCCAAATGACAGGCATGACTGCTGTTTTTGTTACTGTGATGGATCAACATTGTCAGGTCAGTTTCTCTCCCTTTCTCTCTACCTGCCCCCCCCCCCCCCCCTTCTCTCTCTCTTATATGCACAGTTGTAGAAATATATGATATATCTTTTTTTCTCTCTCACATAGTGTCTATGAAAATTGTTCAAATTATTTGGAGTAAATGTCCAGGGCCGGACCCAGGGGGGGTGGGGGGGGTAGGGGGGCTTACCTGGGTTCCAGAACCCCCCCACCAAATTTTTAAAAAATTGAATTTTTGTTTTATGCAGAGTTTCAATTTTAAAAAAAATGTTTTTAAAACATTGCAGTTTTTAGTCACTTTTGGTCCAAAGTACAAAGAGTTATTTATAGTCAATTCAATGGAAATCCATTTCAACGGATCCGTTAAAACGTCCAAAGCGTTTTTCCGTTGAAACGACCAAGTAACCCAACCCCTAAGCCTAAATTAGTAAATGCAGCCATATTTTCTTGTTCTGGCCGCAAGCCTCTTCCAGCACCTTCACCTTGATACTGCCATAGTCCACCAAAAACGACTTTTTAGAAATATTAATTAAGATGCTAAGTTGATAATTATGACAATTCATTGTAACGAACACCCATTGAAACGACCATCGCTGAATCGTCCAAAAACATCGTTGAAATGGAAACCCTTGACAGTGAAGCTGCAGAAAAGGACAAAAGATGTCGATGCCTACAGGGAAATCAAAGAGGTCAGTAACTGCATGTCTTCTATTAGAAGAGATGTCGACACAGCGTTCATTGCCTGGTTTGGTGAAGTCAGCAAAATAGCAAATGCTTTGACAACTGGTGTTATTGTTCCTCGTCAAGCATACCGACAGACTCTCCGTGACAACCAACCTGCGGCCACTCCAGAAGAATATTTCAAGATTAGCACTGCCATTCTTTTCTTGGAACACCTGTCAACCGAATTGGACTTGAGGTTCAAAAATGCTGGGCTAGCAGTTGATGGTCTCTGTCTGGTGCCAAGCACTTTAATAGACAACCAGGATGGTTTCATGCAGGTTCCAGAAGGGGTGAAGACACTGGCAATGTTGTGGGAGTCTGACCTACCAGACAAGGTAGGTAGGTAGGTAGATTACCGTTCCCGGACACAGTAGCGTATAGGGGACTACCAGACAACGCTACCCTTGATGCAGAATACCAACGGTGGGTTTGCAAATGGCCAAGTACTGCTGAGAATGCGACAGCTATCATCCCATCCATGGCATCAGAAGCACTAAAACATTGTGAAAGGGATTTTTATCCCAACCTGTTCATCATGCTAAAGAACCTTTGCACCCTGCCGGTCACTACTGCCGAGTGTGAGCGTTCAAACAGTCAGTTGCGCAACCTGAAAAACTACCTGCACTCTACAATGGGGCAACAGAGACTCAGTGGACTTGCTTTACTGAAAGTGCACAAGGATTGGACAGGGACTTCAAAGAGGCAGTGAACTGTTTTGCCAGAAGATACAATTCACAAATGGTAATAATGCCGAGGAACCTATTGCAGCAAGACAGAATTAAGTGAAAGCAGGGCGATGATGTTCATAAACTACAAGGTAAAGCTTTATACCGTTAACGATCAACAAAAAGTAGTTAATAATAATAGTATACAAATCATCTCTGCTGATAAATAAATGTTTGTGTGTGTGAGTGTTGTTGTTGTTTTTTTAAGGGAGGGGCAGAGGATTTTTTTTTTTACCCCAGAGTTTGTCAGTTCAATTGTTCAAAAAGCTCAATGTACCAGACCATCACAAATGGCTTTTTCAAGGTTCAGATTGCACAAGATTGCACCATTTTGCATCCTTGAAAAAACAAATTCCGGGGGAGCATGCCCCCGGACCCCCCTCTGTAACCCCCGCCACCCCCCTTCCCCCTCGACTTTTCCAAGGTCCGGCCCTCATGTCAGTGAATAAAATGTGTGTGTGTGCCTCCCCAATCCTGAGCAGCATCCGCCGCCTGTGCCCGTGCGTAAGATGTTTTTATTGTAAAGTGACCGGCTGGTGGAGTGCCTTCAGTGTTACCACTAGGGTTGTTTCAGCAGTCCTTTATGCGGATCGGGGGTCTTTCAGTGAAGTTGTGGTCTTGTTTTGTGGTCTTGATTCAGCTTTTTGCAGTCCACTGGAACCTGTAAGCATTGAATAACTAACTTACTAACTCAACCATCTATCACAGTTTGTCATCTGCTCACTATTCCCGAAAATTCCAAAACATAAAAGATAAAAAAGAACAAGAACTCTCTGTTTTTTTTTACTGCGATAATTGTGAACCATATACCCTTCCCTTTTCTATAGAAGAATTTACAGATTCCATCCTGAAATCCAATTATTCTGCTTCCAGCCCTGATGATATTCATTATCAATTAATTTTGCACCTGCCTAAAGATTCCCTTAAAATTCTTTTGGCTGTTTAATTATATCTGGTCTTCTGGTTCCTTTCCCCCATGTTGGCAGGAAGCAGTTATTGTTCCAATCCCTAAACCTGGTTAAGGATCACTTTGATCCAAACAACTACAGGTCTGTTACAAGCTGTTTGTGCAAAACTTTGGAAAGAATGATCTATGAGTGTTTGATGAGGTAGTTAGAATCCATCAACGCTCTTGATATTTCTCATTGTGGTTTCCGCAAAACAGGAGCACTTCAGATCATCTTGTTCAGCAGAAATGCGTTGGTTAACGGTGAACATGTTGTTTTTGTGCTGTTTGATCTATAAAAGGCGTATGATACGATTTGGAAGTTTGGGATTTTAAAAGGGGGTTTCAGTATAAATAGTATCCCCACTTTCTGGAAATTTAGTGCTTTAAATTCCCACTGTCGCTGTCTTTCTCATTAGCTCTTTCTCATTACAGCTTTGTTCTATCAATCTGTATACTATCTTCTTCTTCGCTAGACCAGTCATCTACCTTTTTTTTTGAAAACTCTTCCAGGACAAGACTCCTAATTTGTGTATGAGGTCTGTTGGATCAGCGTGGGAATATTGGATGCTTTCTGCCAGGTGGTCACTAGGGCTTCCTATGATGTTATTATTTAGCAATATAGGCATTTTATATGTATGTGTTTTTTTGATAATATATAATGATGTTTGTATTCTATTTTTTGTAAACGGGGGTTCGATAAATTAGAGTACAGCCTCAGCGTCCCCTGTGTGGGATGTCTTTATTGTAAAGTGACTGGCTGGTGGAGAGCTTTCAGTTTTACCACTAGGGTTGTTTTAGCAGATCTTTTATGTGGATCAGGGGTTGTCCGGTCCTGATTTGGCTGGAAAGAGTCCGCTGGATATAAAGCAATACTCATGTAATGTAATGTAACTTCTGGGCTTCTATGGGAATGTACCCATTTTTATAGGAAATTTTTTTACCAATAGAAAGTTTTAGATCCGACAGCTCCTTTATATCAGATTCCTCAGGGTAGCATTCTTTTTCCTCTTTTGTTTAACATTAAGATCAACAACATAGTTCAAAAGGTCAAATCTGGCATAGATAAATTCTTGTTTGTTGATGATTTCTCCATCTAGGCTAAGGGTAAAACCTTGGCAAGGGTGGAGCATCAACTTCAGCTTTGCATAGATAAAATTCAGGAGTGGGTAGAAGAAAACGGCTTCAAATTTTCGCTTTCTAAAACCAAATGCATTTATGTGCATCACAGACAGAACCAGGTTTTGAACCTTTTTCTCCATGTTTATGGGCAACCAATCAAAGTTTGTAAAGAAGTAAAATTTGTGGGTATTATTTTTGACAGTAAATTTACTTTTATGCTACATATTAAATACCTGGGGGCAAGCTGCCAGAAAGTTGTTAAAGTTTTGAAAGTTATCAGCCACACAGACTGGGGAGCAGACAAGCAAACTGTTCTCTGGTACGCTCTAAATTGGATTGTTGGCATTGTATATGGTTCTGGTAGGAAAGCCTATTTGAAAGCCTTGGATATCCAATCCATCACCAAGGTCTTCGGATCTGTCTGGGGGCATTCCGTACGTCACCGAAAAGGTCTACGCTGAGGCTGGCGAACCTCCCTTGGAGATCCGCAGGCTTCAGCTCGCCATGAATTATTTTCTCAAACTTAAAGCAAACCCTGAAAATACCGCTAATGATAGTGTTCTAAACCCGTTGTTCAAGTGTTGTACAGATGAACTTTAATTTTATTGTTTTATTGGATTGTGATATCTGTTTGTAAACCAGTTTGTGTATGTCACTCTGATAACTGTATCCTGGCAATAAGCAGTGTCTGTGATTAGATAGAAACAGCTTCTTCTGTGAGATTTTGTTTTAATAATAATAATAATAATAAATTGCATTTATACAACGCATTTTTCATTAGAAGAACAACTCAATGCGCTTACACACATAATTCGTACGCATCATCACAACATTCGCACTACATCATGTACAGCATCATTGAGAAAGTATTATTACTGTTCATACTATTTACACAGAAAACGCCTTGAGGAAAAAGTGCGTTTTTAAGCAGCTCTTAAAGGAAACAACATTCTATTAAGTAAGTTACTATATAAATCAATAGCGCGCGCGCGTGTGTGTGTGTGTGTGTGTGTGTGTGTGTGTGTGTGTGTGTGTGTGTGTGTGTGTGTGTGTGTGTGTATATTCATATCCTACATGTTGTGGAGATTAAAAAAAATATTATTCTATCTTTAATTTTTTTACTTGTATTTTATTTTTATGTTTATTTTGTTTATTTTAGTGATCAAGTGCCTGTCATAGTTCCTTGTGAAAGGTAATAAAGATTTGTTGAATTGAATTATTTACGCTTAAATACTCCAACAAACCGACAGAAGTTCATCCTATTGGTATCGAAATACTTCCTCACTTTGGTACTGCATGCATAGATGTTGACTCTGTTAATGATGACCAATTGCTAACTGTGCTCCCACCTTGGAACCTCATCAACTCCATTATCTTCCTTCTCATATCCTTCAAAAAGACCAACATTTCTGAAGCCGTTTATAAGCAACTTGATCTAGAACAATGTTCATTGTATAAAGGATATGAAAAACTGTTTACGGACTGTTTGAAGAAAGGAAAAAGTACTGCTGCGTCAATCTCTGTGAGACACTTCGACCAGCCTTTGAAACAGTGTATACCTGATTTTGTTCTGTTTATACAGCTGAGCTCAAGGCAATTCATTTAGTTCTGAAACAGGTTTATCAATCCAAAAGATCCTGATTTTTAATCATGTCTGATTCACTATCAGCACTTCAGACTCTTTCAACGAGAAAGATATATCATCATTTTCTGTCAGAGATCCATGACCTCCACACACAACTTGTTTCAGAGGGTAAAAAGATAGTTTTTATGTGTGTAACTAGTCACATGGGCATCTGCGGCAATATTGCAGTGGACAAAGTAGCTAAAGAAGCTCTGCATCTAGATTTCCCTTCAGAGATTTTCCAATTTGTTCCATACTCCAACCTGCGTTGTATGACTGGCTCTTATTGTAAATGGCTGTGGTAGACCGAATGGTCTAATCAAATCAATAACAAATTATTTGAAATTCTTCCGGATTTGTCTGCTTCTTTGCCTAACTCACAAAGTCCACCCGCAAAAAAGAAACTGTTTTGGATCGCCTTCGTATTCGGCATACTTATGTCACTCATAGTTTCCTTTTAAAAGGAGAGGAACCACCATGGTGCTTTGCATGTGACAAATCCTTTTCCGTCCACCATTTTATGTCTGAATGTTCTGATATGGTTGATGAAAGATAATTTGGTTTGATATCTTTAAATGAGACTTTTAAAGTTTGCAATAGTTAACACCAGTTTCGGTTTTTACTTGATGTTAGTTTGTTTTACATATAGGTCGTGTCGTCTTGTTTATATTCTTGGTTAAATTTTATTAATAAGTCTGGTTTTATTTACATTTTTTCTCATATTAAAGTATTAGTACTTTAGTCTGATTTTGTTTAGTTCTGTGTGGTCCTGATTTGGCTCTTGGCAGACAATTCAATGTTTATAAGGGTCCAGCAATCTATATAATTTCAGACGAGTAATAAATTAATACAATTAAATATGATTATCCTATCCTGTTTTATCCTATTTAAATATTCATATATTGTACTAAATACGAATGACCGATTGTGTTTATTGTGAATCTTTGCAATGAAAACAAATAAATCCTTTAATCAACAATTGCATTTGTATGATTATTTTTTTATAACCTTTATGTTTTCAACTTCCTTTGAACTTTAAAAAAAAGTGGTTTTCACTTTGTGATTGTTTATCAATGTAGAAGATGAGCCGTAGGTAAAGACAGCCATTGTTCATAGATTGTTTTAGGCAAAATTGTAACAGTTAGTTCATTGCTTACAGGGTCCCGTGAACTGCAAAGAGCCAAATCAGGACCACAAAAAAGTATACAGCACATACTTTATTCTATAAGTTCCACAAGTGACAGATTGTACATAGATCTACATACAATAACGATTTAAGTGAATTAAATAGAATGAGCCACTTAGCTGAGGAACATTTCTCAAAGCACTTACGTTTACAGTCCCTCATCCCATCGTTCCCAAATGCACTCAAATTAACAAGGTTAAATAGTATGATAATATCATATTTACTACACATTAAACTATGAACAATATAAAGAGATGTCCAAGATAAAGACCACGTACAAAGGGTGTGTCATAAAGGGTTTTT
Organism: Oncomelania hupensis; assembly: GCA_036898135.1. NCBI lineage: Eukaryota > Metazoa > Mollusca > Gastropoda > Littorinimorpha > Pomatiopsidae > Oncomelania > Oncomelania hupensis. The sequence continues at coordinate 42,447,810 of CM072513.1, forward strand.
CCATCCTGTTGTATTTGGTAGATTAGATAAGCTGCATGAGATGAATATGTTTGTAAACTTTAAGAAAGCTGTTACGTTGAAACGCGAATGGTAGTATGTCTGAAACGCGCACGATAGATCTAATCGTTTCGTTTTGCAAAGTATTCAATAATAGAGTGTATTTACCTTTGATTTGAGTTTGCGTTGTTGTTAGAAGAAGCTTTGTATAACGTTGGTAATTTTTGTTAATCGATATTATTAGAGAATTCTCTAGATTCGCGTGTTTACCACGCTGACTCAACCAAAGCTTTTAGGTTTTGAAGTTAGTTCAGCCAGGCTAGCTATAAATAGCTTCGCCGGTGCTTTTCTTTCCTTTCCTTTCACTGAAAGGGAGGGTGTAGGCAAGCTATAAATAGCCCGCAGCCAGCAAAATGTGGGAGAACCTAAGAGTGCTGCTCACATAGGCATTGAGCAGGTGTGTTACTGTCGATAGAAACTTCCTGATAAAAGTCGAAGTTTGAGAACGTTCCTGGAATGTTTAGAAAGATGTATGACGTAAGTCAGTGATGATGATCTTTAGTTCGATTGGTGGTAAAGCGTCATCGGGAACATTCTGATCGAGAGAAAAAGTATAAAATGGACACACTGTGTTGTGAAAGAAGTCGAGTCGAGTTGAGTTGAGAATTGTATGCAGATGTTGATGTGTGCTGAATAAAAGTGGAAAATTTCATATGAAGACTCAGTGACTTGTATGCTAATTGAACGGGTTACGTGGATAATCGAATCCGAGCTTACACTCATCAGGAGCATTCACGCATTGGGGCTGAATCTACTACTGATTGAAAACACCACCATCAAACCGAGTGTAACAAAAGCATTTGACTGAGTCTGGCATGCAGCTCTGTGGGCAACCATGAGAATCAACATCAACCCTAACATTATTGAAGTAATCAACAGCCTGTATAACAAGTCTACCAGTGTACCTCCACAACAGCACCTTTGGGAACTGGTTCAGAACAACAATTGCCATGCGTCAAGGATGCCTACTCTCTCCAACACTCTTCAACATATTCCTAGAGGGTAGGGTATCATGTGAGATGCAGATCACGAAGGCACAGTCAGCATAGGGGGTAGAGCAATCTCCAACCTCCATTTTCTCCCCCATGGAGGTGCCGGGGGTTTGTGTATAAATAGTATCCCCACTTTCTGGAAATTTAGTGCTTTAAATTCCCACTGTTGCTGTCTTTCGCCTTTGTTTTTTTATCATTCCTACTCTGTTCTATCAATCTACTATACTATCTTCTTTGCTAGACCAGTCACGTACCTTTTTTTCTTGAAAACTCATCCGGGACAAAACTCCTCATTTTTTTGGTGGTATGTTGAATAAGCTTTTGTATACAGGGGTTCAATAAATTAGAGTATAACCTCAGCGTCCACTAGGTGGGATGCCTTTATTGAAAGTTACCGACTGATGGCGTGCCTTCAGTGTTACCACTATGTCTGTTTTAGCAGATCTTTTATAGGGATCAGGGGTGAGTCAGCCAAGTTGTGATCTTGATTTTGAGGTCCTGATTCGGCTCTTTGTAGTCCACTAGATCTTGTAAGCAATGTATAATTAAGTAACCTCCTTTTTGTGGATTAAGGGATTGACTGGAGAATAACAAGAACAAGCAACTGGTACAAAGGCTTGACATCACCTCCAGAACCTTTGGAATGGAAATAAGTGCAGAGAAGACCAAAATGATGACCAATGGCATCAACATGGACATAAAGTTCAAGGGCAATACCTCAACACGGTGCATAGCTTCAAATATTTTAATTTAGGAGCCATTGTATCAGACAGTGAGTCCCGACAGGGTCCTCTTTAGGATCGCACAAACTGCAACCTTTTACCACATATACATCCACCCACTTATGATGAGGAAGTTCTGATGTTGTCCCTTAATATTGAGAAAACATGAACAGTTGAGTCGCATCAAAATAGAGTTTGAATTGCGTGAATGTCTCTTTATTAAGCCAATGTTAATAAATATGGCTGCCGATTATCCACCATTATGTGTGTTTATTGCTTGAATCCTGGGCGTTTGGCGAGCAGTACTTTCTCCTCGGCAAGCAGTGTCAGTTGTTGAAGGCGTCCAGTCAGACTACACTGGAATCCCCCAAGGCTTACTACTAGGTCCTTTCTTCTTCCTGGCCTATCAGTGACCTCCCAGACCCTTTCATTGCTGTCCACACTGTTCGTTGAAAACACTGCTTTCTGCAGAACCATCGCTTGCCAGAAAGACCAATCTTAGCTACAACACGACGTTGACCGCTTGGCAGAATGGGAGACAAGCTTGTACATGCAGTTCCACCCATGTCACGCTCCTACAAACTGCAACTAATACGGTGACTTCGACAAAAGGATTCCAGGAGATCAGCTGGGACCAACATGTTGATGCCATCAATGCCAGCAAAACTTGGATTCCTGCGGCAGAACCTAAAGATAGCTTCTACTGAACTGCAAGAGACGTGTGTGGCCTTTGTCCAGCCCATCCTGGAATATGCCAGCTCACAGAGAAACATTGAAGAACGAAGATCGAGGCAATACAGTACAGTGACAGGTGGCTCACTTCATTCTGAACCTATACCGCAACATCTCTAGTGTGAGTGCCTTGATCAACTGTCTGATATTTTCCACTCTTGTGCTGATGAAATAAAACCAGACTCTGCATGCTGAGGAAAATCAGAAATGGACAAATCCAGGTATAACACAGCAAGCTACAGCCCTCGTCTGCTTGCAACCGTAGAGGTCATGACCAGCAGTTCAGGCTGATAAAATGCAGGACAGATACAGGAAGTTCTCCGCTTGTCACGCACCATTCAGGGACTAGAACACCCTCTCTGCCGAGGATGCCAGCACTCCTGACCCTGCTTGTCATTAGGCTGTGCTAGTGCTGGTACTGAGGTCTCAGCTTACTGTGGGTGGAATGTATACGCGAAGTCCAGCAGCTCCACCACATATAAAGTAGCCTCAGATTATTCTAAGTTTTGCGTGTGTGTGTGTTCCCTCCCTTCCCCCCTCCACCACCACACCATGTAAAACAGGGCATCCCTCTAGTAACAACTACTGGAGCAAATAAATCTACATTTTGATTGTGGCTGTGATTGTGGCTCAGGCTGTCAACTCAAGAAGAGAAGATGAAGTCCCAGACTCTCCTCGGGCTGCCATTTTTGTCAGAAACAACTTGGACATGCATAATATGACTGAAGAGAAGATGAAGTCCCAGACTCTCCTCGGGCTCTCATTTTTGTCAGAAACAACTTGGACATGGATAATATGACTCTCTTCCTGTTATAATGGATCATGGAAGACCCACATCATAGGTTGAAGAATAAAACGTATGTCGTGGAAGATCCGTATTATTTGAAGAATATACAAGTTTAGGGCTCTATGAAACGCATAGGTCTTGGAGGATCCGCATTGTCATGGAGGATCCGCATCGTCAGTTATGCAAAGTAACATGCGGAGTCGGGAGAAAGTTAACTGCCTCTCAGGCTTTTGTTGACCTTTTTCAAATGTGAAGATTGCTGGTCAATTATATTATAGAAACATTTTGCACTTTATCAAAATGGGCTGAATTGATGTTGATTTTTTTTTTTTTGCTTTCAAGAATCTTATCCTATCCTATTCTATCCTATCCTATCCTGTAACTCGTTGGGTCACCACAGATTATCGTTTAACTAGTGTACTCCATCTTTTTCTGTTCTCAGCAACCCTAATGGCTTCAGTGTCAAACCAGTCCATTCTCGAATGTTGTCCTCCCACCTCTACCTCTCTCTCGCTTTCAGAAATGGCCGATCATTCCATTCTTTCTGTTTGCTTCTTTAGGGTAATGCCAAGACATGTTCCCATTAAACTTTCTTTGGAAAATTCTGATTTTGAGCTGCGTGTGTGGAAATGGCTTGGAATCTTTTTATTTTTTGCTAGCAGATAGTTGTCACCATTCCATGCTTTACTTTTTGCTTCTTTAGAATAAAAACGAGTCACATTGCCATGAAAATTAACACTTTTGATAATGCTGATTTTCAGGTTTGTGTGCATTTGAATGACTTGCCATCTTGTTAAAAAATTATTTTCTTTATTACATGTTTGTATAATTATATTTGAGTTTTAAGAATATTTTTGTTTCAAATATATTCTCCCTTATGTTGTTGTGTTACTGCTGTTTTCATGTTCCCAGAAATGTTTCAGTTGAGATCAAGGTGTACCCACCAAAAAATTAACATGAAATGGTTGTTTTTCTATTTGTATTTTAGATGATGGGAAAATCCGAATTTCCACCAGGCACCAAAGGAACTGGAGATGTTTTGTCACATTTATGTGAGTAGTACATTTTTATTTCCAGATATTTGGCAATACTTTGAGATAGGAATCAGATTAGATAATCAATGTTATAGGGTCCAGCGGACTGCTAGGAGCCAAATCAGGTCCACATACCTGTCAAGTGCTACGGATGTTTGCGTAGCGCTACGCATTTTAAACATTTTCCCATTGCTACGGCGTATCACAAAGCTGCTACGCAATTTTTCAAATGTGACGATAATATTTTTAACCAAGCCGGGGATTTTCGTGCGAAAGTAGTCTGTTCCGGTCGAGTCCGGTTTAAAGACACTTAGTAAAAGCACCGCTTCAGGTATAGGATCGGGATATTCAAAAGTAGGTCCTTTACCGCCGATAAAATGTTTTGTACAGATGTAGGTGTGCTTTTTAACGTTTTGCACCGTGAAGGCATTTGCTCCTGTAGTCGGCTGACCGCATGCTTTCACCCATTCTTTTCACTTTTCCAAGTTGACATTCGGTTGTGGAAAGTAAATAAAGTCAACTCCTTGCATGTGAGGTTTATGTTTTCGCCGTGAATAGCTTTTGCAAATACCATTACAACAATTTTTGTTCACCATCGCTGCTGCAAACTTCGTACTTTGGTATAGAGTTCGGCAAAACACAGAAAAAATGCCCCATCCGGGAGACCGGAAGTCGTGATCTCGGAGGCCAAGGTGAAGGACATAATTTTATAGGGGGTCATTTGTAAATTTATCAATTAAAGTAATAACCAATACCGGAATCCAGTCCATTGTATGAAATTCCGTGGAAAAAAAATCATTGGAGCAATAGAAGAAAACAAACAAACTTGCAAACAACCTACAGAAAAGGTGAAGGCAAATAGCAACTATTTATGAAGAAAAAAAAAAGGTTAGAATTTTTGCTCGATATGAAAAAGGATTAGAAAAGATTAAATTCCATTCAAATGTATTTCCAGACACCCCACTCTTATCCCATATACAGACTCATTTTTTAAAAATTATTGTAACAAAGTGTTGTGCATTAACAAGATTTTACAATAAATTTGTAAACACATTGGATGTGTGTGTTTATATTGGATGCAGAAGTTTCCAGTTTTGTTGCGAATCGCGTGATTCACATTAGTGTTACACCAAACCTCCATTTGTTATGGTTTTTCTGTTAAATTGCTACACCACAACCCGAAAACCCCTTGACAGGTATGAAACCACACAAAACTATTCAAAATTAAATTCAAATGTGATTAAAGATTTACATAAAAGTATCTTTATTGCTGAAATAACTTCATATCAAAACCTCTTCTAAAACAATCAGGAAAATAATAAAAAGAATTAAGGGAAACAACTCCTGAGTTGAAGGTATTCTCCAAGGTATGAAAAATCATGGACAGATTATTACTGACAAAAAGTAGGTGGCTTATTTGTTGGCTTCTACCATCCATCACAATTTGTCATTATTCTTTAAAATTCCAAAACATCAAAGATTAAAAAGAACGAGAATCCGATAATTGTGAACCATTTAACCCTAGATTCTACATTCCAAAGTAAGACTGCTGCGCTCCCTTGTCATCTCCATCTTCCTATATGCTTGCGAAACATGGACCCTCACAGCAGATCTCCAACGAAGAATACAAAGCATGGAGATGAGGTGCTACAGAAGACTTCGGGGTATTTCCTATACCCAACACATCACCAACGACGAAGTCCGACAGACCATCACACCAGCCATTGGACAACACAATGACCTGCTCACATTGGTGAAGAAACAGAAACTCCGATGGTATGGTCACGTCACCAGATCATCAGGCCTTGCAAAGACTATTCTGTAAGGCACAGTGCAAGGAGGTAGAAGAAGAGGGAGCCCGAAAAAGAGGTGGGAGGACAACATTCGAGAATGGACTGGTTTGACACTGAGCGAAGCCATCAGGGTTGCTGAGGACAGAGAAAGATGGAGTATGCTGGTTAAACGATCATCTGTGGTGCCCCTACGACCTCCGGGCTACGGGACAGGATAGGATAGGATAGGATAGGATAACCCTAGAACTCCAGCAACCTCTTCCAAAACAATCTGGAAAATAATAAAAAGCATTAAAGGAAAAAACTCCAAGGCTGTGATCCAAGGTCTGAAAAAATATGGACAGACTGTCACTGACAAAAAGCAGGTGGTTGATTTGTTGGCCTCTATCATCCACCTTTCAGTATCTTGAGGCTGTGTTGTTTGATCTAGAGAAGGCATATGACACGACTTGGAAGTTTGGGATTCTAAAAGATCTAGAACTCATGGGCTTCTGTGGGAAACATTTTTAAAGAAAATGTTTTAAACGATAGAAAGTTTGAGGTCCGACTTGGCTCCACTCAGATCCTTTTCAGCAGGAGATGGGTGTCCCTCAGGGTAGCATTCTTTCTCCTCTTTAACATTACGATCAACAAATAGTTCAAAACGTAAAATCTGGCATAAATAAATCCTTGTTTGTTGATGATTTCCCCATGTTGGCTGCTTCAAATTTTTCAGTTTAATGCATTCATTTCCATCGCAAAGAACCAGGTTTTGAACCTTTCTCTCCATGTTGATGGCAAACCCATCAAAGTTTCTAAACAAGAAAAAGTTTTGGGTATTATTTTTGACAACAAATTTACTTTTCTTCCACATATTAAATACCTTAGGGAAAGCTGCCAGAAAGGTCTTAATGTTTTGAAAGTTATCAGCCACACAGACTGAGGAGCAAACAAACAAACTGTGTTCCTCCTGTATCATTCTCTATTATGCTCTAAATTGGATTATGGTAGCATCGTATATGGTTCGGCTAGGAAAGCCTATTTGAAATCTGTGGATCCAATCCATCATCAAGGTTCTTCGGATCTGTCTGGGGGCATTTCGCGCTCCCTTGGGGATCCGTAGGCAACAGCTTGCCATAAACTCTTTTCCCAAACTTAAAGCAAACCTTGAATATCCTGCTTATTTGTTTTTTAAACCATTTATTTACACTTAAATACTGCAAATGGGGATGGTCACAAGGCCCAAGGCAAAATTTTGGAGAATGTTGTCGATGATCTCAACCTCAGCATTTTAAATTCAGATTCTCCTACATATTGTAGCCATTTAGGAACATTTTTTAATTTAGACCTGGCCATCTGTGACGCTAACCTTTTTTTGGACCTGGATTGGAAACCTCATTCGAATCTCTGTGGGAGTGACCATTTTCCAATTTTTTTAAAGTTTCTGGAGTTTGGAGTTTTTTAATGTTCTAATAGATTGTGCTTTCGAAAATATATCCAAAATCTATTAAAAGCAGTGCTATAAAAACCCTTTGATTTGATGAAGAATGCAAGAAAGGAAACAAGCCCAACGAAGTTTCTTTCAGAATCCTACTGCTCAAAATAAACTTAATCTCCAGAAGCTTTGAGCCAAAAGTAGGTATCTTTTTAAACAAAAAATGGGTCAATCCTGGAAAACCTTTTGTTCCAAACTTCATACCAAAACCTCTTACAAAACAGTGTGTAAAATAATAAAAAGAATTAAAGGAAAAAACTCCAGAGCTGTGATCTGAAAAAACGTGGACAGATTATTACTGACAAAAAGTAGGTGGCTGATTTGTTGTCCTCTACCATCTATCACAATTCATCGTCTGCTCATTATTCCCCAAAAATTCTAAAAACATCAAAGATAAAAAAGAGTGAGAACCCTGCTTTTTTTGGACTGCAATAATTGTGAACCATATCCCTTTTCTATGGAAGAATTGACAGATTCCATCCTGAAATCCAATAATTCTGCTTCCGGCCCAGATGATATTCATTAGTTAATTTTGCACCTGCCTAAAGATTCCCTTAAAATTCTCTTGGCTGTGTTTAATCATATCTTGTCTTCTTGTTCCTTTCCCCCATTTTAGCGGGAAGCAGTTATTGTTCCAATCCCAAGGTTATGTTTGAGATGCGCATGGTCGATCCAATTGTTTTTGTTTTGCAAAGCATGCAGTAACAGAGTGTATTTACCTTTGATTTGATTTTGCATTGTTGCTAAAAGAAGCTTTGTATAATGTTGAGAATTTTCTTCGGTCGATATTATTGAGAATTGTCTAGATATGTTTACTATCGATCGAAGCATCTAGATAAATCTGTTAATAGCTAAGAGATTCTTCTATCCTAAATAAGGTTATATGACGTAAGACAGTGCCTAGTTCGGTGAGGAGTTTTATTTTGATTGGGTGTTATTGCGTAATGTTGGATTGTTCGAACTTTCTCTAGATTATAGAGAGACTATATAAGTGGGTCACTGTGTCTGTTTGGAGAAATAGAAAAGTGAAAAAGTGATTGAGAGATATTTGTGGTGATCTTTGAAGTGATTTTCAGAAAGCGATCTTGTATGCAGTTGTTGATGTTTGCTGAATAAAGTTGGAAAACTTTATACGACTCCTATCTTGTTGCGCCCCTACGGGCTCAGCTCCGCATGCCGGGGGTGGACTTCAACCTCTCTCTGGCTGGGTGACCAAGCTTGCCCTCCCATTTTTCTTCTCTTTTGTCTTGTTTCTGTCTTATTGACCCTTTCACATATTCTTTTCACTCTTAAATTCTCCCAACATACTGTGCAGTTTTGACTTCCTTTCTTCTGGCATGCAGCTCTGTGGGCAACCATGAGAGTGTACAACATCAGCCCTAAAATTATTGAAGTCATCAAAAGCCTGTATGACAAGGCTACCAATGCAGTCCTCCACAACAGCGCCATCGGAAACTGGTTCAGAACAACAATCGGTGTGAGTCAGGGATGCCTACTCTCTCCAACATGAGAGTATAAACCAAGGTCTAGTCTGTGTCGCATGCATTCCATCATAACGGACTTTAAAGATCCTGACGCTCATGTCCTAGATGGGTGAGTGCCGGCGACAAGAACACACCCAGCATGTACCTTGCGTAAAGCGCTTCACTTGGGGCTGCTGTACTTTCGAAAATGAAAGTGCCCGAATTTCACTTTGGTGATAATAAAGTTGTTAAAATTAAAATTTAACAATTAAAAGAATATACATTGACTGTTATAGGCGAGTTTTGTAATTCAGATTTATCAATGGTTTCTAGGATAGCAGGAAAATTTATGTCCTTAAAATTTAATGTTTACATGTTCCTTATACTGCGCCCCTCTCTCTGGATGTGCCTTAGAAGTTATAGGAAATAATTTAGCCAATACCACATAAAACACATGTCATCTTTTTAGTATTTAATATAGCCTTGTGTTAAATTTCTTTAGAGAGAGAGATATATAAGACTTTCCTTGAATCGGTTTGTCTTGAAAGTTCTGAATTAAAATAACATTATAAGAATTGTTTAAATCTGCCATTTTTAACACTTTGATTTGAGGAAAAGAAATCCACACAAAGATTTATCAGAATTTTCTGGTTTAACAAGTCACCTGAGGCATATGCGTATCTCAGTGGGTGGTTTAAAAGAAATAAAGCTATTCTCCACAAACTTGTAGTTAACCTTAATAGATTTAAGAACATTTTGGCTTTCAAAAATTTTAAGAGCTAAGGTCTTGAAAACATCGTCAAACTAAGAGAGGGTGTAGGACTTTTTTGTGTCCGTAATTTTTAATTGATTCCAAAATCCTAAATAGAATTTTAAAAACCCAACTAACCCTAACTCTAAACTTTATAACCATCACATGCAATATATGCAGGCACAGTGAACCTCACAGTCATGGTCACAGTCGCATTCATCCTCACAATCACATTTTGTTTCACTACATGTGGGTTTATTTTAATAAATCTTGACCATAAACAATCGAAGTAATATGCATGAGTTCAAGTTGCATCCTTAATACTCCCCTTTTGTAAATTTCTTAAAAACTCTTTTGAAGTCCGTTGCAAATTTGTAAACCAACCAATTCATATTGTTCAGTGAAGCCATTATAAATATAAATATCTGGGTCATGAAGTCTGTATTCAAAAAAGATTTTCCAGTGTTCATCTTCTAACATGGTAATGTGTGGGGTAACAAAATATTCCATCAAAATATTTTCCAAGCTCCTTAATGTGACCATCATTTTTATTCTTATGTACATTCTTAAATAGGAAGTTTTAATGGCTCAGTGTCACGAGAAACTATCTGTAATTACTCTTTTACAAAGTTTCTTTGCTGTGTTCTGCTATCACTTCATTGTCCAAAATATTGTACTTGTGGATTGGTAGACATAGCTCTGTCAACTTTGTAAATACTTAATGACCCCACGCGATCGGTTGCTCTTTTTTTTTTGACATCATTGGCAATTTGCCCCGGCTGATATAAATATCTTTGCATTTAGTAAACTTAAATCAGGGTTACCTTCATCTAGTTTAGGGGTTTTAGTTGTGTTTGGTTATAATAATAATAATAATACTGGATGCTATATACGCGCCTTTCCCCAAATCAATCAGGCTCAACGCGCGGCGATCTGTACCAACATACACGCTCACCTGGTTATGTAGGTTGCATTTTGTTATATCATCATGGTTTCTTTTGATTTCAGACACCTCAGTTGACTTGTCTTATGATGAGAAGAACATCCATGTTTCCATCATTCCCAACCCATCTCACTTGGAGGTCAGTTAAATTAGTTGTTTTGGGTTTAGCATAATTTTATTCAAGACAAACAAAACATTACATATAAAACATAAAGAGCACACAGTGTTCATAAGTGCTAGCCTTGAAAATAAATACAACAGTTTCTAGCAGGCTATAGAACATGAATAAATGCAAAGATGCAATAATTAGTTGTTGTTAATACATTTTGAAATTGATCTTAATTGCAACAAAAGGTTTATTTACGTTTTCATAGATCCAATATTGGTATAAAACTGCTGGTGTTACCAAGGAGAGCACTAGATGGTCCCCAGGTGTGAGGCAGTCATCTTTTTGCTGTTGATCATAGCTGAGCTGCTATTATCCATTTTGCACATTTATTTGTTTGTTTATACATTGACTTTTTGTCAATGACTGAGAAATGTGTAAAACAAATGAATTTATGCTTGCATGTTCTAACTGTTTAAGACGAGGAAGAAAAACAATAAATTAAGTTAAAAAAAGGTAAAGGTAGTCCCATAGCCTTGTGGCCGTAGGGGAGCGTGATGTTGGAGATCACGCTTATCTTGGGCCAGCGTAATGAGGGTGATGCCCATCTCTCTCCGCTGCTTTACCTTCCCGACCCTTAAGAGAGTGGGTACTCAGTCACAGTTGAGTCAACTTGGGGCGTTGTTATTTGTCGCGTCACATTTTGCGGTCACCCATCCAAGTGCTAACCGCACTGGACGGTGCTTTACTTGCGACACAGTAGCGAGTGCTCCAACCACTGCGCTATCCGACACCCCAAGTTAAGTTACAAATCTCAATATCAATAATATCGACCAAACAATGAAATAATATTTACCATTTGTCTCGGCAAAGAAGTCCTAGGTAAAAAAAAAAAAAGATTCTGCTAACAGCCACAACATATGTTATTTATCCATCAAAATGAAGAATGGGGACCATTTTTCAAATAACCAATCAAAACATTGCTAGCATATTTCAGCTGAGAAATAGCCAATTAGAGCCTCTGACATAAAACATGAAGTTTAGACTAGTTACAATAGTTACATAAAAGAATATCATTTTTTTAACAATAATTACTGAGATTGAATACATAATAATAGTTTACATTGAAGTAATGTTCCTATGAGCTTGCCCTTATTTTAATATAAGGTCACACCAAGCTTTAAAAATATCTCAAACTAACAATACATTCAAAATAATATGTTCCTGACACATAACAATGTCTATGTATACACCCCTTTAAAAAAAAATTCCAGATTTGTGCAAATCTGCGAGATAAGTCCTAAATAACCCCAAAATTATTAATTTTTTCTGTCAGTCCGTTTGTCCACCATCCATCTGCCGTTCAGATCATTTTGTCTGTTTTGAGTCGTTCGTTCAAGACACATTGGTTAACGGTTTTGGTCTAGAAAAGGCATATGACATGACTTGGAATTTCAGGGTTCTCTGATTTTGAACTCCTGGGCTTTCGTGGAAATTAACATTTTTATTAAACATTTTTTAACTGATAGGAAGTTTCAGATCCGACTTGATTCCACTATCAGATCCTTTTGAGCAGGAGATGTGTTGCTCAAGGTAGCATTCTTTCTGCTCTTTTGCTTATTATCAAGATCAACAACATAGTTAAAAACATTAAACCTGGCATCAATATATCGCTTTTTTAATGGTTTCTCTATTTCGGCTAAGGGTAAAACCTTGGAAGGTATGGAGCGTCAACTTCAGCTTTGCATAGATAAAATTCATGGGTGGATAGAAGAAAACGGCTTCCAATTTTCACTTTCTCTAACCGAATGCATTCATTTTTATAGCAAACAGAACCAGATTTTGAACCTTTCTCTCCATATTTATGGCCAACCCATCGAAGTTTCTAAACAAGAAAAAATTTGTGGGTATTATTTTTGACAGCAAATTTACTTTTCTGCAGCATATTAAATACCTGAGGGAAGGCTGCCAGAATTTTGAAATAATATTTTGAAAATTATCAGCCACACGGACTTGGAAGCAGACAAGACAACTCAACTCCTCCTTTGTCATTCTCTGATGCTGTCTAAATTGGATTATGGTAGCATCATATATGGCTTCATTAGGAAAGCCTATTTGAAAGCCAATCCATCAATAAGTAATAATCATAAATTGTATGTCATAATTTCTCTGTTGAGATAATAAAGTATTCTTGAATCTTGAATCTTCAAGGTTTGTGGGTCTGCCTGGGGGCTTCACACTTCTATGAAGGAAAATTGTTCCTTTTGGTATCAGAATACGCCCTCACTTTAGTACTGCAGGCATAGATATTGACTCTGTTACTGATGACCAATTGCTAACTGTGCTCCCACCTTAGAAACTGATAAATCCCTTTCAATTTCAATCTTACATCCTTCAAAGAGAAGGACACTTCCGAAGCTGTTTATAAGAAACCTTTTCCCTTGATAAAACCCCGATTACATCAAACATAAAAACCCTAAAACAGATAATGTGAACTAAATCCTTAATGTTTATGTCATAAAATTATTTCCACATTAAATCCATTTATAATGAACATTCGCCACTCTTCTTAGGGCAAAACAACTGTCATTTTCTCCATTCTATGACCTTGACTTTTCAAATCCCTATTCTAAATACATTTCCATCAAAATCTATATTCTTATTATTCCTTAATGTCATTATACTTATTATATGTATTATCTATTGTTCTACGTACCTCCAAAGAGGGCTGGACAAGAATATTCATACCTGTCAAGCTCTTGTGGACTCGTACCATAAGATTTTGCTTCCAATACCATAAGTTTGAACAAAATACCATAATTTGTTGTTGTATCAATTTGTATTCATCAGATTAACATAAGTTGTACTGATAAAATGCCATAAGAAATGTGTGAAAATGCATGGATTGTCACGTTCAACACGAAACAGAATTAAACACATGTATACACACACACACACCACGCTAAATGAACCTTTGCAATTATATATATATATAAAATTATTTTTTCACCACAATTTTAAAAAAAACGTAAGATCTTCACCTTATGCCATAAGACTTTAAAATCGCCAAAATTCCATAAGAATTATGTCAAAAGCAAGACAGAGTTGATGGACCATAAGGAGGTGGATGAGGGTAAGAAAACTAAAGAGATATAATTGTGCTCTCAGGGATGGAAATATTTAGCTTCCTTCATTTTTATGGTTATCTCACAATGGAATATATGCGGGATAAGAGCAAATTATGAGGATAAGAGCAAATTATGTGCTGACAGAGCATCGACCTGAGGTGTTGGCCATTTAGGAGACTCTCTTGTCAGAGAGACAGCCTATAGATATTTCTGGTTACTTGTCACTAAATTGTCTATCTTCCAGAGGCGTTTCACTCTTTATTCATAAATTCATCCATTTCACCCAATTTCACTCCCCAAGTTTACCAGCAGTAGCAGCCAGAGTATCTCTTTTCAAGTCCCTTACAGTATGTTCCATATATCTGACCCCATCAATAAATGTAAATATAAATGACCTTGAGAATTTGATCCAACAATTACCTACCCCTGTTTTGTTGTTGGGAGACTTTAATGGAAGCTCTCCCATGTGGGGCAGCAAATACCGATTCTCAGGGGAAAGTTTTAGAAGATCTTCATGGCAGCGATCATTTTCCGGTTTTATTAAAACATGATTCAGACAACCTTGAGCAAACTCATGGCAGGTGGAAACTGAAACAAGCTAACTGGAGTCTGTTTTCCAACCTCTGAGGTTCAGTTACGTGCTAAGAAACATGAATTTTCACATGCCATAGACCCAATACAGCTCTAAACAGTGCCAAGGAGTCCATTCTGCAAACTTCATCAAAGCCTGATACACTTAAAAAACCCTGGTTTGATGATGAATGTAAAAAACTTCAACAAGCCCGTAAAAAAGCTTTAAGAATTATGTATTTACACCCAAGCTCTGAAAATAAATAGAACCACCAACGTTTGTGAGCCCAATGTCGACAGCTCTTTAAATGTAAGAGAAGAGAATCGTGGAGAGGTTTTTGCTCCTCTCCAAATTCAAAAGCGAAAATGTCGAAGGTTTGGAAAGTGGACAAACTCAAAAATAAAAGTAACAAACAGGTCAGCCCATGCCTTTATGTGCATGAAGACATAATCGGAGATAAAAAAAACTAGTAGCTGATCTTTTGGCCTCTTTTGCTGCAAATTCTTCCTCTGAAAACTATTGTCTCTTTTCAAACTATTAAAACACGTAAAGATAAACAACAGTTAAATGTAACCTCTGATAATTCTGAAGACTACAACATTTCGTTCTCATTAGTTGAGCTTGATGATGCCATTAACAAAAGTGCAGATTCAGCAGTTAGACTGGATGATGTGCATTATCAATTTCTAGGACATTTAAGAAGGTACTCACAGTCTCAACTGCTGGACATCTTCAGTCAGATTTGGATCACTGGCACCTTTCCTCCCTCTTGGAGAAAGGCCATTATTGTACCCATTCCTAAATCTGGCAAAGACCATACTAATCCAACAAACTACAGACCAATAGCCTTAACGTCCTGCTTATGCAAGACGCTGGAAAGAATGGTTTATTCTCATATACCTTGGTATCTCGAAAGAAATAATATATTATCCAACACTCAGTGTGGCTTTCAAAGTGGTCGAAGTACTGTTGATCACCTGGTGCGACTGGAAACTTTTATCCATAACGCGTTCATCCAGGGTGAACATGTCGTTGCCATCATGTTTGATTTGGACAAAGCATAGGATACCACATGGAAATATGGCATTCTCTCAGATTTGCAAGAAATGGGATTGAAGGGACATTTACCTCTGTTTATATCCAATTTCCTAAAGGGACAGAATTTTTCAGGTTAAGGTTGGAGGATCTTTATCAGAGATGATTGAACAGGAGATGGGGGTGCCTCAGGGTAGTATCTTCTCCCTTGCTGTTTAATATTAAAATAAATAATATTGTTCGTTCAGTGAAACGGGGAATTGACAATTCTTTGTTTGTTGATGATTTTGCATTAGTAGCCAAAGGTAAAACCTTGGCATCTGCAGAACGTCAGCTTCAGTTATGTGTCAACATACTATCTCTCTCCCCAACTCACACTCTCTCTCACCCAATGGCTGTCCCGCTTCCCCCTCTCTGCAGCAAGCAAGACAAAGCACCAATGACGGTGCGCACATCCCCAGCAATACTCTCACACACATTAATGCACACATACATACACATGCAGGCATGCACACCACACACAAACACACACACACCAATCATGTATAATAGGTTTCACAAAAGCATATGAGTTTACTTCCTTCAGACAGCTTCTACTATAATTATAATAGAAGCTGTCTGCTTCCTTTACGTTAAAGTGCACAAAGAACAGTCATATGGCAAGCATTCAATGTTAAACATGCAGGCAAAACGTGTTGTTTTTTTTTTTAAATTAGTTTTTAAAAAATCAATAAAATTCTATTGGAAAACTACCATACAAACGAACATGGCAGGCATATTACAATTTAGAGAACACATAATAGAGGCACGTACCACTTTAATAAGTTAAAACATACAAATAATATTTAAAATTAGAAACATATAATATTAAGATCATGTCTCAGTAAGCACAAAACACAAAATACATACATCGCTCCTCCTAACATCTACACACACACATTGATGCACGTGCAGACGTGCAACCATGGGCAATCGTACCCACATAACCCCTCATAACCCCTCATACAAATTTATAAAGTCACAAGCAACTTTATTTCAAGGCAGCGGGGATGGTATGTACAGGAGGGCTGACTGCATAGACCTGGAGCCCAGCTATTATCCTAGATGATAAGTAAATTAGTGCTGCCATCTCTAAATGATAACTTTAATAAATGATGAGGCCTATGCTAGTAATCTAAGGCCGATAACTATACATGTGTTTTGTCTGGGAGTTCTCTCCCCTGAATAACGGACCGGCGCATGGCCGCATGTCTGGAACTCTTGGTTCAATAAAACCTATCTTTACCCAACACCTGCAGTTGGCGTCTTTTGTTAACATGGTGGCAGCGAACTAGAACCCACGATCTTCCCTGTGAGTACATTTGAAGCAAGAATGGCCGATGCTACGAGCGGATTTAGACTGCCTCCAGCGCTCGACTTGAGCGACGAGAATCTGGCAGACATTTCGAAGCTGGCGTCGGCAATTGGAATTTTATTTGCGAGCCACTGGAGCCACCGGGAAAGCCAAAGCGACACAGACTACTATCCTCCTACACTGTTCAGGAGTGCAAGTGCAAGAAGCTTATGAACATTTTGTGTTTGAACAAGCAGAGGACAAAGATGACCCCGAGAAAGTGCTCGAAAAACTGTCCGAGTTGTGTTTGCCGAGATCGAGCGAAGTGATCGAGACTTTTCGTTTCTGGAATCTTGCCTACCACGAGCCCTTCGACACTTTCCTCACGGACCTGCGCTCAAAAGCAAATCTTTGCAACTTTGGGGCATTGAAAGACCGTATGATACGTGACAAAAATTGTTTTCACCGCAACCTATTCAGCGACAGTCTCTCGAAGGCGCAGATCCTTCTCAACCAATTTAAGTCCGTCTTCACAAGAGAAGATAATGATTCACTACCAAAGATGGAAGGCTCACCGTTCCCCACACTTGAGACACTTACAGTGGATGTGAATGGTGTCTGCAAGCTCCTGAAGAACCTTAATCCAACTAAAGCCAACGGACCAGACGGCATACCAAATATGATACTGAAGACGTGCGCGGACACCATAGCACCAGCACTGACTGTTATCTTCAGGAAGTCCATTGAAACAGGCCAGTTACCATCGGACTGGCTCACTGCGAATATCTCAGCAATTTTCAAGAAAGGAGACCGTAACCGAGCAGAAAATTACAGACCAGTCTCACTCACCTCTGTAGCCAGCAAAATACTCGAGCATATCATCTGCCGCCACCTTCGCAATCACTTAGAAAAGCACAGTATCCTCACGGACAGGAACCATGGCTTCAGATCCGGCTACTCTTGTGAGACGCAGCTTCTCACCACAGTAAACGATCTCCTTGAGTCTCACGATGCCGGCAAACAAGTGGATGTCGCCATCCTTGACTTCAGCAAGGCATTCGACACAGTCCCCCACAAGAAGCTCCTGCACAAGTTGGACCACTATGGAGTTCGAGGCCCCATTTATACATGGCTTACCAACTTCCTGACGCGGAGATCGATGAAGGTGGTGCTGGAGGGGGAGGCATCCGATGAAGCAGCAGTTGAATCCGGCGTACCCCAAGGCACAGTGCTGGGCCCCTTGCTCTTTCTCTGCCACATTAACGACCTACCTCAGTCTGTGAGATCCAAAGTGAGGCTGTTTGCTGATGACTGCCTCCTCTACAGGGCGATTGACAGCTTCCAAGACCACCTGACACTTCAGAACGACCTCAAGGAACTAGAGGTTTGGGCCAGTCATTGGGGTATGCGGTTCAATGCGCAGAAGTGCTACATCCTGTCCGTTCGAGGAAAGTCATCTTATCTCTACAGCCTAGGAGGAACGGTATTGCAACAAGTGCAAGAAAGCCCATACCTTGGTGTCCTGATCTCATCAGACCTAAAATGGGCATCCCATATTGCCAACATCTGTCGCAAGGCAGGATCAACTTTGGGCTTTCTTCGCCGGAACCTACGGAATTGCCCCCAGGGGAGTAGACGTTTGGCGTACATCTCACTCGTACGGCCCACGCTTGAATATGGAGCTACGATATGGGACCCTTATTTGAAACAGGAGGTAGATAAGCTTGAAAGAGTTCAACGCCAGGCAGCCCGCTTCATAACAAGAGACTATAAGTCCCGGAACCCAGGTTGCGTGAGCGCCATGCTGGAAACCCTGAAACTCCCATCACTTGAAGAACGACGCAGGCAGCTTCGCCTCAAACTCTTCCACAGAATGGTAGATGGCGAAATCCCAGCCCTCCCTCCTGATAAGTTCCTCCACCCTGCCCCTACCGGCCGACGAAGAATACGTCCTACAAGGTTTAACGACTACAGCAGTGACAACATCGTCCAAAGGCAAGCGGTGAATAACTCGCGCGGCTTCCGCATCCCTCCATGCAGGACCGAACAGTACAAGCACTCATTCTTTGTACGGACTGCAGTCGAGTGGAATCAGCTAAGCAACGATAACATCGCCAGCGCAGCATCACCAGCGCTGAGGACGTCACCGCTAGGGCTGTCAATCCACTGACCAATTCCATGTTTTTAAACAGTTTTTAAAACCAGTGACATTTGACGTTTTAACCAAGACCCTCCAACAAGCAGATTGCGCCCCCAGGCCCGTCACGACGATAGCCAACAAGGCTCCTGTGATGTATTATTCCAGATCCAGATCCAGAAGGGGGAAAATACAAGAACTGTTGCTACGCGAGAAAACTCTAGACCTTCAGCGCGCGATTGACGTATGTCGTGCGTTCGAAGTGACGTCAAACAAGCAAAAGAACTCGCTGACGCAGAAGCAGCCAAATTTGTGACGCAAGCCGACAGAATTGTTAGACACGACGCGAACTTTGAGCACAGGCCAAGAAAACATGACAATGATATTCGTGAGGAGAAAAAACAAACGCAACTCATTCAAGACTGTTTCTATTGTGGGCAATCACACGAAGCCCAAAAGACTAAATGCCCTGCGTGGGGGAAGGTATGCAAGGGTTGCCACAAACCCAACCACTTTCTAGCCAAATGCCGAAGTAGCGCTAGAAAAGAGATACATGCTATTGCGAATTCTACGCCTGTGGTAGACTCTATGACTGCTGCAGACAAAGGGAGAGTGACCGCGCTGATGCGCGTGAATGACTGCGATGTGCGTTTCAAGCTGGACAGTGGGGCAGACGTGAACATTATCTGTGCCAAGTATGTGAAGAAGCAGCAGATGAAGCCTACTGAGCTAAAGTTGACCATGTGGAATGGCACAACAATGAGGCCATTGGGGGAGGCTGTGCTCGAGGTTTTGAACCCCAAAACCCTCTCCAGCGCGCCAGTGCGTTTCACGGTGGTGGAAGACAACTTTACCTGTCTGCTTGGCGTAGACAGCGTGCAAGACTTGGGACTGATCACTGTCAATACTCACGCCTTCATCGGCAAGGTGTCGTCAGGAACAGAGACTGACATTGATCTTGGAGACCTTGGTGAAGCAAAACTAAGGCTTCGGGCCGACGCTAGGCCCAGAGTGCTAACTTGTCGGCGCATTCCTTTCGCCATACAAGACGAAGTGCGGCAGCAGATCGATCAGCTGGTAGACAGAGGCCTGTGGAAGAGCCCACTGCATGGGTCAGCCAGATAGCAGTGACCAGGAAAGAGTCTGATGGAACACTGAGAATATGCATTGACCCGCAACCACTGAATGAGGCGCTGATGCGCGAACACTACAAAATGCCAACACTCGATGACATGTTGCCACTGTTGAACAATGCCAAAGTGTTCACGAAGCTGGACGTGAAGGAAGCATTCTGGAATGTCCGACTCTATGAAGAGTCGAGCCTTTTGACCACGATGATCACACCATTTGGAAGATACCGTTGGGCTAGACTGCCATTTGGACTTTCAGTGAGCAGTGAAATCTTCCAGAAACGCCTGAACGACGCCCTGAGTGGGCTGAATGGTATCATTTCTACGCCTGGTAGTTGGCCGAGGAAGCACGAAAGACGTCGCGGACAAAGACCATGCCAGAAACTTCGCGAGGTTGCAAGAGAGATGCAAGGTGCAGAAGATTCGTCTGAACAAAAAGAAAGCAGTGATCAAACGCAACGAGATTGTGTTCATGGGACACAAGGTGACGGCGGCCGGCATTGAGCCCGACCGCGCCAAAGTGACGGCAATTCTGGACATGCCGCCACCCACTAATGTGCATGGCGTGAGAAGACTGTGCGGCATGATTCAGTACCTTGCCAAGTTCATGCCCAACTTGGAGAGCGACCTTGGGCCTATCCGGGCTCTCACACAGAAGGACCAGGAGTGGAACTGGACGAAGGAGTGTGACGAGGCCCTGAAGACGGTCAAGCAGAAAATCACGAAGGCGCCTGTGCTAGCGTACTTCGACCCCGATGTGGAATTGACGCTGCAAGTGGACAGCAGCATGAACGGACTGGGTGCCGCCATCCTCCAAAATGGCCGCCCGATCGAGTTTGCGTCCAGAGCACTGACCTCTGCTGAACAAAGGTGGGCGCAGATCGAAAAAGAGACACTTGCACTCGTGTTTGGGTTTGAACGTTTCGACCAGTACACGTACGGACGGCCAGTGACTGTTCATAACGATCACAAGCCACTGGAGACCATCCTGAAGAAGCCGCTAAGCCAGGCGTCACGCCGTATCCAGGCGCTCATGATGAGACTGTACCGGTACGACGTCAAGTTCCAATACGTGCAGGGCACGCAGCTGTACATCGCCGACACGCTGAGCCGTGCCTACCTCCCTCACCCTGGAGACGACATGCACGTGCTGGCCGTCAATGCTCTCACGGACGTTGAGGACAAGACGAGAGATGAGGTCCAGATGGCGACCAACAACGATCCTGGCCTGCAGAGACTGTTGCGATTTATCAGGCAGGGCTGGCCGGAGAAGAAAACTGACGTTCCGAGCTGCATTCGCATGTACTACGACGTCCGCGACACGCTGAGCGAGCAAGATGGCATCATCCTCAAGGGCGAGCGCATACTGATACCATCGTCGCTCAGAGGTGAGATGAGAAAAAGACTGCACGCAGCGCACATGGGCTACGACAGTATGATGAGGCGAGCGAGAGAGCTCCTATACTGGCCCGGCATGGCCCAGGATATCAAGCAGACCGCTGACAACTGTGAAGCTTGTCAGCCGATGAAACCCGCAAACCAGAAAGAGACTTTGAGACAGCGCGCGAACGGCAGTGGTCCGTGGTTGAAAATAGGAACTGATCTATTTGAAGTGAAAGGCCGCTCTTACTTGCTGACTGTGGACTATTTCTCCTCATACACTGAGGTGGACTACCTGAAGAGCACAACTGCAGACGAAGTGATTAGTAAGATGCAGGGCCAGTTTGCCAAGTACGGCATTCCCGTGGAAATCGTATCCGATCGGGGTCCACAGTATATGTCCTCGCAGTTCAGGAAGATGACTGAAGAGTGGGGCATTCGGCACACAATGTCCTCACCTGGCCATCATCAGTCGAACGGGAAGGCTGAGGCAGCTGTAAAGACGATGAAACATTTGATGCTGAAATGTATGGAGGACAACAGCAACGCATACGAAGCTATTCTAGAGCTACGCAACACGCCCCGCCAAGACACTTGCCTCAGTCCGACCCAGATGATGTTTGGGTGGTTCACGAGAACCCGATTGCCAGCAGTCACCAACAAGCCAGTCAGCAAGAAGCAGTTTTCTGACGCCAAGAAGATGCGCGACCAGCGGCAAGAGACTGTGAAGGAGACGTACAACAGACGAGCCAGAGATATGGTGCCCATCAGCACTGGGCAGACCATCTTCTTCCAGCACACCCCGGGCCAGAGGTGGAGAAAAGGGACTGTTCTGAAGAGAAACGACGAGCGTTCGTATGTTGTCGAAGCTGAAAACGGCGGTGTGTACCAGCGAAATCGCGTACACATGCGCCCGACACGCATTCGAGTCGCTCTCCAGCCTGAAGCTGTGCCAGACGGCAACGCTGATCAGCTGCGCCGCACCACCGAGACGCCGCCCGGGCGACCGAGAGAGGAGAGGGGAACGAGACGCCAGCTTGAAGTTGCCCTTGAGGACCCCCCACACAATGCACCGCCAGAGACGCCCAGCAGCCCTCCACGGCTGCCGCGTACGCCGGACGTAATGCCGACGCCTGTCCTGTCCGCCCACAGCGCGACCGCAAGAAGCCGGATTGGCTCGATGATTACGTCACGAACATTTAGAACTTACGGACAATACACGATGTGCCCGTCTGGACTAAAACACGGACTGTTACCTTTTCGACACTCAGCTTAGTTGTAGCCTGGCTGACAAAAGTTTATGTTTTATACGTTAATTCAAGTTATAGCCAAGTTGGTAGTTTGCGTTATGTTTGCAGTTTCTAGAAATGTTGAATCAGAATCGAGTTTTTATATTTTAGTTTTGAAGTATGCTCTAAGATGTTGGCCTGCGCTAAATTATGTGCTCTTTGTCTTTAAAGAAAGAGGGATGTTGATGAGGCCTATGCTAGTAATCTAAGGCCGATAACTATACATGTGTTTTGTCTGGGAGTTCTCTCCCCTGAATAACGGGCCGGCGCATGGCCGCATGTCTGGAACTCTTGGTTCAATAAAACCTATCTTTACCCAACACCTGCAGTTGGCGTCTTTTGTTAACAAGTTACCTGCCATCCAAACACTGGATGCTTAAATAGCAGGGAAGCAGGGGATGGGGCAACGCCGTATTGTTGCAATTTTACAAACACTGGAATTATATTGCCGCAAGAAAATAGATGCTGGAAGTCTAATACGTGAGAGCAGTGACAGTGTTGTTTGATATAGCTAAACCTCAGGGACTGTGTCCACAGACGATAAAATAGTGGCAAAAGATAATGGAGCAAATTAGGATGAACACCTCCAGGATACCAGTTGCCATCAAACCAGCCTTTGACTATTGCAGCTCTGCTGAAAACATCTCTGGCAGCAGCCCTGAGCCATTCGCAGAGCTCGCTGACTGAGTAGCCGGTGTGGACAGAAACTTCGGCCAGACTGCAGGCCCCTTTTGCTTCTGCATCGACTGCTTCATTGCCCCAAATACCCACGTGTCTAGGAATCCAGATCAACGTAACACCCGTCCCCCTAGTGATTAGCTGATGAACAAGAAGCTGGCATTCTTTAATCAGGCATTCTCTGTTTCTACCACCCTCCTCTAATGCCTGAAGAGAAGATTTAGAGTCTGAGAGAATCGCAAATTAATATTGTTAATAGTAACTGGAAGATCAGCAATATGTGTTAATGCCATATTTATAGCGAACAGTTCTGACGAGAATATAGAAACATAATCATTTAACCGTTATGCTTTTGTAGTCTTCAGGGTGGGTGTAGTGAAAGCGCAACCTACGCGGCCACTGTCGTGTTTTGACCCATCAGTAAAGATCCTAAGATGGCTTTGTAATTCGGTGTTGATTAGTTCTTTAGCATGAGTGGCTAACAATATAGGGTTTTCCTTTTAAGAGATGCTACTATAGTCCGTTATAAAAGTAGCTTTTTCTAATAACCAGGGTGGGACAGGACATGGGGGCTGCATGTCTATGCGAGCTCCGTCCACACCAGCCTTTTGTACTAAGGTTTTCTATATAGTTAAGCTATGGACAGGTTTCTTTCTGCCACTGTGTGGTGCCGTCGGCGCATGGAAACGTTGGTTTTGGAGTGTGTGCCTTCAAAATCTAAAAGTATTTCTTCCGAAGTGGAATTGTCTACTGCTTGAGCCCTAACCACATACTGGGCACATCGCAGCTCCCTTTCCAGGTCCAGCGGCAACCAGCCGGCCTCATGGTACATGAGTTCATGCTGCGCATTCTTGGGCAGTCCTAGCACCACGGTCTGCTCCGGTCGCTTTCCAAACATTCTTGACATTTTTAATCGCGAGAACGACCTCTGCATGACTGAATGGAAGGTTAAGGGGGAAGACAAATCAGGGGTTGGTGCAGTGAACTGCGCACTCTGCGAGTGTCAGTGCTGCTGAACTACATCTGGCAGAGAGACGCAGACTGACTAGCAGCAGCGAAGACATTCGCCAAAATGTCAGCTTTTGCCTTACCATCAACAACAAAAGTCTGCTCAGGAAAAATGCCTTTGTTTTTAATTTTCTTTACCTTTTTCCACAAGGTCCCTGCATCCTTAAAATTCTGCACATTTTCCTGCAGATACTTATCCCAGTGTGCTTTCTTGGCCTCAGCCACCGTCTTTCTGCAAAGCAGTCTGGTCTCCTTATACCGTTCAAAGTCTACCATAAACTGGCTTCTTTTGTATTTTCTTAACCAGTGTTTCTTGTCTTTTCATCATGCATGTTACAAAAGGAACATAAAGGTGAGTTAGCTATCCGTATGATATACAAAAATCGATTAGTTGGAAGGATTCTGTATATTATTTTGTATTGGTACCATCTAAGTCTAGCATCTTTTGTAGTGTTAATTATTTTCATAAAAATGTTCTTAGGATCAATATTTACATTTAAATTCTCACTCCATTTCTTTATGGATTCATGTTCCTCGGGACTCTGAATAAGTACAGAGTAAATATGCTTAACACCACCTTTTGAAAGACATCTCCACAGAAGTGTATACTCAGTCACAAAATAAGTTTTTAATTCAACTTTCAACAGCGTTTTATACCTCTTGACTGCATGTATGACACCTTCGTATAACAAAAAATTGGTTACAATACAGGAAACTTCACTTTAAAAGCGTCAAACAAAAGGTACCCAACACAATTCCTCAAATCACCGATTTTTATTACACCATTCTGTAACCAGTCTTTCAAGCAGACCACTTTAGTGTCTCTGCAAGACCACTTTAGTGTCTCTGCAAACGTGTACATTGTAGTGCAAATTCTCTGAAACAAAATCACAGAATGTCTTTGGGGTTAAGTTATCACCACATTTTTTGTAATGTTTAAACACAGCGGCCCAAAACAAACTTTTACATTGCCTCATAATAACATGTACAAATTCACTTCCATACTTTTTTAACATCAGTAATCGAAGCACAAGTTGCTGAAATCATCCTATAGATACTGCCATTATCCTGTAAAGTGCGCTCAAGACAATTTAGCTTCAATGCTGACAAAAAAGATTTGATATCGACCTTTTTCAACCCACTAGCAGCATACTCTTGGCATATCTGCGTACGCTTTATTTTATCAGGTTTATTGTTCCATAAAAACTTAAAGAACATGGAATTTATTGTATTCAAAAGTTATCGCTTGGATCAGGCAGGTTCATCAATAAATGAGTTAATTTTGACATCGCCAGTGTCTTTATAACAGTTATTTTCACAAAAGCTGTTAAATTACGCTTGGACCACACAGGCAGCAATTTTCGTATATCATTAATTTTTTCTTCATAATTTAAATGAGCTATTTACTTTTCATCAAAAGAGAAAAAGACACCAAGCACTTTGAAAAAAAGTGGATTCCACTGCAAATTTTTTTTTGACAAAAACTTCTTGTTGGAGTACTTACGTGACCCAATCCACACAACAATTGACTTATCAAAATTGATCTTTAAGCCCGGAGTATGCCGCATATAATAAAATCCGAATACACTCTAAAAAAGATTGTCTGGAACATCAAGAAAAAAAAAGGTTGCTTGTTGCATCAATTTTTATTCATCAGATTAACATAAGTTGCACTGATAAAAAAAAAAAAGCTGTCGTCTGCATATTGCGAAATTAAAACTTCATCATCCACAACACGGATTCCACGAATATTTTTATTTTGCTTGATCATGACTGCCAAAATTTCAGCACAGAGTAACAAAATATAGGGAGAAACAGGATCTCCTTGCCTTGTTCCTCTCTGTACATCAACCACAACGAATATTGACCATTTACACACACGTGACCTAATATTGTTATAAAAAACAACTATCCAACGCCTTATATCTGGACCAAAATTGAATGCACATAAACACTTTTCTATGAAAGACCATGCCACAAAGTCAAAAGCTTTCTCTTGATCAGCTATCAAAAGCATACCATGCACTTTATTATTATCACAATAAACAATAGAATCGTATAATAAACGAATATTATTACCCATAAACCTTCCTTTTAAAAAAACTGTTTATTGGTCACCAATAATCTGTGGTATCCCGTTTTCAATACAAGAGGAAGCTAATTTATAAACAGTATTTAGAAAAGTAATAGGCCTCCAATTTTTAACAAAAGCTTTATCTTTACCTTCCTTTGGAATACATGTTATAACTCCCTGACGCTGTGTTACAGACATTTCGCTTTTGTAAAAACCATAGTTAATCGATCGCGTCAAAAATACCCCAAGATCAGATAAAAAGAATTAAAAAAAACTCAGCTGTATACCCGTCCGAACCAGGACTCTTATCGTTCTTCATTTGCTTTAATGCCGATAGGGCTTTCTGAACAGAAATGTGGCCTTCTAACAGTGCACTTTCTTCATCTGATAGCGTAGACTCAACATTTAGACCTTTTTACATCTACAACATCATGTTCACGACAACTGTACATTCTCATAAAAAGACTTAACTTCATACACAATAGCTTCGCTATCAACAATGACATCCGAAAAGGCATGTGCACAGCAAAGGAGAACTGGTTATAAGATCAATGCCAGGAAATAGAGAACATTCTGAACAAGAACAACAGCAAGAAGGCCTACCAGACTGTGTGTTAAACAGCCCAAAGTCTCCACCATCCAAAGCAAGTCTGGCATATGCCTTACAGAAGAACAAGAAGTCTTGGACAGATGGACAGAGTACTGCTCTGACCTTTACAACCATACACCAAATGGAGACCCATCAGTTCTAGCATGTCCCGAGAACAGAGAAGAAGAAATCCTCCCAATTCTCTGGGAAGAAGTTGAGGCAGCAGCGCAATCGCTGAAGAAAGGGAAGTCAGAAGGAGTGGACAACATACCCGCGGAACTGCTACAAGCAGGAGGAGAAGCGATGATTGACGCCCTTACCATTATCTGTAACAAGATCTGGAAGAGTGGGGAGTGGCCTACACCATGGACCCAGTCGCTTGTCATCACTCTTCCCAAAAAAGGTAACATTCACGAGTGTGAAAATTACCGCACCATCAGCCTCAGCCATCCCAGCAAGGTCCTCCTGAAAATAATACTCAACAGGTTGAAACCCCAAGCTGAACAAATCATAGCTGAAGAACAAGCAGGATTCAGGGCAGGGCGAAGTACCACTGAACAGATTTTCAACCTCAAAATAATCTGTGAGAAATACCTACAGCACCAACATCTATATCATGTGTTCAACAACTTCAAGAAGGCGTTTGACCGAGTCTGGCATGCAGCTCTATGGGCAACAATGAAAGTGTACAACATCAGCCCTAAAATTATTGGTCATCACAATCCTATATGACAAGGCTACCAGTGCAGTCCTCCATAACAGCGTCATCAGGAACTGGTTCAGAACAACAATCGGTGTGCACCAAGGATGCCTACTCTCTTCAACACTCTTCAACATCTTCCTAGAGCGCATCATGTCAGATGCCCTTGCAGATCACGAAGGCACAGTCAGTATTGGGGGTAGAGCAATCTCCAATCTTCGTTTTGCGGATGACATTGATGGATTGCCTGGAGAGGAACAAGAACTTGAACACCTGGTACAGAGGCTTGACAACACCTCCAGAGCTTATGGAATGGAAATAAGTGCAGAGAAGACCAAAATGATGACCAACAACACCAATGGCATCAACACGGACATCGAAGTCCAAGGCCAATCCCTCAACACAGTGCATAGCTTCAAATATTTAGGAGCCATTGCATCAGACAATGGGTCCTGACAGCAATTTCTCTCCAGGATCGCGCAAACAACCTGCCCTGACAAGGTTGAAGCCCATTTGGAAAGACAGGACCATCAGTCTATATTCCAAAGTAAGACTGCTGCGCTCTCTTGTCATCTCCATCTTCCTATATGCTTGCGAAGCATGGACCCGCACAGCAGATCTACAACGAAGAATACAAAGCATGGAGATGAGGTGCTACAGAAGACTTCTGGGCATTTCCTATACCCAACACATTACCAACGACGAAGTCCGACAGACCATCACACAAGCCATTGGACAGCACGATGACCTGCTCACAGTGGTGAAGAAACGGAAACTCCGATGGTATGGCCACGTCACCAGATCATCAGGCCTTGCAAAGACCATTCTGCAAGGCACAGTGCAAGGAGGTAGAAGAAGAGGGAGACCGAAAAAGAGGTGAGAGGACAACATTCGAGAATGGACTGGTTTGACACTGAGCGAAGCCATCAGGGCTGCTGAGGACAAAGATGGAGTATGCTGGTTAAACGATCATCTGTGGTGCCCCTACAACCTCTGAGTTACGGTCAGGATAGGATAGGATAGGATCATGCAAGATATCCCCTGACTCCGTGTGTAAAACACACAGATTTTTGGACAAAGTGCCGTTTTTCTAGATTACAAAAATATTTAGTACTTTTCTCCCCTTCATTGATCCACCGGGAACGGGATCTTATGATCAAAACCAAATCTATGTCAAAACCATCGACTTTTTTCCTACGCAAATCAACTAATTCTCTTCTTTTTTGTTCTAATAGATGCAGTCATGCACATTATCGTTTTAAAAAAATTCTTCCAGCAACGAAATATCACTGTTGTTCTTGCTGTATTTCTTTTTTCTTTTTATAGGTTGCATACGAAATACATTTCCTTCTAATTTCTAACAAAAGCATTTCCAAAAATAGCTGATAATCAATTAACAAAAATAGATCGCAGTCATTGATCAAATGCAAATCATCCATATTGTAAACAGGAACAGCGTATTTCCGCTTCGTATCCAAAATGACCTGTTTGACCAGGTTTACAAAACATATATCTTTCAATAATGAATTATTAAATTTCCAGAATGAATGGTGCCGTTTTAAAATCTGTTTTCAAATCTGTTTTCAAACAAATTTCAACCAAAGAATGATCAGAACAATATCCAGAGGCTATGTTTGCATCAACAATATCAAGACACATTTCTTCTTAAACCAAAAAAAAAAATCCAATCTACTTTGAGTGCCATTAAATCTACGCCAAGTATAAGATCTTTTATTAGGGAACGATGTTCTAGAAATATCATCGACATCATGATCAAACATGAAATCCAACACTTTCTGCCGACTTCTAGGTCGATATACATTAGAGGGTTGGTTAGAATCTATTTTCGGATTCAAAGCAAAATTAAAGTCTCCACCAATAATCATTACATCATTGTCAATCAACACAATTTCATGAAACACTTTCTCAATAAATTCAGGGTGATCGCCACTGCTAGGTGCATAAATGTTGACAAGGGTAACACGTTTTTTTAATATTTCAATATCAGCAATTATGTATCATCCGTCCAAATCACGCAAAACCCCATGCAATTTAAATTCAAAATTGTTGTGAAACAAGATAGCAATACCATTACTAGCCGTTTCTTGCCCAGCCACAATGCAGTCATAGCCCCATTGTGATCGAATGAGGTACCCCTTGGGGTCATGAGCAATCTTGCCACTGTAGATTGTTCTAACCTATAAAGGGAAAAGTGAAAGCCCCAGTTGAAATCCTGTCTTGACTTTGTAGGCAAGACTGATTCACTGCGGCAACAGTACCCCCGTTGGAGTGCCGGGGGTTTCAGTATAAATAGTATCCCCACTTTCTGGAAATTTAGTGCTTTAAATTCCCACTGTAGCTGTCTTCCTCATTTGCTCTTTCCCATTCCTGATCTGTCCTATCATTCTGCTATACTATCTTCTTCTTCGCTAGATCAATGACCTACCTTTTTTCTTGAAAACTCTTCCTGGACAAGACTCCTTGTTTGTGTATGAGGTCTGTTGGATTAGCTTGGGAGTGTTGGACGCTTTCTGCCGGGTGGTCTCTAGGGCTTCCTATGATGTTAGTATTTAGCAATATAGGCATTTTATATGTATGTGTTTAGTTGATGATTTATAATGATGTTTGTATTCTATTTTGTTTTTGTAACCGGGGGTTCGAGTAGTTGGGGTAAAGCCTCAGCCGTCCCCTGCGTGGGATGTCTTTATTGTAAAGTGACTGGCCGGTGGAGGGCATTCTTCCCACTAGGGTTGTTTCAGCAGATCTTTTATGCGGATTGGGGGTTGTCCGGTCCTGATTTGGCTCGGAAGATTCCGCTGGACCTAAAGCAACAATCAATCAATCAATCAATTCTGGAAATTTAGTGCTTTAAATTCCCACTGTCGCTGTCTTTCTCATTTGCTCTTTCTCATTCCTGCTCTGTTCTATCAATCTGCTATACTATCGTCTTCTTCGCTAGACCAGTCTCCTACCTTTTTTCTTGAAAACTCTTCCGGGACAAGACTCCTTGTTTGTGTATGAGGTCTGTTGGATCACCTTGGGAATGTTGGACGCTTTCTGCCAGGTGGTCACTAGGGCTTCCTATGATGTTATTATTTTGCAATGTAGGCATTTTATATGTATGTGTTTTGTTGATAATTTATAATGATGTTTGTATTCTATTTTGTTTTTGTAAACGGGGGTTCGATAAGTTGGGGTGAAGCCTCAGCCGTCCCCTGATTGGGATGTCTTTATTGTAAAGTGACTGGCTGGTGGAGGGCATTCAGTTTTCCCAGTTGTTTCAGCAGATCTTTTATGCGGATTGGGGGTTGTCCGGTCCTGATTTGGCTCGAAAGAGTCCGCTGGACCTAAAGCAACAATTATGTAATGTAATGTAATGATCGAATGAGGTTCTCACAATCCGACTTTATATGAGTTTCTTGCAGTAAAAATATATTGCCTTCGTAATTTTTCAAATAATCAAAAACTTCTTTCCTTTTCTTAAAATCGCCTATCCCATTGACAATAGAAGAGCAAATCTTTAGTTTTTCGTAACTATCCAGTGTCTAATGGTCGAAAAGTACAAGAGTGCAGAAAGTCCAAGAGATTGCAATAATGGGCTTCGAACCCCATTGTTTTTCTGACACCCTTTTATTACAATTTATGGCTGTTTTATGAGCTTTTTAAAAGGCGTGCCAAAGCACTCTGGGAATCCGCAATTTGCTAAATATAATACATATTCGTATATCTTGCGTCTTTGGTTAAAACAAAAAAAAAATTACAACCCTTCTACATTATGGTTGTATAACATTACACATTAATATCTGCTGGAATGATCTTTTGTTTAACAAGATAGTCCAGAGTAAATAACGATAATGAAAAGATACCAACCAGTTTACCAGCATCTGAAAGATCCATTTTTCCTAATTCAATGGGTTTCATTTTTAAAAGAGATTTTGCAATCATAGCATAAGCTGTATTTAAGCCCACTAAGACAACACTATGGTATCCAAGATTAACAATTGTTTGTTCATATGGTACACTCATTTTTTATATATAATAAAAAAATAATAATAAATTATTACTGCATTGAAAACACATCTAATGATGGCTTCAATGATGGAGATGATTCAATTTCTTTTTCTACAAGTGGTTTTGGGGGTTTCTGTTTATTTTTTCCTTGGCGGTATTTATATATTATGTACCCACTTGCACCCACTACACCGGCTATACATAAATAATATATGTTATTTGAAGATTGTACTGGTTGTATTGGTTGTATTGGTTCTTCTTTATTTGTTGTTAATGTTTGTTGCATTATTGTTTCTTCTTTTGGTGATTCCTTTTTTCCTAATATGTTTGCTTTTGTTTGTCTGTTCCATCTATGTAACTTGTTAAATTCTGCTAACTTCTTTCCAGCTGCAATTCTTCCTGGGCTCTTTTGTTTAGTGACTGTCACTGGGTTCTGTTGATTCTCCGAATTCTTCACCTCCATCTCCTTCTCCATCTCTGGATTGGAAGAGTCCATTTTTAATAGCAGAGAAATTTATGTGTTGAAAAGTAATTAGCCCAGCTGAAAATGGTGCCAACAAGCTTCCAAACTTATAATATAGATTTCTTGATACCTCACTAATCCCATTGACAATAACTGGATCTTGAACCAAATCATCAAATAAATCATTCTCACAATCTAAAGTAACAAAGGTCGACACAGCTTTGGTATATAACTTCACAATCGAACGCCCTAAACTCTTAACCATTAAAGCACCGAGAACTTTATCATATTTATTATGTAATATAATTATGTCTTCTGGCCTCAGTCTTTGCACTTGTTCAGTAGTTAAGTCAACACCGAGATAATACTTTGACTTTCCGGAAGCTACTAATGCAACCAGCCTGTCTCTTTTCTCATTGTCAACACCTGTAACTGTAACATTAATAGCTTCTTGCATTAACAAGTCATCACAATTCATTTTAAATACAAATAAAATAAAAAACTAAATTAAAAAATGGCTGGTGCTGCAATGGTGCTTGGTTCTGCTGCTGTAAATGCCTTAGCCTTTTCAGGATCAAATTATTTGTTTTCAAAACTGGACAGTAAAGAAGAATCAAAACGGCATAACTTAGCAATGGAAAAATTACAACAAGATCAGGCCGAATACGAGAAAAACAGACTAATGCAGCTTGATTTTGTTAATACAAGATTGAAAGAAGAAGGTCATGCTGATAAAACATTTGAAGACGTTGATGAAGCTTTGCACCAATATTATTTATTCACTGGCACAACACTACCTTCATTAAAGCAGCCAGTGTTATCCGATTACTACACACCTAACATTGCACCTACAATGTCAGAGACCGGAGAATTAATTTTAATTGTGTTTGGAATAACAGTAGTTTATTACCTCGTTAAACAAAAATATAAATCTACATAAAAATATGACTTCGCGTTTGTCTAGATTATATTATTCTCAATCCGGATATTGGAAAGGGATGACGGCAGTTAATAAACTAGTAGAAAAGACTGGCTTGTCAGCAAACGTAGTTAAACAATGGTTATCGAAGCAAGCTGTATGGCAAATCTATCTTCCACCCCCGAAGAAAATAATAAGACCAAAATTTGAAAACTCCAGACCAAATGACACACACCAAATAGATTTGTTATATCTTCCCCATGACAAAATATATAGAAAGAAATACAGGTATGCCCTTACTGTTATTGATATAGCTACCCGGTTTAAGGACGCTCATGCTCTTAGGACTAAAAATTCAGCTGAGGTCGCTCAAGCCTTAAATGCAATTTATTCAAGAGGGCCTCTAAGGTTCCCTAGACTTATTCAATGCGATGAAGGGTCTGAATTCAAAGGAGCTGTTAACCAGCTTTTGTTAAAACATAATGTAACTGTTAGAAGAGGAGTTGTTGGATTACACAGATCACAGGGTATTGTAGAAAACTTTAATCGGCAACTGGCAGAAAGATTATTCACTTATCAGTATTCAAAGGAACTCTTTACTGAAACCACTAATACAGAATGGGTTGTTAGGCTGCCTCGAGTTTTAAGGGAAATGAATTCAGAACCAGCCAGAGTTACAGGATTAAAACCAGTTGAGGCTATTAAAAAGAAACAGATTGTTGTTACCGTTTCAAAGCCTGGTCAGCCAGATCTAACTTTGATGAACAAAACTGTTAGATACCTTTATCAGCCTGGAGAAGTTGCTAATGACACTAGAAGACGAGCTACAGACCCAATTTGGTCATTAAGCGTTTATGAAGTTGACAGAGCATTATCTACTGATCCGCCCGTATATTATTTAAGACCGAGAAGCGATCATAGAACACCACAAAGAAACTTTGTAAAAGAAGAACTTCAGATTGTTCCACCAGACACAGAACCATTAAGATTTCCTAATTAAGAAAATAAAAAAGACTAAAAATGACGGACACAGAAAGGTTCTGTAAGGATTTAGAAATGTTTTTTGATTCTCCCCACTCATATGTTAGAAGATGAACGCTGGAAAATCTTTTTTGAATGCAGACTATATGATCCAGATATTTATAATGATTTTTCTGACCCCTTCACTGAACAATATGAAATAAATGAAGATTACAAAGTTAAATGCAAAAGTCACTTCTCAATAGTCTTTCATAAACTTACAAAAGAAGAATACAACAAAAGTGACTTGTACCCAAAATCATATTACTTTAAATATTTTTGGTTACATTTTATTAAACAAGTTCGCAAACTAAATCCTCATGTAGTCAAACAAACTGTTTGTGATTGTGGACCCGACTGCGAATGTGATCATGACTGTGAGTATGATTGTTATTGTCTTTGCAAATGTGATGGCTTTTCATATTAAAGTTAGGGTTAGTTTTTTTTTTTTTTTAATTCAATTTATTCAGTTTAAAGTTGTTTTAAAATACTATTTAAAGTTTTGTTATAAGAAACTTTGTAAAAAAAGAACTTCAGATTGTTCCACCAGACACAGAGCCATTAAGATAAATGAACTATAATCATCACAACTATTACTTACCTTCAACCTTTTTTTTTTTTGACTTAGTGACTTACATCTAACTTAATTAAGTCGACTTTAAAAAAAAACTTATAACTTACAATAATTAAATTATAAAAGAATTTACTTACTTACATCTAACTTAATTAAGTCGACTTTAAAAAAAAACTTATAACTTACAATAATTAAATTATAAAAGAACTTACTTACTTACATAAGTATTTCATAGCCAGTTGGTTGGTCAGTTTTTAATAATAATTTTAAGTGCTTGCCTTTTTTTAGCTGTTCTTTTAATTTAGTTCTTTCCTCTTTTGATTCAATTACGTCATTTTCTTTTAAACAGTTATCAAAGCTGTCACGGTCTTTGCAATAAAACAGGCACACGAATTTTACTTGTTCTCTAAAATCCTTTAATATGGAATTAAATTTCTGCGTGATTAACCAGACACTAATTTTCACATGGCGTCCACTGAAAGCCAGCTTGCTTAATATGTTTCGTTTTAATACAATATCTTTTTCTGCACTGCAATCATCGATTAAGAATAACGTATTACCCTCATTCTCAAACAGGTTATAAAAATACGTTAAATACTCATTGAGCTTGCCATTGGTATTTACAACAAAGATATTTTCATCTGTCCAGACATACTTACGATCTAAGTAGGTTTTATTATATTGAATAGTTGGGCAAAAAATTATTATATAATCAAAGTGGCCTGCGTAATATTTTTCTAACAAATCCAGAACAAAGACAGTCTTTCCGCATGACGTCATGCCAACGATCATTCCACAATGAGGATCACGAGGTAACAAAGAGGTCATTTTTTAATATACTAAATCTTTTAATCTTCCATTTTCAATGTTTAGCTGAGCATCCATAATTATATACATGTATACTGTAACTGATTCTGACCTAGCACTTGCTTCCCTATGCAATTCAATTGTTATACCATCTGTTCCGTTTTCAATTCTTCTTCCAGATCCATGAAGTTCATTGGTGGGTATGGTTCGAAAGTCTAACCACAACGCAAACTTATTCACCAGATAATCTTGCAGTCGCGTGTCATGCAAATGAAGATCTTTAGAAATCAAATCCACAGTGTCAGTCCGTAATCTACCTGCACCCAAGATTTTCCTAATCTCATCAAACTGTTGAAACCCCATCATTCCATTAGCAAATAATTGATTAGGTTTACCTTCAATCACAACAGACGCTTTTGAAATATTAGGGTTGATAAAATTCTCGCTGTCACGATTGTAATTAGATTCTTTCACAAACAACAACAGTACACCTTTAAAACTTCGAGCAGGTGAATTTATGTTGATGGTCCAGAGTGCATCTAATAAATCTTTATTAAATTGTCTGTAGCGAACGATCCTATCATATTAAATTGCTAGTTTGTCATATTGGCCCCTGATCATCCTACTGAGTTCAGAGTGAGTGACCACTTCATATTCAAGCGTGATGTCTGTAATTAGCAAAAGGTAATAAAATATAACAATACTATAAACATGTAAACATGTACGTGTAATCACGCTTATGTACATATTAACAAGAACATTTCCGACACATTGTAAAACTTAAAATACATATCACACTACATGTCCTTATTGCACTTCAACATAAATAAATAAAACACCTACCCACAAACACACACACCCACACACACACATCCACACACACATGGGTTAGACATGAGATTATAAAGCTTGAATCCCCTGACCACTAAATCTTCCCTTTCATATTTACTCAGCCACAGATCTGTGTAACAAAACAAAAACACCGGCGTCATCGATACTTTGGATTTCTCGCCCATCACGTTTAATAACCATTCTTTTAATTATAGCTCTACCTAGATTGTTGACTATGGTTTCTGTTAGGATCGTCGTCAGAATTCAGACTAATTTTAAATCCCAATTTAGGACTGCCCGGAACTATTACATCATCAGGGACCTAAATTTGGAAATCTTATGGTATGGTTAGTAGCTGATTAGGCTCTATGCTGCTTGGATTGTTTGTAATGATTATTGTGCTTTTCTCACCTTTGATGCCTAAAGGTGTCCTCAATCGACGTGTAGGGTCTAACAAGTTTCCGTAGCTTTGCATTTTTAATGCGATAAAAAAAATTATATTTAAAAATGGCAACAGGTGGTGAAGCTCTTGATGAAGTGTTTAAACCTGATGAACCTAATGAAGACCACGACGTCACACTGCTTTCAATGGTAGGAGATGACATGAGCCAAACAAGGCTAAGTATAGGAGAAGAATTACGTCAAGTAACTGAAACCCAAAAAGCCAGAAAAATCAATAAATTTTACAATTACATCGGGCGCGAGTTACCTGATTATGTTAGTCCCAGCGACTTCGAACTAGACAAAAATAATCACTTGTTTATAAACACTATGGTATCCGGTAAAAAAGTGAGAGTACAGTTAACTATGTTAAAGAATCCTGATAAATTTTATGCGTGGTCTACTTTGAAAACTAAACTCCCAGTGACTGTAATACGATCATTAGGGCTTTCCGATAATAGAGTGCCAGCGTTGCATCGCCAAGCAGTAGCTTCACTTCAACGAATAGATGCATCGTTACCAAATTCAGAAATAGAACTACAAGACTTAACTGACTTAACTAGCTCTGCGTTACAAGTCAATACAGAATTAACAACCTTAAAAACCTTACAAACAAATGAGGACACCAATATTGATCAGGTTATGGAAACTATCAATGACACGCCATTATTGCCACTGCGTGAACTTCAGGGCTTAGATAAAGCTTTACAATCTGTGAGAGGGGAGACAATGATGAATTTAGCCAAGCTCGGTGAGCTCGACAAACATATAGAAAAACAAAAAAATAAACTAGCAGAAGCTGATGACGCGAACTTAAGCATTGAGGTAAAAGAGATGATCCAAAAAAGGCTCGCCGACCTTTACACAGAACGTGCGGCGAGGCTAGAAGCCTTATCCATAAACAGAGAAAAATTAATAACTAATTTCGCCAGAATAAAAGAAACGGTGCATAAAATTTTACACGAAGACACTACACTTGCAGAAAGAATTCAAACACTGTTCAGAGAGCAAGGTGTTACAATATTTAGCATTCTTACAGCTGTTGGGATGACAATAAGCACACTAGTCTTAGCACTGACTAGAACCGTAGGCATCAGTGCCGGTGGACCTGGCGTACCTGGTGGACCTGGCGGTAGTCCGGTTAAAGACTGGATTAAAAAAACGTTACAAAGCATAGCTAACTTATTGAAACGCTTAGGTGACAAACTTGTAGACGCACTTCCAGGAATATTAGGTTCTGTATTTTCATGGATATTTAATACTGCTTCTAAAGTTGTGGTTTGGGCGTCTGAGCATCTGTGGTCTTTGTTTATAATAATATTACTCTGGTTACTTAAAATAGTAAATCCCAATTAACCCAGCAAACAATAAACCCCCTGTAAGCGCTAGACGCGAAACCCCATGATCAATTACCGGCAGGCCTGGCAGTTCCGGCAAGCTTGGTAGGCTTGGCAAACTCGGAAGTGGTGGCGAACTTAAAGGTTCATTATTAGGCCTAGCAGTAAATACCGTATTTGTTGTATTCACTGTATTCAATGTATTCACTGTATTTATTGTAGGATTGTAGCCTATATGAAACTGAGGGTCTGCAATCACTATATTGTTGTTGTAGTTTGATATAGTTCCTATCCTAAGCTGAAGGTCTGAAGGCAACATATACAGTCCTAAACCTATTACGTAATCTACTTTCGATCTAGCATACTTTAAAGTGTCCTGATATCTTTTAATACTTGCGGGCAAATCTACTGCCGAATTAATAGAATCTTCAATGTTGGCTAGAAACTGCTTTTGTGCATCGAAGCTAGTTCCTTCCCCAATGATATTACTTCGTGTTTCTGCTTGAGACCCCAGAATGCACCACGCGTACGTGCGAATAGATTCATTCAGCCTTTCCACCCCACTTTGGGTAAATCCGTTTGATGTGTCCAATATAAAAGTGCTGTATGCTGTACTTTGTTTTTGTCTGATATACAGTAAAGGAACCTGGCTGTTGTGGTTAAATGATGTGAATCCAGGTACGTAAGGCCCCGTGTATAAATTACCTACAGCGTATCTAAATAAAGTTCCCATTCCGTGATTGAGGTCTAGTTTTTGTCTGAAGTCTGTTTTAGTATCAATTCCGAATTCATTGCACAACCTTTGATACGCTTTTTTGTCAAAGCCGTTGTTAAAGGGATTAAAGTTTTTGTCAGTAGGTAACAGAGCCTGAAGTTCAGACAACACCCGTCTCACTTGATAATACAAATGGAACAGATAAATAGATTTCAACATAGGATCTGGGTGATTAAGGTGATGAACGTAAGAAACTCCACAACCAGTTGTAGCGCATGACACGGCAAAATTAATTTGATTCTGAAAGAACTGCATACCCCCGTTGTTTAGCCATTGGTTAGCTAAAAAGTCGCTCGTAATGTCTGGGTTGAGGTAATGATCAAAAATATTATGGGGGATAGTTTCGAAATGGACGTTGGCTGCCACAGCTATTGTCAGCTTGGTTAGGTCGACTGCTTTTTCGTAATAATAAGGCCCTGTAGTATACTTTGCAGCTTTGTTATATTTATAAGGCGCGTACATTTTTATTATATTAAAAAAATATGTTTGTAACTTTCGAATCTGTAAAATCAGGTGTGCCCATTGAACTTCAGCATCCTATTGACAACAAAAACAGCGACCTTAACGTAATCCTACACGAAATATTCTTCACGGTTAAATGGTTAAATATTAGTCATGATCTAAACAACAACTGGATAATGATTAATAAAAAAAGGCACTTTATTCATGCCGGCTATTATGACTTCTGCAGACTTACTGAAGAATTGTTTAAACCTCATTCGATTGAAGCAAAAATGAACCCTGCAAACTTGATAGTAACTTTAACTTTCCATAAAACCCTGCATAAAGACATTACCAGCGTTACACTTGCGCCAAAGCTGGCAGAAATATTAGGTTTCCGTGGCAATGAATTATCTTTATCTGACAGCTCCAGCACTGTCGGCAGTTCTA
Organism: Oncomelania hupensis; assembly: GCA_036898135.1. Classification (NCBI taxonomy): domain Eukaryota; kingdom Metazoa; phylum Mollusca; class Gastropoda; order Littorinimorpha; family Pomatiopsidae; genus Oncomelania; species Oncomelania hupensis. Next base: position 42,487,785 of record CM072513.1, read on the forward strand.
TAAGATTTATTGGATCAAACCCTATGAATTTGTTAATTAATAATAGATTGTTTGTGTACCTTCATCAACTGAAGACATCGGAAAACTTAGTAAACGGAACTCCTAGTACATTGCTAAGGATAATCTAAACTCAGAGAGAATCTTACTGCGATCCAGTTTCATTGAAATTTCTGCCTCAAAAACGCCACTTAAGTCAGGACTATCATACTAGTTTATGCTTCAAAATAACTAACCAAAACAACGAAATTGTAGACTTTGAAGATCTTACAATTATTCTTGAGATAAAATAAAGTTTAATTTTAAAAAACAATGTCAATCGGCCCTCAAATTCCAGTAACCTGTCCTACCATTGAACTGAAAGACTTGGCAGACACAATCGACTTTGATGCGAATGCTATTGTTGGGTCTATTTACGGTTTCGAATTTACACAAAATGGATATTATAAACGAGCGCTAGTGCCGGCAGTGCCTGAAGTGCCGCAAGTGCCGCCGTCAGTATTGCCAGAAAAACCATCTATCGATCAGCTAAAGGATTTTAATGCCGGTAAAGTAGATCCCGATTTTAAGTATGCTATTACTAAACGAGAAAATATCTGGTCTTTAACACCTGTAGACACGGAATTAGATTGGCTTATTAAATTCAAGTGCGAAAGCCCTTACACTTTTATGGGACCAGACAATAAATTTAAGAAAATTATTAACGCCGGGCCTATGTTAGTTAGTCTAGTGCCGGATGAAAACAATCGGGAAACCATAGAAGTCAAAGCCTACAAAAAAAGCAACTATGTTTTACATAAGCGTGAAACCGCAGGGAAAAATGTCAGACTTGTTCTGCAGCCTCCTTTACAGCTAGGTAGTGCAGCTATGATAGTACTGGACATAATTGCTCACCACGCCTGTCTATAAGCGGTCCTGTCAGACGGCAGCTATTTACAGCCCTTGTTCAGCCTCCTATGATCCTTGCACGCTGGCTGAACCGCCCGTAGCCAGGTCAGAGACGGTATGTGGCCTTGGCGTAGCGTCGACTACTGGCACAAGCATTTAGTGCTAGCTCTAAGCTGTAGAGCTTATAGTAACCAAGCCTATTGCAGTGCTAGTGCTGTACATGTAGCCAGACGTAGACCAATTGTTCCTCACGCGTGCACGCTATTAGAAACTACTTTTGCTCGCTGTGCACAAGTATTTTATGCCTAACAAAAATTCCTGCTGAAACTGAATGTATTTTAAAAACGAGAGAGAGAGAGAGAGATAATACATGCACACACAATCGATATGATACACACAGTAGACACATACAGTGATACAAACAAACTGAATGTAAACACACAATCAAACAAAGAGTAAATACAGTCAAGTTTAAAAGGACTTCACAAAACAAAGCAACAAACGAGACATTTAAGCAAAGTTCAAAGTACAACAATTTACGAAATGTTATGTGTTCGTGTTTTTTTTCTATGGAGACATGCATTCACTTGTGTGTGTGTGTGTGTGTGTGTGTGTGAGAGAGAGAGAGAGAGAGAGAGAGAGAGAGAGATATGTTTATCAGTTTATAGTCCCCTCTCTTCCCGTAAGGATTTTCAGAGAGGAGACTCGAGAGAGAGAAGGTAGGGAAGAGCTAGAGATATGCAAGGCATGCCTATGCAGTACAGTGCATGTACTGTACAATGGTTGTGTGTTTTTCGATATTATAACCTAGTGCGTGTAGGAAACATCACATAAAAAAATTTATTGTACTCACCCACAATTCTGTAATTATGCTGATAGTTATATATCCGGAATAAATCACCACTATACCTGTCATTGTCACACAACACGGCACACTGATCAAGCAACTGTAGGTGTTTTGTTGATATTTTATAATGATGTTTATGCAGGTACAGTACATTGAATGACCATCATAAATGTCACTAAAAGGGGCACACTGTGTTGTTGTTTGTAGATTATAGTCACACGACACTTTCGCATAAGCACACTGTGTACTGACCAAGCTTCACTATATACTGGTAGCTAGTGGTAGGTACAGGGCCGCGGCGCGGCGGCAATGCAACAATTATGTGCGTGTGCCTATCGTTTCCACCATTACCGCTAGAAAAAAGTTAAAATTTGCTAGAATTACAGAGGCCATCAGCCAAACACAAGAAGCAATGTTATAATGTCGACCACATCACCAGAAAGTTCAAACTGTGTACTAAGTGACTTCAAATGGTGAACATTGTAGAAAGGATTTAAACGTGTAATTAAAACGCATATATACACTAGATCGTAAACCGGTCCGATGCAAGAAAGAGAAGGGCCGATCAGTACACACGGTCAAATCGACTTAAATATAACGCAAACGAAATCGAATGTTGAGGTTTACTTTATGCTAACACAAAACACAGATATGAAAGTAACTAAAATGCAAAAGGACTACCACAATACAAACGATATTTCACATAATATGATCAAATCTATAGCACAAAGTCAGAAATCAGTCGTCCGCCAGCTTTGTCTGCTGTGTTAAGCGTTGGCTACTAGACGGGAAGGAGCATGCTAGCTGTGAGGCTGGTTTCCGCGCTGCGCGCTATAATTGGCCTAGTGTGTTAAACAGAAAAGCCATCCCCTGGCAGAGAAATACAGCCGTGTCACAGGCCTACGCAGAGAAATTTTAATGTAATTCCACAAGTGTCTCTAAGTTGGGTTGATTTAGATGAGGATCCCAGACGAGTTACAGTATTTATGAAAAAAAGAGAAAATGAAAATCAGTTTTCCGTATTTACTTCATCACCCAAGATAACTTTTGTCCCTGTTCCAAATCCTATTGACAGAATAGCGCAAATTAGCCTAGACAACGTAGATCTGTTAGCATTTTATTTCAGCTATCAGATATTTTCTGATAGTCAAATAGAATATTTTGCTAATAAACTAAAATCAAGTTAATTATTGTTAACCCTTTTTTTTCACACTAAAAATATGATGACAAAATTGTATCCTGCTATAGTGGAAGAAGTAGGCCTAGTGGATGAACAACCAATGCAACCCAGTGCTCCAACGTTAGACTTAAATAATGTTCAAACGTTCAGGCTGGAAGAAATAAGAAAAGTTAGGACTCAAATTGAATCAGATATCCAAAAGTACTCTAGATGCAGACGAAGGTATTCCGGCGCTTATAGCGGAATAAATTACGTGTCTACTGGTCTAAATGTTATTAATGCAGCGGAAGCTGCGGTCAGCGTGGGATTATTGGTGACTGGAATTGGTATACCAATTAGTATTGGATTAGGAGTGGCTGCTGGATTATCTTCAGTGATGTCAGTTCTACTTGGCGTAATTAATACTAAAGTATCTAAGAAACTAGAAAAACACGACCTCATTTCTAGCCTTGCGATAGCTAAACTTACTAGCATGAACTTAATAATTTCAAAAGCTCTAGAAGACACTCAGATTACAGACCAAGAGTTTGTAATTATCCAGCGAGATTTTGAAGAATATAAAAAGTTGAAGCACGACATACAATCTAAATCTAGGTCTGCACCTGTTAATGTTGAAGAAATTAAAAAAAATTAATAGAAGAAGGGAGACTACTGGGACGGAAAGAGCAGCTAGATGCTTTGAAGAAAAAGCTTGGCGCTTCAGAATAAATACAGTTAACATTTACTCAAGCCTTCCAGGACTTCCACCTTATTCATAGTCGCAGTTGTAGTCGCAGTCGTAGTCGCAGTCGCTGTTTCTACCTGTAATTTATAGTGGCCTAGAGCGTATGCAAACTCCTTAGTTACTCTTATTCTCTTTGTGTCATTAGCGCATGTTTTTTTGGTCGTCACAGCAGTGGACACTACATGGTTTTTAGACTTTATAGTTGTGTTAGGGTATGGTTTAACTTCTTTCCCATCTAAGGCTTCCAGGTAGTTTTCATGTCTGATATCTCTGTTTTTTATTGCAGCTTTTTGGGTGCCTTTTGCTTTTGAAGATTCCCCCGATTCGTGTTTAATACTGTACTGCTTAGATCGCAGTCCTGCGTATTCTTCTATTAGTTTCCCGTTCATTTCATCTTTCATCAAACCTATTTTCTTTTGGTTTGCTTTGCTGTACAAAGGGTTAGTTTCAGGGTAGTCACTAGTATCGTAATGTTGTAGTTCTGATTCTAAGTCTTTATAAATGTCTTCAGTAGGGATGTCTAGTATAAGGGAGTCTGTGTCTGTGTATAAAACTCTGGCCTCCGGGTATTTAGGTTTAAAGTAATCGTAGTAAAATTCGAACATTAATAATTTAGAAAGGTCGAGAATAGTCATCCCCATAAACACCGGTTTGTCTAGATTAACTTGTGTGGTTTTCATGGTAACAGCATACAGGGAGTCATGAAACTCTTTGTAACCAAGGTATTGAGGTTTAGATGTTAATTTAATTGCTTGATTGGGTGATGTAATTAGCCTGACATCTTTTCGCTTGTATGGGTTCTCCATAGTTTTACCAAAACAGCTGTTATTCAGCAGCTTAAAGAAATCTTTTTCAAACGTAGATTGCGCTTGTTTTCTGAGCTCTGTGTTTTTATTGATGTACCCGGCCAAGACATTCGTTTGTTTAAAGAATAAAAGCTTGTGAATCGCTGTGCACTTCATGCCGTGTCTGATGTAGAACTGCAGGTTTCTGTAGTGGCAGACGTAATTAGATTTATTATAGAGGTTGGGAATAAGTTTAAGTTGCTTGTCTGTACCATGCAATCTTTCTGGTGCTAATGGGTAATCATTATGAAGGTCGTGTAAAGCATTGGGATACTCTAGGTCAACTTCGACAATAAACCCTATAGTATGATCTTTAGGGTGATTTAAAATACTGTTTAACCAAGTCAAGTTTGCGGGGTTTGGATTAACAAGTAATTTGAAATCTGAAACCGGTAAAAGCTCACTCATTGCCCAACCGTATAAATTGTTGGCGTCAAAGTACATTATATAATTAGATTTCTGCGAGGGGTCATAGTGCTTCAGGTATTTATTGTTGGCTTTGCAATAATTATGAGCTGCCACGCTTATTCCTCCACGAATGCCTGACTCAATCATTGTCATCATTACCTGGTCAGTTATGAGATCGATTTTAGAACCACTAAGTTTTAAGAAAGCATCCCAACTCATTCCTGGCGAAGAAATATAATGAGAAGGGTCGAGGGAGTAATGATGTAAACTCGTTTCTCTGTATTTTTCAAACACATCAGCCAACAAACAGACGTCGGCTTTTAAATATATGTCGTGGTAGTCACCAAGGTTTTTACAGCCGAGTGCATTCCAGACGTTGTGTGCATGTTGGTAATCGGTAACAGTTATGAAACTTTTATTGAGTGAAGAATAGAAATTTTCTTTAGGTGGCAATTCTAGTTCTTCAAACACTTCCCAAGAATCCATGTATTCATAAGGATACACGCCTTTCCGAATAAGTAACGTCTGGAAAATATTTGCTAGTGATAGGATAGCTGGGTAAGTTCTTAGCTAGTGTTTCTAAACTGGAAGACAAATGTTGAAAGCTGTCGTAAAACTTTAATTTATTCAGAGTGAAAGTTTTATATTTTTCTTCTGTCTCGGCAATACATGACACTTTGTATGCTTTCGTCACTGCCTGCATGATTAAATGGGAGTCGTAATTTCGAAGATTGTGAATGAAAATAGGGAGAGAGAAATGTTTGATTCCATATTCCAAGTTGCATTTCTGATGAGCTGCACCTCTAAATGCCCCTGTTATGTGACAATGATCTCTCACCCTTTGGGTCTTTGTATCCTTCGGGTCAAACTCTTTATTACAAATGTGGCAATGTGTAGCTGCTTTAAAATTATTGGAGTCAGATTCAGTAAATATCATGGGCACCGGATTATCTAGCTGCAGTAAACACAATTTGTATATTTTGTTCATCTCATCTAAGAACTTCCGAGCTGCGTCAGGCCCTCTGTAAATTACCGGCTCTGTATGTTGTCCGTCGGCTCTAACAACTACATACCCGAAACTGCAGACTTCGTGAAGGTGTGTAAGGAATGAATTAGGCGTACAAAATCCTTGCGGGCCTTGATATTTTAAAATCAATGATTCGAAGTCGGCATAAACTATATAAGGCTGCTTGAATTGTTTGTTGATGTTTTTAAAATATACTTGAGAACCTGGCTTTGGTAACACAAGGCGGGTTTGAATATCTGTCATACTTTTGCAAATTTTACTGTGCTTGTCAGCCACTTGGAGATTAGAGACTCTAGTTAAACAGCGTCTGCACAAATATTGTTTGCCATGATGTTTTGAAGTGTGTCCTAATAATCTATATATGTTTCGTATCAGTGTATAATGTTGCATGCTAGGATCTTGCGGGTCGGTTATTAGTAAAAGATCACCGTGGTGATTGAGGTCTGAAAACGATGGGGCATTAGGAGAGATTCGTAAAGGCATAAGTTTTGATTCAGGGTCCCAAACATATACATTGACTGTTATAGGAGAGTTTTGTGATTCAAATTTGTCAATGGCGTCAAGGCTCACAGGGAAATTAATGTCTTTAAGATTTAAGTTCGTTACTTTATCTTTGTATAGCGCCACCCTTTCGGGATGTTGTTTCGACTGAATAGGATATAATTTAGCCAGAACACACCACAAAAAACATTTGTCGTCAGTGTTCTTAATATTCAATACAGCCTTTTTGTCAAGAATTTCTTTGGGAAGAGGGATATAAGATTTCCCTTTGATTGGATTATACTTTGCAATGTTCTGTTCTAATGATTCTAAATTTCCTTCTGTCCACCCGGACCCTTTCAAAGTTGCACGCTCAATGCTGTCTTGTAACTGGTTGATCAAGATGTTGTTATAAGCATTGTCTAGGTCTGAAGATTTTAACACTTCAATTTGACTTGAAGAAATCCACACAGTCATCGTTTCATCAATACTGCCGGGTTTAATAAAAGTTATTTGAGCGTGAATGCGTATTTTAACAGGGAATTTGAAAGTAAAATTGTTAAGTACAAATTCGTAATTATTATAAACAGATTTAATAACATTTTGACTGTCAAAAATTTGAAGTTGTAAAGTTTGAAAGATGTCTTTAAACAAAGGAGATTGTGAAAGACTTTTTGTGTCCGTCATTTTTATACTGACGCAAAACTTTAAATTAAAACATAATTAATTAAAAACTGACTTTTAAAAAAACAATTAACTAGGGAATTTCATTCGCGCAGACCAATACAGTCAAAGAGAAGCAACCGCGACTTTACTTATGAATGCGTAATAACGTTTTTATATCTCAGACTTGTCATGCATCACTGCATTGCCGTCACTACACGCTTTACCACTGTGTAAACATTAACGCGGCCTTTCAATCAATAAACCGTTGGGGCAGAGAAACATGACTGTGCTGTCAACTTTGCTTGCAACCTATTTAAAAGGGGAAACCATGGGCTGGTTGGGGGTGACAATTGACGAGAGAAAGACGGACAGACAAACAGACAGACAGTCAGGCACAGCGACAATAAAATAAATTTACTTGCATGTGTAAAGCTTCCCCTTTAATCCCATTGCCGCGATTTCATAAAAACAAAACTTACCTTATTTCATCCAAGTTCTTGCTCGTGCTGGATAAGACAGCATAGCCTTTTTTATGTTTTCAGCTATTTTCATAGCATTGTCCAAACTTATGTTTAATCTTTGCAGTCTTTTATACGTTGAAAACACATAAGCCACTCGTTTTAGTCCATATGCATAACATACACTAAAGGTTAACGTGTTTTGAACAAAGGTTTCAAATGTTTGTTTGTCTAACTGATCTTGGTACTTTTCAATCCACAACCCAAATTTAACAGCGTCAGATAAAATCATAGAATGTTTATGCTTAATACATTTTTCACCATTTTTTAATATATTTTCAATCTTGTCTACATTTTGTTCATTTTCGTCGAACTCAGGAATTTCAGGCCGTGTTACACCAGGGGGAATTATTTTTACAACATGTTTTTCCAATCTGTCAAGCAGCTCGCGACCTCTCAATTGAGTAATTTTTTTTTCTTTCTCTTTCTTAGACACTTTTCGTTTTGCGGCTGGTTTTGTAGATTGAACAAATTGAACTTCTTTTGGCTTCTTTGGTAGTTTCTTTTGTTCTGTTGTTTCAAACCCAACAGCAGCAAAGTATCCCTTTTCTCTATATGTTTTTCTTAAGTTTTGGTAATACTTAAGGTGTTTAGAGTAATACTCAATGTTGGCATCAATATTGTTTATTTTTTCTAATTCACATTCATCACTGATGGCATCAGTCGCTTCAACTTCAAGTTCTCGTTTAACAGTAACACAACCACTGTTTGCGTTTTCGTCTACGTTTTCGTCGTCTGATACTGTTAAATCAACAACAAGGCCTTGTAATATATTAATGCTTTCGTCAACGTTTTCAATCACATGAAAATAAGACATGTCATAAATACACTCCGTGCGGTTCTTCACATCACTGCAAATTGCAATGTCACCTTTGCGCTGTCAATGTTAAAATGGCCGCACAATCGTGACATGACAAAATTCCAACAAAGCCCTTCGTGTTTGAATACTGTGATTTCGCCTAAAATGATTAAACGTCGAGCGTGATTGGCCGCGAGGGTAGTGCAGCGGACTTGTAATTGTGAAGGCGTGGGTTCGATTCTGTAATGTGCCATTATTTTTTTTTCTTGTTGTAAAATTAATTTACTTGCATGTGTGTTTGTATGTGTGTGCAAGTGTGTTTGTGCGTACATTGTTTATACATATACATTTATTTCGATGTTTAAAAAAAGAATATATTATATTTACATTCCAACCACCTGCACATGCACACAATAGGCGATAAATATACGGACTAACAAATGGGGCTAGGATTACAATTACCGTGTTGGAACTAAAATAGACAATACCACTATCCTGTGTTTGTGTGTTCGGGTGAATAATGTATAGATAATAAAAAGAAAAACAGATTATTTATAGTGCTACGGGAGGCATCACCAAGAATGCATTTCAAGGTTACCTGGGTGCATGAGGAAATATGTGTTTATGTGTCTGGGTGAATACTGTAGAAAACCCGTGATTATTTATAGTGCAACAGCAGTGCGCATGCTCACAATTCTGTCCTATACTTTGTGTGTCAAGGCTAGCTTAGTGCGTGAGAAAATAGTAAACGCATACAGTATTTTATTTAGGGCCTACTACAAACCCAGCCTAATGTGGGCTTGTGCGTGCTTGGTGTTGTGCAGGGAATGAATGCTTTTTTTTTTGAAGAAGGGTTGTAATTTTTTTTTGTTTTAACCAAAGACGCAAGATATACGAATATGTATTATATTTAGCAAATTGCTGATTCCCAGAGTGCTTTGGCACGCCTTTTAAAAAGCTCATAAAACAGCCATAAATTGCAATAAAAGGGTGTAAGAAAAACAATGGGGTTCGAAGCCCATTATTGCTATCTCTGTCCATGACGCATCCATCAAAAACGGGTCTGAAACACAACGCCAAGAGGGGTGCTGCTCTCTTGAAAGGGAAGGCCTAAAGATGCCAGAAAAACCATGAGAAAAACAGACTGTTCGAAAAGCAAGAACAGCAGTAACAGTAAACAACACAAGGGTTTCCCCACAGTAAACCATGGGGTCAAGGTCAGGTCACATACAGTAAAAAGGTCATCAATACACAAACAACAAAGACAACATGTAAACAACATCTGCCACACCCACAAAAACACAAAACAAAACATAATCGAATTTTCTGAACTCGTCACTCGTGCAGTGCCAAAAATAAAGCATACCAGCACGTGGAGATAAAATAGGCTACAAAAAATATGCATACAAACATCAGGCAGAGATGTAAACACAGACAGTTGTCAGAAATAAACATTGGTCTCAGCAGCAGAGGTCTGAAATAACAGGCTCGAAGAGTCGAATGCAAACGCATAGTCAAAGCGACAGAAATCTAATGCGATGCAAACAACAAATAATTTGCATAGGAATGAAAATAATAGGAAAAACACGTACTTATAACAATTCATTTATAAACCTAATATCAAAATTCAATCGCCTGGCCCTACCTCACCACAAAAGATCATAAATTGTCACGACACTCAGTCAGACAATCACCTCGCTCTCACCACTGCCAGTGGAATAATGTGGGGAGCATTGTGGGGGAGAGGGTAGAGACTTGCATGTACATGTACGTATTTGTTCTACAACCCCCAGCACAGGGCGAAAGTGATTGAGGACTGACTGTCCACTAGTGTTGTTCTTGTTAGTAGGCCTATGTACAGCGAGACGACGACTTGGCTTTTTTACCGTCATGCTCTTCTTGACTAGGCGATGCTGACTCCGGTTTGGTACGCTTGCATGAGTCAAACCTGTGTCTGTTGTGTTCACTCGATAACATCATGATACGAAGCCTACAACACAGCACAAAGAAGACAATACCTAGGCCTACGTCATAAACGGAGAAACTCACATATAGGCCTACCACACAGAATACTGAAGCTGACACATAAAAATTAATTTATGCAATAGTCCGGCTCATAGAAAGTCACATAAAGAAGCTAGCACTGGGAGCTTACAGTTTACTCAATCCATTCGTTTTGGGCTGTCTAGTGGGTAAATTTCGCCCAAAAAAAGACGAAAGTCTGCAGAGCGATGCACAACCCAACCGGTCCGGTCCGGTCACGAGCAAGAGTTGTCATTCATTCATTCATTAGGTAGATTAACGTCCCCGGACACATAAGCGTATAGGGGACAAGAGTTGTCCCCGTTTCTTGTCTTTTATAGCTTGTTTACAATCCTCATTCCACCAGGGATTACCCAACTCACCCTTCTTCCCCCTCCCCTTCTTTGTGATGCTTGCGTCAGCAGCTGTTAACACATTAAGCTTCGTACTGTATACCTAAGTTAACATCATCCACACTGGGGAAGTTCTCGCTACCCAATAGACTTTCAAACATTACCCAATCTGCCTTATATTAATAGTTATATTTTGGAGTGTTGTCGTGCGCTCTTAGACACACTGTTTTCTTTAATATGTGTGTAATGATTGGGACGTGATTAGACCCAAGGTCATCTAGAACTGTTTCCCAAGAAATGACATGCCAGAGTAGGTGGTCAATCGCAGTCGGCATGTGATCTGCTCTGTCTGGTAGTCTAGTGGGAGAGCCATCGTTGAATAAAAATAGATTAGAGTTCGCAATATTTTTTGGCAAGGACAGTGCCACCCCCTCTAGCTTCCCATAGAGTGTGGGGAGCGTTAAAATCCCCAACAACTACCCAGCTGACATCCGCTTCCATACCGGTCAGCCAGTCTGTCCTGCCTGTACAGCCGTCCGGGTAGTACACATTGAGTATATTAGTGTTGCATGTTTGGGAAGCACACACTGATAGTTTCAGCACCACACAGCAACATGACGGCCTGAGGTCCACACTGACGTAAGTAGCTATGGCCATGATACCGTCCCGACGCTGTTTATAAACAGGTGGGTAAAAATAATCATCTAGCACGGGCAGGTCTTGTGAGCGCTGACCGACTGACTGTAGGCAGATAATGCTGCAGTCGGTAGAGCTGATACATTTCTGCAGTTCCACTGCATAATAGACACATTGATTTTAGATAGGGACACTGTCCTGTATGACGGTGTTTGCAGTTGTCTCATCAGAAGTACTATGAGTGGATTGAATGACTGACGATTGGGACCGCCCTGGTTCAGTAATCGTGTCCAAATATACTTGACTGGGTGGTCGCAGAGGTGGCCAAGATCTTAGTAGCAGGGGAGCGTCAGGGGAGGAGAGGGAAAAGTTGGAAAGAGTGATGGAGAGAGAAGATCCAAGAACCAGTGCTGGGGAGAAGGCGAGGAAGCCGGCTGGCAGTTTGGGATCTGGGAGTTTGAAGAAAAATCAAAAGCCTGGACCCCTTTCTTCCAAGCACCATCAACCTCTCGAGACGGAGAACCGTTTCAGGGCATTGATGAACCATGAGGAGATGGATGAGGGTCAGAAAATTTAAGAGACATAATTGCGCTCTCAGGGATGGAAATATTTAGCTTTCTTTTACTTCATTTTTATGGCTATCTTACAATGGAATATACGCGGGATAAGAGCAAATTATGAGGAGTTATGCTGCCTGCTGACAGAGCATAGCCCTGAGGGCCATTCAGGAGACTTTTGTCAGAGAGACAGCCTATAGATTTCTCTGGTTACTCGTCACTAAATTGTCAATTGTCAAATGACGATCGACTTCCGACGAGACCCCGCTCCCATCCCCGACCTGTACATAGACGGTGCGAAAGTGGAGAGAGTGACAAACTACAAATACCTGGGGATGATTCTCGACAACAAACTGTCCTTTGACCAAAACACAGCTGCGATAGAAAAGAAATGCCGACCTCGACTGTACTGCCTTCAGAAACTCCGTTCTTTGAACATCAGCCGACCCATTCTTTTTTTTATCGCCGTTTTATTGAATCAGTTTTGACTTTTGGTTTTATCTGCTGGTTTGGAGGGCTAAGTGTAAAGAACAAGAGGGTGCTTGACAGATTGGTGAGAGTGTGTGCGAGAGTGACGGGTGAAAGACAAAACAGTTTGAGAGAACTGCATGAATACCGTGTGGTGAGGAAGGCGGGAGTGGTTATGAAAGACACTTCACATGTTTTAGCAAAGTATTATGAAATATTGCCCTCTGGTAGCAGACTGAGTGTGCCTAAATGTTCTCTTGTAAGAACAAAACACAGTTTTATTCCAAAATCTATTGAGTTTTTAAATAAGCTCTAAGTAATATTTTTGTATATAAGATTTTGATGTTTGTGATGATGTTTGAGATGTCATTTCATACTGGAAATTTACTATAGATGTAGTCTACTGTGTACTTGTTTTATCTATGTATGTATTGTTTTAATGTTTCATACCGATCAGCAATTGTATGTCATAATTTCTCTGTTGAGATAATAAAGTATTCTTGAACTTGAATTTAATCTTCCAGAGGCGTTTCAATTTTAAAACGCTCTTAAAACAGCATATATTATAATATTTCAATGTCTCTGAGAGTGATGTCGGTTAAGTCTCCTTATTACTATCTCTACTCTTTCCATCTGTATAAGACTTCTTGTTCTTCTGTAAGCCATATGCCAGACTTGCTTTGGATTGTGGAGACCTTGGGATGTTTAACACTTGTCAGCTGCTTCACAGTCCAGTAGGCCTTCTTGCTGTTGTTCTTGTTCAGACTGTTCTCTATTTCCTGGCATTGCTCTTCTATCCAGGTCTCCTTTACTGTGCACATGCCTTTTCGGATGTCATTGTGTGGCTTTAAATATTTCTGCCATCTCCGGGTCTTGAAGTTTGTTCAGGTCGAACTTCAGTCTGGTGCACTTTGCTGTGTTTACTCTCTTCAAGTGGAGCCGGAAGGACATCATCACGAGATCATGATCACTTCCGATGTCTGCTCCTGGAAAAGTGCGTGTCCTGCCAATGTTGATGCTTGATCTGAAGCGTGTCTTAACCATGGTGTAGTCAATCTGGTTGTGATACTCCCGGCTGGGACTGTGCCATGTCCATCATCTGGATTTTTTCTGGAGACCAAGCGTTTTTGCCAATATCAGATTGTTGTATCTGGCAAACTCCAAGTGTCTCAGACCTCTGTCATTTGTCTCGTTGTTGCAGTGGTGTCCACATGTGTCTCCCCAGTTGTAGTGAGCATCTTGGCCAACCTTGGCATTCCAGTGGCCTTGCACTATGATTATGTCCTTCTTCGGCACTTGGTCAAGGACAACCTGTAGATGTTCATAGAAATCCTTGACTTCGCTGTCTTCATAGTTGGGGCATAAACCTGGATGATGGTGATGTTGAAAGGGGCGGCTCTGGGTGGCAACCCATGACATTGGCTAGAATGTCTTTATGGACCAAAAATCCAACGCCGTGTTCGTGCCTGTCATCTCTACCGCTGAAATAAAACTTGTGGCCTTTGTCGGTTGTTGTTTCACCAAGGCCTTTCCAGCCTAAGATACCTAAGATGTTCCTTGATAGTGGTCCAGCTCGTGGGTAAGTTCTTCTAATTTTTCCCTCCACAGGTTCCAGGTTCCTATGACGATGTTGTCTCTTGTGCAGATCCTGTTAATATTGCAATGGACAAAGCTGCAAAAGAAGCTCTGCTTCTAAATTTCCCTTTGAGATTTTCTAAATTGTTCCTTACTTTGACCTGCATTGTATGACTGGCGCTTACTGTAAACAGCATTGGCAGTCTGAATGGTCTAATCAAATCAGTGACAAGCTATATTAAATTTTCCCAGCTCTGCCTTTCTTTGCCTAACTTTGTGTCCACCCACAGAGAGGAAACTGTTTTTACCCGCCTGCATATTGAACGTGGTGCTTTGCATGTGATGTCTTTTCCGTTCGCCATTTGTTAATGTGCTGATTTTGTTTATGACAGATATTTTGGTTCGATACCTTTTAATGAGATTTTTAAAAACTTGCAATGGTCAAAACCTGTACAATTTTACTTGATGTTGGTTTATTTTATCGAATATAGGTCATATCATCTTCATCAGTAATGCTAGTTTTATGCACATCTTTTATCATTTTTTATGTTAACATTCTAGTCTGGTTTTGAATAATTTTGTGTGGTCCTGTTTCAGCTATTAGCAGTCTGCTGGACCCTTTAAACATTGAATATCTAATCTAATCCGCCATCCTTTTTTTGGATATAGTCCAAACATAGTCTTTCTTATAGGTTTTATTTTGCAATTATAGGCCTTACAAAAACATTAAAACTTCAACGTACAGTGGAATATCTCTATATTTGACCTGTAGTATAGAACAATTTGGGTTATTTGATCATACATTGCATGAAGGTAAAGGTCATCCCAAGGTAACATGTTGGCATAATACAACTTTTGCTATAGTTTATGATTGCATTTGAAGCTGGAGCTCAAGGTCTTCTTAAGATCAAGAGCATCGAAAGTTCATTTGGTAATACTTTGCATTTTAATGCCACCATTGCATTTCTTTTTCTGGGCACTCATTTTCGTGTTAAAATATTTGAAGTTCCATAAGGAGCATGTGAATCATGTGGACTTTGCCCTTCTAGTTTATTTATTTAATTTGTTTATGTCATGTAAATTCAGGCCAACAATCCAGTAGCAGCTGGGAAAGCTCGAGCCAAACAGCAGTTGCGACAGTCTGGCTGTTACAGTGAAGCACCAGATGCCACACCCAGTGACTGTGTGCTCTGTCTTCAGGTGCATGGGGATGCCTCATTTACTGGACAGGTGAGTGCGTGTTTCACAGGCAATCCAAATGTCTGTGAACATATTTGGACCTCATTCAGCCTGCTATCCCCAGGGTTTGTAGCATTTGAAAAGACTTGGGAAAGTTTTGGGAAAATATATTTTATTTTCCATGCCCTGGAAAGTCTTTGAAAAATGAAAAATATTTGTATAGTTTGTGAAAGTTTGGGAATTATTAATTATTGCTACAGCTACATGGAATCCAAATTGTACATCGCTCACAGCCATGTTTATTCAAGAGAAAAATGAAATTAAATAAATAAAAAACAAGTGAATATCAATGACTTTTGATTCCTAACTGGAAACAAGATCTGCGAATTATTTCCCTTTGAAGACATCTGGCGTCTCCGCAAAAATATAAAAATGCCGGGTTCGTGCCAGGCGTCAGCCTGTGGTTTGTGTGTTTTCAATGATCTATTGCTGGAAAATCCCCTATATAAAAGCTGGCTCCGAAAAATACATTAAAAAAGTGGTCAGCTTTTCGTGCCATTTGTCAAAATCGGTTGATGTGACAAGTATAGATAAAGGTGCCATCATGAGTCATAGTGAATGTATGCTGCATTAGCCAGACTGCACCAGACTGGAGATGAAGAGACTGCTTCTATTAATTAGTGCAGATGAATAGACTGAACTTAAGACCTGTATATAATTATGTGTTACATTGTTATTCCAAATGATTCAGGCTTTTGGCCATGGTGAAGATTTTGAAAAAGATGTAAAATTGGTCTTGAAAGTTTGGAGAGAATACAAGAACGAGAATTAGAAGAGCAGCGTCGCCACGAAGAAAGAGAATTGGAAGAGAAGCATCTAGAAAAAGAAATAGAACTAGAACAGAAGCGTCTCGAAATTGAACAGCAGCGGCAAGAAAAAGAAGAGCAACGACGTCGTGAAGAAAGAGAAATAGAGGAGCAGCGACGCCGAGAAGAAAAAGAGTTTGAGCTGAAGCGTCTTGAAGCTGAGCGTCAGTTCCAGCTAGAAATGGCGCGCATCCAGCAACAGCGGATCAACACGCTACACGTTATCAGTGACTTTAAGGCTCCAAAATTGCCAGCGTTCGTCGACGAAAAGGACCAGATCGACAGCTATCTGGCGAGGTTCGAAAGGTTCGCCGAAAGCGCTAAATGGCAACGTCAAGACTGGGCGATCATACTCAGCACACTACTGACAGGGAAGGCGCTCGACGTCTACACCAGACTGTCGAATACTGACGCCAAAGACTACGACGTTTTGAAAGAGGCCCTGTTGCAGTGCTACAATTTTACAGAGAAGGGCTACCGTAAACGCTTTCGTGAATGCCGGCCTTTGTCAGACGAGACGCCAACGCAGTTTGTGGAGCGCCTGTCGTCATATCTACACAAGTGGGTGGAATTATCAGGCAAAGGGAAGTCTTACGACAGTCTCCATGACCTGATCGTGAAGGAGCAATTCCTCAATGCCTGTCACAAGGACCTGGCGACCCACTTAGAATTACAGAAGCTGCAGACGCTTAATGATGTGACCGATGTTGCTGAAAGATATCTCCTCGCTCACGGGAAAACGCTGGGGCCACCCAAGGCGACGAAGCCATTTCAGAAAACTGCAAACCATGGGAACCAGATCCAGGGGAGCCAGACGAGCCAGAGACAGACGGACTCCACGCCTCCTCCCAGGGAAGGGCATTCGAGAGGCTGTTTCACCTGCAACGCTACAGACCACAGAGCGGCTAACTGTCCTCAAAACAAAAGTAGCGGACAACGGGGCAGTACGGACAATGCAGCGGCGGGCAACCGGTAGAGGCGGTTCTCCAATCTAAGGCAAACCAGTAGATCTGACCATCAAGTGTGCGGCGGGAGCGTCATTCTTCCGAGTGAGACCGAGCGCACAGCTACTCCTGCGGACGTGCAAGAGTGCATGACTGATGGCCAACTTCTCCTTGCCAACGGGAAATCCATCCCCGTCGTCGCCAGCGCAGCTGTGACCGTCCAGAACATGCCTGTTTCCAAGGGACGCGTTGGAAATCATGAAGTGACTGTCTTAAGAGACTCTGGCTGCAGTGGGGTCATCGTCAAAGAAGACCTAATCGCTAAAGAACAGTTCACTGGCGATTCAAACTGGTCACTCATGGCCGACAGCAAATGTGTGAAAGCGCCAGTTGCGAAAGTTCACGTCAGCACCCCTTTCTACATAGGCGAAGTAGAGGCGGTTTGCCTGAAAAAGCCGCTGTATGATTTAATGATCGGGAATATCGACGGCGCGAGACGACCCGACGACCCCGATTCGGAATGGAGTCCTGCCTCAACCCAATGTGTCGAAGTTGTGGAGGAGGATCCATTGCCATTTCCCGATGGAGACCTTACAGAGCTGCTACGGGACAATGTGGCTACTCCGGCTCAGCCCTGTCGACCAGAGATTGTCGGTGCTGTTACTACCAGGGCCCAGGCCAAGAGAGACAAGACGTCTACGCCACTGAAGGTCGCCGACAGCTCCAAAGCTGCCATCGTTGACAGAGATAAGCTGATCCAGCTCCAGGAAGCTGATAGCACTTTAAACAAGTACAGGAACCGCCAAGACCACTTGACCAAGGGCAGTGGCACGGTCTATTTCGAGGTGAAGGCCAAGATCCTGTACAGAATCTTCCAGCACCTGAGGGTCAACGGAGGGAAACCACTACGTCAAGTATTGGTACCATTATCCCTAAGGCACCAGGTGATGGAAGTAGCTCACGACTCCATCATGGGAGGTCACCTGGGCATCAAGAAGACGTCAGACAGAATCCAGGCGGTGTTCTACTGGCCAGGACTTCATGCGGATGTCAGCCGTTTCTGCCAATCGTGTGACATTTGCCAGAAGACCATACCTCGAGGAAGGGTCCCGAAAGTGCCTATGCAGAGGATGCCATTGATCGACCGACCTTTCAAGAGGGTGGCCTTAGACTTAATCGGCGAAATAAGACCTCCGAGTGAAGAAGGTCATCGGTGGGTACTGACTTTAGTGGACTATGCAACTCGGTACCCAGAAGCAGTGCCACTGAAGAAGATTGACACTGAGACTGTGGCAGAGGCACTGGTGGACATGTTCAGTAGACTTGGAGTGCCTGAAGAAATTCTGACAGACCTCGGGACGCAGTTCGTCTCTGACTGCATGAAGGAGGTCAACAGACTGCTGAGCATCCGGCATTTGACTACGACACCCTACCATCCAATGTGTAACGGGCTTGTCGAAAAGTTCAATGCTACGCTGAAGTCCACCCTGAAGAAACTGTGCAGCGAGCAGCCCAAACAATGGCATCGCTACATCAACGCCTTACTGTTCGCCTACAGAGAAGTGCAGCAGGAGTCCACCGGCTTCTCTCCGTTCGAGCTGCTGTACGGAAGAACCATCCGAGGGCCGATGCACATCCTAAAAGAACTGTGGACGAAAGAAGTAGAGACCCCAGAGGTGAAGAACAGCTACCAGTACTTGTTTGAGCTACGGGAGAAGCTGGAGCAGACTCTCGAAATAGCCAAAGAAAACCTGAAGAAATCCTAGGACTGTGGAAAGCACTACTATGATCGTAGGGCTGTGAACAGGAAGTTCAAACCTGGCAACGAAGTGCTGGTGCTGCTACCTACCGATCATAATAAGTTGCTGATGCAGTGGAAAGGCCCGTACGAAGTGGAGACCGTGTTGGGAATCAACGACTACAAGGTGAAGGTCGGCCAGCATTCCAAGATATACCATGCCAACCTCCTTAAGCTGTACGTGGAAAGGCCATCAGAGACTGTACACGCAGCAACAGCGGCTGAGATCAACGACAGCTTTGACAGCGAGGAACTGTTGGAACTGGGAGACTTCCATAGCAAAGAAGGCATCAATGATGTTAAACTAGGACCACGCTTGACGGAAGGTCAAAAGATGGAGCTCAAGGACCTTATGGGTGAGTTTCCCTATAGCTTCAGCGATGTCCCAGGCTCTACGACTTTAGTCGAACATGAAGAACACCTCACTTCAAATATCCCTGTTCGATCCAAACCATTCCCGATCCCTTTCAAGGCCCGTGAATCCTTGAAGAAAGACATCGATGAGATGCTGAAGATGGGCATCATCAGGGAGTCCAGTTCCCCCTACGAGTAACCTGTCGTGGTCGTGAAGAAGAAGGACGGGAGCAACAGAGTATGCATCGACTATAGGAAGGTTAATAAGATCACCGTCTTCGACCCTGAGCCGATGCCTACCGCCAGACCTCTTCCGCCAATTATCGGGGAGTAGAATCTTCTCAAAGATTGACCTCAGCAAGGGTTATTGGCAAGTCCCCGTGCGTCAACAGGACATACCAAAGACTGCTTTCATAACTCCTGATGGGACGTACGAGTGCCTAAGGATGCCCTTTGGCATGGTCAACAGCGGAGCTACCCTGAAGAGAGGAATGAGGAAGATGCTCAAAGGGATGGACAACGTCGTGTGTTACTGGGACGAACTGCTAGTCCACACCCACACCTGGGAAGAGCATCTGCAGACCTTGAGGGAGCTGTTTCACCGTCTCACAGAAGCCAACTTGACTGTGAGACCCAGTAAGTGCATTCTGGGAACTGACAACGTCGACTTTATCGGCCATTCGCTGAAAGAAGGACAAAAGGGGCTTCTACTAGAAAACGTCACCAAGATTCTGAACGCTCCACGTCCCCAAACCAAGAAGCAGGTGCGATCTTTCCTGGGATTGGCTGGGTATTATAGGGAGTTCGTACCGAACTACTCAGCCATCACAGCACCTTTGTCGGACCTGGTGCGGAAAGGCTGTCCAAACCAAGTGCAGTGGGGACCGTCTCAGGAGAGGGCATACCAGACTGTGCGTGACCTCCTTTCGAAGGATCCGGTGCTACGACTGCCCGATACTTCCAAGGAATTCGACTTAAGGACAGACGCAGCGGACGAAGGCATCGGCGCCATACTGATGCAGGAACACGAAGGAAACTATTTCCGGTCAGTTACACCAGCAAAAAGCTGTCGAGGGCCGAGAAGAATTATTCGACCATGGAGAAAGAGTGCCTCGCCATCATTTGGGGAATCCGGAAGTTCGAACTATACCTACAAGGAGTGAAGTTCATGCTACAGTCTGATCACAAGCCGCTAACCTAGTTGAACTCTGCTAAGTTTGTGAACAGTCGCATCATGAGATGGGGCTATGTACTTGCAGAACTTTAACATGCGAGTAGAATCTATTAAAGGATCAGACAATGTTGGTGCGGACTTCCTCAGCAGAGTGTGTGAGTAAAGAACATTGACTCTATGTAGATAAAGTGTGAACATTGACAATATCCAGATAGACTTGCGGATGGAAGAACATTGACTCTGTGTGAATGAACTGAACACAATGACAGTATTCAGAAAGTCCAGAATTAAAACTTTGTTTGTGCATTACGTTTCAACGTTGTTGAAAGAAATTAAGTAAATTTCTTCTTGAGTGGGGGGTTATGTTACATTGAAACGCGCATGATGGTGCGTGTGAAATGTGCACGATATTATGTGTGAAGCGCGCGCGATAGATCTGTTCGTTTTATTTGGCAAAGCATGCAACAATAGAGTGTATTTACCTTTGATTTGAGTTTGCGTTGTTGTTAGAAGAAGCTTTGTATAAAGTTGATAATTTTCGTTAGTCGATATTATTGGAGAATTCTCTAGATCTGCGTGTTTACTGTCGATAGAAACTTGTAGAAGTTTGAGAACGTTCCGGGAAGGTGTATAGAGATGTATGACGTAAGACAGTGATGACGATCTTTAATTCTGATTGGTTGTAATGCGTCATTTCTAGAACGTCCTGAGGTCATCTCGAGTTGAGAGAAAAAATATATAATGGACACACTGTGTTGTGAAGAGAGGTTGTTGATAGTGAGTTGGAAAGTAAAAAGTTGAGAGTGAAAAGGCGATTGTATGCAGTTGTTGATGTGTGCTGAATAAAAGAGGAAAACTTCATACGAAGACTTTGACGTGTTGCTGAGTGAGCAGGCTGCGTGGATAAACGAATCTGAGCTACACTCATCAGTACTTCAACATTGGGGCTGAATCAAATACTGATAGAAAAACACCAACATAGAATCGAGTGTAACAGAATGCCATGATTTTGCTTAGAATTTACAAACCAACAATTAAACCTATTCTTAAACAAAAAATCTCTTTTTGACTACAAGCAGCTCAATAAATATTGCAAGCCTGCAATGGTTCCACATGGCCAGAGGCTGGAAGGTTGTGGCCTGTCGAAAAATTTAACAACAATGCCGAGGGTCTGGCATAAAGGGCGACCCCAAGCCTAAGGATATCATTTTCCATCCATTGTCCCTTCCCTAGCAAGGCAACTCTCCTAGGGTGACCATTTATTTCTGCCATCATTGAGCCTATGCTTAATGACTTCACAAATCAAAATTTTAAAAACCAAAAAAAGATCACATGGCAGACTGATTCTGATAGCAACACGGAAACCAGACGTACAGCCAAGGATTCTGGGCTCTTTAAAACATGGCCATGATTCTTGATTGTTAGGATGACAAACGAAAACCAAAAGATTTCCCCTTTTATGAAAAAGTGGTTTGAGGGAGTCTCCAAATAGATGAAAGACATCAAAAGACTGGGAGAAGTTTCCTAGTGGACACTCTCAAATGACATCAGAACAACTACGAGCTAGAGATGGCTCCAAGCTAGAACTAGGTAGCTGGGTATTTGATGTTCATGTGAGCTGTTACTGCACAACATCCAAAGGTGTTGTACGGTCATCTCAATTTGATGGATTGACAGAAAAAGAGATAAAAGCTGGGTTGGCAAAGCAGGGTGTTACCGAGGCACATAGCACACCAGCTCAATGCCTATGTGAGCAGCACTCTGGTTCCCCCACATTTTGCTGGCTGCGGGCTATTTATAGCTTGCCTACACCCTCCCTTCCAGTGAAAGGAAAGGAAAGAAGCACCGGCGAAGCTGTCGGCGAAGCTATTTGTAGCTAGCCTGGCTGAACTAACCTCAAAACCTAAAAGCTTTGGTTGAATCCGTGTGATAGAGTAATGATAATGACGGAAACATAGTTCCCACAAATACGGTTTTGATGTTTTGCACACCCCTATAGGCGATTGCTTCTCATATTTAAAAAAAACTATAATAATCTGACTCTATACATTGAATATCTAATCTAATCTGATTTTGAATAGTTTTGTCCTGATTCTGCTCTTAGCAGTCTGCTGGACCCTATAAACTTTGAAAATCGAATCTAATTGATGTCACAGGGTGTGGTAGCAGAGACATTCTGTTTTGCTGACTGCGCTCACTTCACTGTTGGGGGCAGCATTCACCTGATTGTCAACAACCAAGTGGGATATACGACAGAGGCCCATCTGGGCAGGTCGTCAGAGTACGCCAGCGATTTGGCCAAAATCAACTCTTGTCCAGTCCTGCATGTCAATGCTGACAACCCTGAGGTAAATATTTGTGTTGTGTATGGTTTACTCACTAAAAGCAAGTCTTCAGAATGTCCTCATTCAGTACCATTATTACTTTTTGCAGGCATGCACTCCTTCGCACAGATAGACTTTTAGCACCCATGGGCCAACACTAGGTGTTCTTTGAGCCACATTAGAAATGCACAGTTGATATGTTAATGCTGGAAAATGCAGAAACCTTTATTGCCCTCATAAATATTCACAAGGAGAATTGTGTGTAGTATCCAGCAAAGAAATTTGTTTAAAAAAATGAAATCTTCAAATTAAATTGAAATACACTTAATTTAAAATGGAATCATATTAAAACAATAATTAACATTTGTTGACTGACACTCATATATATATTTATGAGGGAAGAATAAAATCACATACATATATATATATATATATATATATATATATATATATATATATATATATATATATATATATATATATATATATATATATATATATATATATATATATATATACACACACACACCCACCCAACCGGTTATACACTGTCACCGAAATGAGGAATGAACATTCTAGTGTCATCACATGCTTGGAGTACAGAACTGAAACCATGCATGGTACAGTGACTGACGTGAAGCTATTAACTACAATTAAAAGTAACAGCGACTGAATTGTAAAACCAAAGGATAAGATAACAACAAAGCTAAATATTAGACATTGACCTTGTGGCTCACCTCATCACTTCCACAAAACACACAGACACAATAGCAGACAAAAAGATTAATTCC
The DNA here is from genome assembly GCA_036898135.1 of Oncomelania hupensis. Lineage (NCBI taxonomy): Eukaryota > Metazoa > Mollusca > Gastropoda > Littorinimorpha > Pomatiopsidae > Oncomelania > Oncomelania hupensis. Next base: position 42,511,205 of record CM072513.1, read on the forward strand.
ACCTTGCACTGGGGTTTGCATACATGAACCATGATTATGCGGTGTCTGTATAGAATTCTAGAAATGATGCTGTGATTTTTTTATTGTATATCTTCTAGAGGCGTTTCACTTTTTATTCATAGAAACATCCCATTTAACCCAATTTCACTTAATACAAGTTTACCAGCAGTTGCAGCCAGAGTATCACTTTTTAAAGCTCAGTTTGTTCTATATATTTGACCTTATCAATAAATGTAAATAAAAATGAACTTGAGAATTTGATCCAACAGCTACCTACCCCTTTTTTGTTGTTGGGAGATTTTAATGCTCTCCCCTGTGGGGTAGTGATCGTACCGATTCTCAGGGGAAAATAATTGAAGACATTTTAGATTCATTGAATCTAGTAACTTTGAACGAGGGCGCTCCAACTTTTTCCTGTTCAAGAACCGCTTCTTTGTCCCACATTGATATATATCGATCTGTGATCCCTCCTTACTTTTGGATTTATTTTAAATGGGCAGTTTTAGAAGACCTACATGGCAGCGACCATTTTCCGGTTTTATTAAAACATGATTCAGACAACCTTGAGCAAACTCATGGCAGGTGGAAACTGAAACAAGCTAACTGGAGTCTGTTTTCTAACCTGTCTGAGGTTCAGTTATGTGCTAAGAAACAGGAATTTTCGAATACCATAGATGCAATACAGCTCTACACTGACATAGTTATAAACAGTGCCAAGGAGTCCATTCCGCAAACTTCATCAAAACCGTATACAATTAAAAAACCCTGGTTTGATGATGAATGTAAAAAACTTCAGCAAGCCCGTAAAAAAGCTTTAAGAATGATGTATCTGCACCCATGCTCTGAAAATAAACAGAACCACCAACGTTTGCGAGCGCAATGCCGACAGCTCTTCAAACTTAAGAGAATCGTGGAGAAGTTTCTGCTCCACGCTAAATTCGAAAGCGAAACTGTCGAAGGTTTGGAAAATGGTCCGCAAACTCAAAAATAAAAGTAACAAACAGGTGAGCCCATGCTTTACTGTGCAAGGGGACGTAATCGGAGATAAAAAACTAGTAGCTGATCTTTTGGCCTCTTCTTTTGCTGCAAATTCTTCCTTTGAAAATTATTCTCTCTCTTTTCAAACAATTAAAACCCGTAAAGAAAAACAACGGTTAAATTTTACCTCTGATAATTCTGAAGACTACAACATTTCGTTCTCATTAGTCGAGCTTGACGATGCAATTAACAAAAGTGCAGATTCAGCAGTTGGACCGGATGATGTGCATTATCAATTTATACGACATTTAACAAAGTACTCACGGTCTCAACTGCTGGACATCTTCAATCAGATTTGGATCACTGGCACCTTTCCTCCCTCTTGGAGAAAGGCCATTATTGTACCCATTCCTAAACCTGGCAAAGACCATACTAATCCAACAAACTACAGACCAATAGCCTTAACGTCCTGCTTATGCAAGACGCTGGAAAGAATGGTTTATTCCCGTTTACTGTGGTATCTGGAAACAAATAATATATTATCCAACACTCAGTGTGGCTTTCGAAGTGGTCGAAGTACTGTTGATCACCTGGTGCGACTGGAAACTTTTATTCGTAACGCGTTCGTCCAAGGTGAACATGTTGTAGCCATCATGTTTAATTTGGAAAAAGCGTACGATATCACATGGAAATACGACACTCTTTCAGATTTCCAAGAACTGGGTTTGGAGGGACATTTACCTCTGTTTCTATCCAACTTTCTAACGGACAGAATTTTTCAGGTTGTGGTTGGGGGATCTTTATCAGATATGAGGGAACAGGAGATGGGAGTACCTCAGGGTAGCATCTTGTCTCCCTTGCTTTTTAATATTAAAATAAATAATACTGTTCGTTCAGTGAAACGGGGAATCGACAATTCTTTGTTGACGATTTCGCATTAGTAGCCAAAGGTAAAATCTTGGCATCTGCAGAACGTCAGCTACAGTTATGTGTCAATGCTGTTGAAGACTGGGTTTTACAAAATGGTTTCAAATTTTCTGGAACAAAAACTGAATGTATTCACTTTTCCAAGCACCGGGGAATTATTCAAGATCCTAATATTACCCTCAATAAAACTCCAATAAAGGCGGTCCAACAAGTCAAATTTTTGGGTGTTATTTTTTTTATCAAAGGTTATCCTTCCTTCCTCATCTAAAAGATTTGAAAACTAAATGTCAGCAGGCTTGCAATTTGCTCAAGGTTATCAGTGGTACAGACTGGGGAGCTGACAAGAAAACTTTACTGCTGTTATATGGTTCTTTAATTAGATCCAAATTAGACTATGGTTGCACTGTTCTGCTAGAAAATCATATCTTAAAATGTTAGACCCAGTTGCTCAACAGGCCCTATGCATTGCTTTGGGTGCGTTTCGCACCTCCCCTTGTGAAAGCCTTTACATGGAAGCTAACGAACCCCCGCTGGAGCTGACGTACAAAATTGGCACTGAATTACTATTTAAAATTAAAAATTGTTCCCATGAACCCCGCTTATGACTGTGTTTTCAACCCAGATTTTGTTCAGAAATTTGAAGCCAAACCTAACACAATACTTCCGTTTGGCATCAGAATGCAGGCTCATTTGGAAAAAGCAGGCATCGATGTTGCTTCCATCAACGATGATGAGCTTCGGACTGAAGCTCCTCCATGGAAATTATGTACCCCCAACATTAATTGGCAATTGTCCGCTTTCCTCAAAAACAATACATCTGAAACCGTATATAACCAACTTTATTTAGAACAGTGTGCCTTATACCCAGGATATGAAAAACTTTTTACAGACGGGTCAAAGAAAGGAGATTCAGTTGCTGCTGCGTCGGTCTCCGGGAGACACTTAGACAAGCCTTTGCAACAACGTTTACCTGATTTTTGTTCTGTTTATACAGCTGAGCTCAAGGCAATTCATCTCGCTCTGAAACAAGTTTATCAATCCAAAAGAACTTCGTTTTTAATCATGTCTGATTCATTGTCAGCACTTCAGGCTCTTTCCACGAGAAAGATATCACACCCTTTTCTGGCTGAGATCCATGACCTCCATACACAACGTCTCTGATGGTAAAAAGATGATTTTGTGTGGGTACCTGGTCACATGGGCATCCGTGGCAACATTACAGTGGACAAAGCGGCTAAAGAAGATCTGCATCTCGATTTCCCTTCAGAGATTTTCCAATTTGTTCCTTACTCTGATCTGCGTTGTATGACTGGATCTTATTGTAAACGGCTGTGGCGGACTGACTGGTCTAACCACATCAACAACAAATTATTTCAAATTCTCCCGGATTTGTCAGCTTCTTTGCCTAACTTTGCATCCACTCGCAAAGAAGAAACAGTTTTGTCTCGCCTTCATATTGGGCATACTTATGTCACCAAAAGGGGAAGAACCACCATGGTGCTTTGCATGTGATCAATCCTTTTCTGTTCGCCATTTCATGTCTGAATGTGCTGATCTGATTGAGGAAAGATTAACATATTTTGGTTCAATACCTTTCAAAGAGATTTTTAAAGTGTGTAATGGTCAACACCTGTTTCAATTTTTACATGATGTTGGTTTGTTTTATCGCATATAAATCATGTCGTCATGTTTTGTTTTGTTTGGATTTTATTGATAGGACTGAATTTAGTGATTTGATTGAAGAAAGAGAACATATTTTTAATATATCAGTTTTAAAGAAGACTTTTAAAGAGGTGTCATGTGAAAGTTTGTTTGAGTATTTAAGAGTAACAGGCTTGTTTTTTAAGATTTGAAACATTTTATAATATTTTAAGATAACGTCTCTCTGGTCCTGATTTGGCTCGGAAGAGTCCGCTGGACCCAAAGCAATAAACATGTAATGTAATGGATGAACGTGACTCTTCACTCCAACACTGTTGCGCTGCTACTGTTGTCAAAGGTTGCAGAAATTGTGGAAAGAATAAACATGAATAAGGACCCCATATGCTGTGCGCGGGGAAATATCCTTCTAGCTCCATGGATTGCCCTCAGTGGAGATTGGAGCTCAAAATTCAAAAAATGTGTGTGCCACTGAGGGGTGCTACTTTGGGGATGCAAGAAAGATTATGGAACAGAGAGCAAAACGCCCCCACGGGCTCGGCTCCGCGCGCCGGGGGGTGGACCCCCCATGCCTCTCTCTGGCTGGGTGACCAAGTTGCCTACCCCTTTTTGTCTTGTTTCTGTCTTATTGGTCCTTTCACCTATATTCTCTTCACCCTTAAATTCTCCCAATATACTATGCAGTTTTGACTCCCTTTCTTCTGCCTTACCGGACTTTCCCTGTCTTCTTTTTCCCCATCATTCCTTCTTTTTCTACCCTTCTTTTTCTCTGTGGCCTTCTCTTGGCCCCCTGCGTTTGCCGTGCAGGGCAACCCGTGTCGGGGGAGAATGGGATCCTGGAGGTTGAGGTCACTGAGGGACTGCGGTCTCTCACACTAACACACCTCTTTGGCCCGGACTTCTCCTAGACGGGAGGCTGGCGTGGCCCGCGTCAGTCAAGTGGCTGGTCGTGTATTGCCCTAGCTCTGCTAGAAGGCTGCGGCTCATGGGTCAAACTTGAACAAAACCGTAGTGGCAGTGCGGGATTGTCTGGGTGTATATCCCCCCTGTAGCCCTGGTGCGCTCCCTTGCTGGACTTTCCGCTTGGACGCATCCCCTTGTTGGACTCTGTGGTGGGTGGGGAGCAGGGGGGATGAATTCATAAATTAATACCATGGCTTCCACAAATAAAAGACGACTGCGTGATCACGGACCGGACTCGGACACGGACAGTGATATGGACATTCGACAGAAAGCTTGTGCATCTGGGGTGGATGGGGCCTGGCCTCGTTTTTTGGTTGTGGAGGGGACGGATTCGGCTCTGCCACTAGGCAAGTTGTCCCCGTTTGCCATCCACAAAGGTTTTCAATCCATTTCAACAGTTGGTTTCAAAGATGTGAGAAAACTTAGATCTGGGGCCTATCTGGTGGAGTGCTCAACCAAACGGGCGTCGGATAGTCTGCTAAAGAGGAATTTGACCGTCTTTGTTGACAGACAAATCAAAGTTTCTGTGCATGGACGGTTGAATTCCTCCAAGGGAGTCATTCGATGCCAGGACTTGATTGAAATGTCTGATTTAGAAATCCGTGACGAGCTCTCCAGCCAGGGGGTCACAGCTGTACAAAGGGTGTATGTCACCAAAGGATCTAAACGTATCCCAACTAATACTCTTTTTGTGACTTTTGCGATGGCCAAGCTGCCGGAGTCAATCAGGATGGGATTTCTTAGAGTGAAGGTTACCCCTTTCACACCTTCGCCTTTGCGATGCTACCGTTGCCAAAGGTTTGGCCACGGTAGCAAGTCTTGCAAAAACAAAGAAACTTGCAGAGAGTGTGCCAAAGACAAACACGAAGGTGAATGCAAAGACCCCATATGCTGTGTCAATTGCGCGGGGCAGCACTCTTCCAGCTCCAAGGACTGCCCTCAGTGGCAGTTGGAGCTTGAAATACAAAAGATACGGGCCACTGAGGGGTGCTCCTTCGGTGACGCCAGAAAGAAAGTGCTGGATAAGAGACCCATGCCTTTAGAAAGATCCTTTGCGTCGGTGGCAGGTTCCACGCCTCTTGTGGAGTCTACTACACATCGGGCGATGGAAACCTGTATGAATAAGATGAGTCAGATCTTGGAAGCGTTATGCAAGCGAATGGATAGCCTCGAGAAAATGCTCACAACGTTTAGTCAGAGGGGGGTCTCTCCAGCCCCATTGAACACATTGGAGAACGTGCAGACGGTCACGTCAAAAACCGTCACTCCAAGCGCGCAGACGGCCGTGCCAAAAGCCGTCACTCCTGCTGCGAAGGAGGTTATGCCTCATGCCACCGCACCAGCAACGACCGGTTTTAGCGACCGGGTAGTTGCTGGGGCGACTAAAATCCTAGTTACCCAGCAGAAGAGCGTCAGAGGAGGAGAGGGAAAGATTGGCAGGGGTGAAGGGGAGAGGGAAGATATAAAATCTGGGGCTGGGGAGAAGGGGAGGAAGTCCGCTGGAAGTTCGGGTTCCGGGGCTTTGACAAAAAATCAAGGGCCCGGACCCCTTTCTTCCAAGCCCCATCAGCCTCTCGAAACGGAGAACCGTTTCGGGGGGTTGATGGAACATGAAGAGATGGACGAGGGTCCAAAAGATAAAGAGACGTAATTGTGCTCTCGGAGATGAAAATTTTAGCATTCTTTTACTTCATTTTTATGTCCATTTTACAATGGAACATCCGAGGGATAAGGGCAAATTATGAGGAGCTCTGCTGTCTGCTGACAGAGCATCGACCTGAAGTGTTGGCCCTTCAGGAAACTCTCCTGTCAGAGAAACAGATTATAAATATTACTGGTTATTCGTCTATTGATTGTCTATCTTCTAGAGGCGTTTCACTCTTTATTCATAGAAACGTCCCATTTAACCCAATTTCACTGAATACAAGTTTACCCGCAGTTGCAGCTAGAGTATCTTTTTTTAAATCCCTCACAGTTTGTTCTCTATATTTGACACCATCCATAAATGTAAACAAAAATGACCTTGAGAATTTGATTCAACAGTTACCTTCCCCTTTTTTGTTGTTGGGCGATTTTAATGGACGCTCTCCCCTGTGGGGTAGCGATCGTACCGATTCTCAGGGGAAAATAATTGAAGACATTTTAGACTCGTTAAATCTAGTAACTTTGAACGAGGGTGCTCCAACTTTTTCCTGTTCAAGAACTGCTTCTTTGTCCCACATTGATATATCAATCTGTGATCCCTCGTTACTTTTGGATTTTAAATGGACAGTTTTAGAAGATCTCCATGGCAGTGACCATTTTCCGGTTTTATTAAAACATGATTCAGACAACCTTGAGCAAACTCATGGCAGGTGGAAACTGAAACAAGCTAACTGGAGTCTGTTTTCTAACCTGTCTGAGGTCCAGTTACGTGCTAAGAAACAAGAATTTTCAAATGCCTTAGATCCAATACAGCTATATACTGACATAGTTATTAACAGTGCCAAGGAGTCCATTCTGCAAACTTCGTCAAACCCTCACACACTTAAAAAACCCTGGTTTGACGATGAATGTAGAAAACTTCAGCAAGCTCGTAAAAAAGCTTTAAGAACTATGTTTTTACACCCCAGCACTGAAAATAAACAAAACCACCAACGTTTGCGAGCGCAATGCCGACAGCTCTTCAAACAAAAGAGAAGAGAATCATGGAGAGGTTTCTGCTCCACGCCTAATTCGAAAGCGAAACTGTCGAAGGTGTGGAAAGTAGTCCGCAAACTCAAAAATAGAAGTAACAAACAGGTGAGCCCATGCCTTACTGTGCAGGGTGACGTAATCGGAGATAAAAAATTAGTAGCTGATCTTTTGGCTTCTTCTTTTGCTGCAAATTCTTCCTCTGAAAATTATTCTGTCCCTTTTCAAGCAGTTAAAACCCGTAAAGAAAAACAACAGTTAAATTTTACCTCCGATAATTCTGAAGATTACAACATTCCGTTTTCATTAGTCGAGCTTGACGATGCAATTAACAAAAGTGCAGATTCAGCAGTTGGACCGGATGATGTACATTATGAATTTCTCAGACATTTAACAAGGTACTCACGGTCTCAACTGCTGGACATCTTCAATCAGCTCTGGATCACTGGCACCTTTCCTCCCTCCTGGAGAAAGGCCATTATTGTACCCATCCCTAAACCTGGCAAAGACCATACTAACCCGACAAACTATAGACCAATAGCCTTAACGTCTTGCTTATGCAAGACGCTAGAAAGAATGGTTTATTCTCGCTTATTGTGATATCTAGAATCAAATAATATTTTATCCAAAGTGTGGCTTTCGAAGTGGTCGAAGTACTGTTGACCACCTGGTGCGACTGGAAACTTTTATCCGTAACGCGTTCGTCCAGGGTGAACATGTCGTTGCCATCATGTTTGATTTGGAAAAAGCTTATGATACCACATGGAAATATGGCATTCTTTCAGATTTACAAGAAATGGGTTTGAAGGGACATTTACCTCTGTTTATATCCAATTTTCTAACGGACAGACTCTTTCAGGTTAAGGTTGGGGGATCTTTGTCAGATATGAGGGAACAGGAGATGGGAGTGCCTCAGGGTAGCATCTTGTCTCCCTTGCTGTTTAATATTAAAACAAATAATATTGTTCGTTCCGTTAAACGGGGAATTGACAATTCTTTGTTTGTTGACGATTTTGCGTTAGTAGCCAAAGGTAAAACTTTGGCATCTGCAGAACGTCAGCTACAGTTATGTGTCAAGGCCGTTGAAGACTGGGTTTTACAAAATGGTTTTAAATTTTCTGAAGCAAAAACTGAATGTATTCACTTTTCCCAGCACCGGGGAATTATCCAAGAACCTACTATTCTCCTCAATAAAACTCCAATAAAGGCGGTCCAACAAGTCAAATTTTTGGGTGTTATTTTTGATCAAAAGCTATCTTTCATTCCTCATCTGAAAATTTTGAAAACTAAATGTCAACAGGCCTGCAATTTGCTCAAGGTTATCAGTGGTACAGACTGGGGTGCTGACAAGAAAACTTTATTGCTGTTATATCGTTCTTTAATTAGATCCAAGATAGACTATGGTTGCATTGTCTATGGTTCTGCTAGAAAATCTTATCTTAAGATGCTAGATCCAGTTGCCCATCAGGCACTACGCATTGCTTTGGGTGCGTTTCGCACTTCCCCTTGTGAAAGCCTTTACATGGAAGCTAACGAACCTCCGCTGGTGCTGAGACGTACAAAATTGTCAATGAATTACTATTTAAAATTAAAAACTGATCCTATGAACCCTGCTTATGACTGTGTTTTCAACCCAGATTTTGTTCAGAAATTTGAAGCCAAACCTAACACAATTCCTCCGTTTGGCATCAGAATGCAAGCTCATTTGGTAAAAGCAGGCATTGATGTTGCTTCCATCAACGACGATGAACTTCGGACTGAAGCTCCCCCATGGAAATTATGTATCCCAAACATTAATTGGCAGTTGTCCGCTTTCCTTAAAAACAATACATCCGAAACCGTATATAACCAACTTTATTTAGAACAGTGTGCTTTATACCCAGGATATGAACAACTTTTTACAGACGGGTCAAAGAAAGGAGATTCAGTTGCTGCTGCGTCGGTCTCTGGGAGACACTTAGACCAGCCTTTGCAACAGCGTTTACCTGATTTTTGTTCTGTTTATACAGCTGAGCTCAAGGCAATTCATTTAGCTCTGAAACAAGTTTATCAATCCAAAAGAACCTCATTTTTAATCATGTCTGATTCATTGTCAGCACTTCAGGCTCTTTCCACGAGAAAGATATCACACCCTTTTCTGGCAGAGATCCATGACCTCCATACACAACTTGTTTCTGAGGGTAAAAAGATAGTTTTTATGTGGGTCCCTGGTCACATGGGCATCCGCGGCAATATTGCAGTAGACAGGGCGGCTAAAGATGCTCTACATCTCGATTTCCCTCCAGAGATTTTCCAGTTTGTGCCCTACTCTGACCTACGTTGTATGACTGGATCTTATTGTAAATGACTGTGGCAGACTGACTGGTCTAACCATGTCAACAACAAATTATTTTAAATTCTTCCCGATTTGTCCACTTCTTTGCCTAACTTTGCATCCACTCGCAAAGAAGAAACAGTGTTATCTCGCCTTCATATTGGGCATACTTATGTCACCCACAGTTTCCTTTTAAAAGGAGAAGAACCACCATGGTGCTTTGCATGTGATCAATCTTTTTCTGTTCGCCATTTTATGTCTGAATGTGCTGATTTGATTGAGGAAAGGGAAACATATTTTGGTCCCATACCTTTCAAAGAGATTTTTAAAGTATGTAATGGTCAACATCTGTTTCAATTTTTACATGATGTTGGTTTGTTCTATCGCATATAAATTGTATCGACATGTTTTGTTTAGTTTGGATTTTATTAGGACTGAATTTAGTGATCTGATTGAAGAAAGAGAATATATTTTTAATACATCAGTTTTAAAGAAGTCTCTTAAAGAGGCGTCATGTGAAAGTTTGTTTGTGTATTTAAGAGTAACAGGCTTGTTTTTTAAGACTTGAATCATTTTATAATATTTTAAGATAACGTCTCTCTGGTCCTGATTTGGCTCGGAAGAGTCCGCTGGACCTAAAGCAATAATCTTGTTGTTGTTGTTGAGAGAGCAAAACCCTTAGAGAGATCCTTTGCATCGGCAGCAGATTCCACCCCTCTCGTGGAGCACCGTACACATCCAACGATGGAGGCCCATGAATAAGATGAATCAGATTTTAGATTCATTATGCTATAGAATAGAAAGCATCGAGAAAGTTTTGACACATCTTGGTCAGTTGGGTGGTTCTCCAGTCCCAGCAGATCCTTCTGTAAACAGCATGCGACCACGTCTAATGCAGCCAATGTAAACACGCCAACAGCCCTATGTAACGCCGTCATCCATAACCCGCAGATGGCCGGGTCAAAAGCCGTTATTTCTAACATGCAGATGGCCATGTCTAAAGCCATCAACCATTCTAGGGCCGCCAGTGGTGAGGGAGGCAGGCAGAGAGCTGCCAGAGCGGCAAGGCCTTCCCAGCAGGGAAGCGATAGGGAGAGGGCAAGGAAATGAGGAAAGCATTAGATGGAGTGGGACCTGCGTCCAACTGGTTGCTCTCTAAATCTCCGACCAGGGGCGCCGGTGACGGGCGAGAGGAGAGGCCACCTGGCAGATCAAAGTCAGGGGGGAGGAAGATGGTAAGCCTGGACCTTCATCCAAAGGTGATCGGGATATAAAATGAGTAACTGTTTTGACAGTCCGATGGAAGCAAAGGGAATGTAAACAGACATTAAGTGTAGTCCGGTATTATTTTTATTTCTTCATCTCTAGTGCCCTGCTTGGATCAGGGAGGCTGAGATCCAAAAAATCAGAACATGAGAAAGATGCTCCTTTCCAGAGGCGAGAAAACTGTATGACATTCTCAACTCGTGTGATACAAGCAAACCAAGTTTTGCTAAAGTGGCCTCAACAAACACTTTGCCAAACATGCTCAAATCCATCTCATCCATGATCTCTGTTGCTGACAAATCTGCTTTAGGATCGTTTCTGAATTCCCTGAAAGAATTGACACAAATGCTAGAAAAACGTCTGTTGGATAGGGAAAATAAAGAGAAAGTTAGTGTTGCCCCTAGTAATAAGCGGGCCGAATTTCACTAAGACAATGCCACCTCCTCAGGTGAACGCGCCGGCAGCGGCGTCACAAGCCGTTACCACAGCTCTACACCCTGTTACGCCTCCGGGAAAAGGGAGGATGTCTGGTTAACGACCTCCCTTCTTGCCCCATTGAGGTTGAACCCCTTCATCTGGGGCCATGCAGTGGTTGACGAGCTCCAAGTCCTCTTCAAGGACTGACAATAGGCCAGGACCGTTGTCTTCCAAAAAAGACATTCACTCGAATGGAGGTAGAATCAGTTGACATGGAGAAGTTACCTCCACAAAAGTCAGCACCTCCATCTCCAGCTAAAAAATAGTCTTATAATTAATGAGAAACTTAAGAGTATAAAATTGCTTGAAATAAAACATAATACTTTTATTTATTTCTTTTAATACAATGGAACGCTTTATGTGTTTGTTCAGACATTTTATTTAGCCCAGTTACATTGACCACACCTCTAAAGGAGATTGCTGCTCAAGTATCTTTCCAAAAAGCTGTAATAGTCTGCTCCTTATATTTATCCCTTTCCAATATGCAAAGCTGATTTAATAAACTTGATAGACCAACTCCCATCTCCCTTCGTGATTGTTGGGGATCTGAACGGTCACTCCCCCAGATGGGGAAGTGACCATCAGAATCCTTAAGGCAAAATTTTGGAGAATGTTGTCAATGTCCTCAACCTTTATATTTTAAATTCAGGTTCCCTTACGTATTGTAACCATTTAGGAACATTTTCTAATTTAGACCTGGTCATCTGTGACCCTTCTCTTTTTTGGGACCTGGATTGGAAACCTCATTGAGATCTCTGTGAGAGTGATCATTTTCCAATTTTTCTAAAGTATCTAGAAGATCAATCTGAGGAGCCCCAGTGGCGCTAGAATTTCAGAAAAGCAGATTGGGACCATTTTGGACACTCCGCAGCTTGTCGAATTACTAATGACATTCTCAATTCCGAAGATCCAGCTTTGGAGTTTTCTAATATCCTAATAGAATGTGCTTTCCGAAAATATACTCAAAACATCAATTTAAAGCAGTGCCCCGAAGACCCCTTAGTTTGATGAGGAATGCAAGACTCTAAATCATCAAATGAAACAAGCCCAACAAAGTTTCTTTCAAAATTCTACAGTTGAAAATAAGATTAATCACCAGGCTGCTAGCAAAAAGTGTATATTTTTAAACAAAAAAGGTGTCTATCCTGGAAAACCTTCTGTTCCAATCTTTATATCAAAACCTCTCCCAAAACTGAAAAATAATAAAAAGAATTAAAAAAATCTACAAAGCTGTGATCGAAGGTCTGAAAAAACGTGGACAGATTATCACTGACAGAAAGCATGTGGCTGACTTGTTGGCCTATACCATCCATCACAATTCTTCGTCTGCTCATTATTCCCCAAAATTCCAAAACATCAAAGATTAAAAAGAAAGAGAACCCTGCTTTTTTTACTCCAATAATTGTAAACCATATAACCTTCCATTTTCTGTGGAAGAATTGACAGATTCCATCCTGAAATACAATAATTCTGCTTCTGGCCCAGATGCTATTCATTATTATTTAATTTCGCACCTGCCTAAAGATTCCCTTAAAATTCTCTTGGCTGTGTTTAATCATATTTGGTCTTCTGGTTCCTTTCCCCCATCTTGGCGGGAAGCAGTTATTGTTCCAATCCCTAAACCTAGTTAGGTAAACAACTACAGGCCCTTTTACCCGTACAAGTTGTTTGTGCAAAACTATGGAAAGAATGATATATGAGTGTTTGATGTGGCAGTTAGAATCCATCAACGCTCTTGATATCTCTAAGCTGGCGAACCTTCATTGGAGATCCGCAGGCTTCAGCTCGCCATGAATTATTTTCTCAAACTTAAAGCAAACCCTAAAAATCCCGTGTTCTAAACCCGTTATTTACAACAAACCGACAGAAGTTCCTCCTTTTGGTATCAGAATACATCCTCACTTTGACACTGCAGGCATAGATATTGACTCTGTTAATGATGACCAATTGCTGTGCTTTTACCTTGGAATCTTATCAACCCCATTATCAACTTCAACCTCACATCCTTCAAAAAGACTAAAACTTCCTAAGCTGTTTATAAGCAAATTTATCTAGAACAATGTTTATCATATAAAGGATATGAAAAACTTTTTACTTACGGGTCGAAGAAAGGAGACTCAGTTTCTGCTTTGATGGGAGTCCTCGACCAGCCTTTGCAACAGCATATACCTGATTTTTCTGTTTATACAGCTGAGCTCGGGCATTCATGTAGCCCTGAAACAATCCAAAAGATCCTGATTTTTAATCTTGTCTGATTCACTATCAACACTTCAGGCTCTTTCCACGAGAAAGATATTACATCCTTTTCTGGCAGAGATCCATGACCTCCAAACAACTTGTTTCTGAGGGTAAAAAGATAATTTTTATGTAGGTACCAAAGAAGCTCTGCATCTAGATTTCCCTTCAGAGATTTTCCAATTTGTTCCATACTCTGACCTGTGTTATATGGCTCTGGTAGACCGAATGGTCTAATCAAATCAATAACAAATTATTTCAGATTCTTCCAGATTTGTCTCTTTGCCTAACTTTGCGTCCACCTGCAAGGTAGAAACTGTTTTGGCTCGCCTTCATTATGTCACCAATAGTTTTCTTTTAAAATGAAAAGCACCACAATGGTTGCTTTGCATGTGACAAATCCTTTTCTTTCCTCCATTTTATGTCTGAGTGTGCTGATCTGGTTGATGAAAGAGAAAGATAATTTGGTTTTGATACCTTTTAATGAGATTTTTAAAATATGCAATAGTAAACAGTGTGTCTTGGGCAAGAAAGACCTGGCAGGGCCCAATTCTCTCCAGGCTGTTGGCCACAGCCGATATCCACGAATACAGTGTGGCTCACCTTGGCCCCGAGTATGTGGTCGTTGAACCTGTAGTAACATGAGGTTCCTCCGTCCTGGCCGGTGACTTCTGTGTAGAAGACTTTCGCCCAGTGATGCATGCCATGCTGACATCACTTCTGTTAGTCGCCTCTTACTACACGTCAGGAAACGTTGGGTCTATTCTAATCAGTGCTCGAACCCACTGGGCCTGCTGCTCACAGTGGTGAAAAAAACTGAAACTCTGATGGTATGGTCACACCAGATCATCAGGTCTTGCAAAGACAATCCTGCAAGGCACAGTGAAAGGAGGTAGAAGAAGAGGGAGACTGGAAAAGAGGTGGGAGGACAACATTCGAGAATAGACTGGTTTGACACTGAGTGAAACAATCAGGGTTGCTGAGGCCAGGAAAAGATGGAGTACTCTGGTTAAACGATCATCTGTGGTGCCCCTACGACCTCCGAGTTACGGGATAGGATAGGATAGGAATAGTAAAAACCTGTTTTAATTTTCACATGATGTTGGTTTGTTTTATCGCATATAGGTCATGTCCTCTTGTTTATATTCTTGGTTATATTTTATTAGTAATAGTAAGACTGGTTTTATTTGCATCTTTTATGTACAGAAAACCTTATAGATCACCAATAGTTAAATGTTAGCAGTTTGTAGATTGTTCTAACCTATAAAGGGAAAAGTGAAAGCCCCAGTTGAAAACCTGTCTTTCCTTTATAGGCATGACCGATTCACTGCGGCAACAGTACCCCCGTTGGAGTGCCTGGGGTTCCAGTATAAATAGTGTCCCCACTTTCTGGAAATTTAGTCCTTTAAATTCCCACTGTCGCTGTCTTCCTCATTTACTCTTTCCCATTCCTGCTCTGTCCTATCACTCTGCTATACTATCTTCTTCTTCGCTAGATCAATGACCTACCTTTTTTCTTGAAAACTCTTCCTGGACAAGACTCCTTGTTTGTGTATGAGGTCTGTTGGATCAGCTTGGGAGTGTTGGACGCTTTCTGCCGGGTGGTCACTAGGGCTTCCTATGATGTTATTATTTAGCAATATAGGCATTTTATATGTATATGTTTTGTTGATAATTTATAATGATGTTTGTATTCTATTTTGTTTTTGTAACCGGGGGTTCGAGTAGTTGGGGTAAAGCCTCAGCCGTCCCCTGCGTGGGATGTCGTTATTGTAAAGTGACTGGCCGGTGGAGGGCATTCAATTTTCCCACTAGGCTTGTTTCAGCAGATCTTTTATGCGGATCAGGGGTTGTCCGGTCCTGATTTGGCTCGGAAGAGTCCGATGGACCTATAGCAACAATCAATCAATCAAGTCTGATTTTGCTTTTTGTGTAGTCCTAATTCAGCTCTTGGCAGTCCGCTGGACCCTATAAACACTGAATATCTATTTACCTATATATATCGTATGTAACTGTAAAAGTGTTCGCAAACGGCCAGTTTGTTCGGTTTATGCACTTATTTCAAACACAAAGTGGCACTGTGTTTAAAATGAAGCAATCAAACTATCAGGCATATGTTTGTCAAGTTGTGATTGCTACCGTTTGACAGTTAAAATTCGTTGATCATTTTGTGGTCAGGTACCCTGAATGATGTACAAGTTGCTACACAGAAAATTATTTTCTGTCAGAAATGTGAGATCCACAAGTTATTTCTGATGTTTAGTAAACAATAACATCAAATGTTGCTGTGTTTTGAGTAGTTTATTGGATACTGGGTTTGTATGTTCTTGAGAAACCGTCATTTTTAATTTTAAAAATGAACTTGTATCACTAATTCTAAAAATTATACTATTTATTATATCACATTATATTGAAGGGCATAAGAAAAATCCAGAAAAATATCTCGAGATTTCTCAATAAATAAGTGCACAGATAAGGGAACACACTGCAAAAAGCCACATTTCGTAATGGTAGATAGCAACCTAGAATTGCTTTTATAATTTGGCAGTTAATGGGTTAACTGCAAGAAAGGAAACTGGAAGCACTAGTTTAATGTGGTTGTGGCCAGTTATGTGGTCCAATTTGTGAGTTTTTGTGCAATTGAGCGGCAAAATTGTGCAGATTGGATGGTTTTGATTGATTGATTTGTGCAGATTGGAGGGTTTTGATTTTTATTGATTGTTTATTTTATAACTTTTATATACCGCTTTTATAGCTCGATCTGCTCAAGGCGCTGGTTGACACAGGATTTAACTCAAGCTGCCCGAGGTACTCACTTGCAACCTTTGGGCACATAGTCTGACACCCAGAGCACAATCCTGGTAAGCCGGGGATTGGGAAAAAAGACCTAGTGCATGCTGCGTTTATTTCATTTGTGTAGCCAGCACTCACCCATCTAGGACGAGCATCGGGATCTTTGAAGTCCATGGAATGTGTGTGTGTGCACAGACTGGACCTTGGTTCATACTCTCATCCGAAGGATCTGT